>JAHTLZ010000003.1:378985-421464 GCA_023846285.1 Phrynocephalus versicolor | reverse complement strand
ATGATGATGATGATGATGATGATGATGATGATGATGATGATGATGATAATAATAAATAGCAACAACAACAACAACTTTATTTTTATGCCGCCTTTCTCCCCAAAGGCGGCATAATTAAGATATGATGTAGTTATGGTAATATAATTTACACTCAGATAATATAATTAATGATAATTGGGATTGTTTTTTGGTTTTATTTGATGTTTGTGTTATGTACTGATGCAGTGATGATTGAAATAAATATTGTTTTTTTAAAAAACTGGTCTCCCCCCCCAAAAAAAAAACTTTTCCAGTGTGTGGCTAAATAAATAATAAATAAATAAATAATCAGCTCCTTATCTGCAATAAAGACTAGGGCAGGGGTGTCCAAACTTTTTGCAAGGAGGGCCAGATTTAGTGAAGTGAAAATGTGTGGGGGCCGAACATTCAGCCGCATTGGGCCGCTGGGCTGGACTTTGGACAAGTCTCTATAACATGCAAGGAGGCGGGGAGGATGCTGCAGCAATGGAGCTAGGGCTGGGTAGGCTGGGCAGGTGGCTGGGGGGACGGACAGAGGCAGGGAAGGCAGGCAAACCGTAAAACTGCAAGCTGGCATCTCCATCCAGTATGGGGAGTGGCCAGCTGGCGGGGATGTGTGACAGTTTGAGCCAGCGGGGAGAAGAAGCCATGGGCCATTCAGAATTTGAAAACGGGCCGCATTTGGCCCCCGGGCCTGACTTTGGACATGCCTGGACTAGGGGAAGCACAGGATTCAAAATGGCCTGGCATTCTTGCTTGCAGTCCGCTGAGTCTGAAAAATGTTGGCTAACCTCTTTGAACTTCATGCCCAGCTGCTGTTAGGGTTGCCATATTCTTTTTCATTTTCCAAAAACCCCTCTGCTCCTGTGCCCTGAACAAGAGCCTGATGTGCAGAAAAATTGTCCCTGTGACACTTTTTATATTATTTTACTCATCTTGACACCACAGTAAGCTTCCCAACTCATTTTCCACAACTGGCAAATTCTTCTTCAAAGGACCGTGAGATAAATGTTTATGTTCATTTAATATCGATCTTAGTACTATGTCAATATAACACTTGTAAATTTATTTTCTAATATTTGTATATCTCTTGTTTTTAGCTTTTAAACATAGTTTTATGATCATAGAATCATAGAGTTGGAAGAGACCTCAAGGGCCATTTAGTCCAACCCCCTGCCAAGTAGGAACCCCATCACAATATTTTCGACAGATGGTCATCCAGCCTTTGCTTAAAAACCTCCAAAGAAGGAGACTACACCACCCTTTGTGGCCCTTCTGAGGAGAAAGGCGAGATAGAAATACATATTTTAAATAAATAAATAATCTCAGGTTGCCACATTTTTTTTCTGATATGCTGTTCCTCCTGTGTGTTGAGCAGCCAGGTGAAGCTCATACTGCAGTCAGTGGGTGCTTATTTATTTATTTATTTATTTATTTATTTATTTATTTATTTATTTATTTAAGAGTATTTTTGCCCCACCTTTCTCCTTGGAAAAGGACTCAAGGTGGCTTATAGTAATGAGGGATAATATACAGTCCAGTACAATTAAAGGCATGTTCAAGTATTTGAGAACAAGGAATTGAGGGACAGCTTACAGCATTAATAGACAACATTACACTAAAGCAACATGGTTATAAGTAGTCATAAACACAAAGTCTATGTCAGGCCTGCCCAACAGATAGACCGGGGGCTACCAGTAGCTCGTGAAGGGTTCAAAAGTAGCCCGCCAGCCATCAATAAAAAGATGTGAGGGGATAAGTTCTCCACCTCTACCTCCCCACCCCAAGGACCACCACTGCCCCAGCAAAGCTCTGCGTCTGCCAGCCCACTGTCTCAGCCGAGCGGGGCAGTTCAAGGGTCATGGCACAGTCCCCTGCTCTCCCTACCGGCCAGATGATCGGCGCGACACTGTCTTGTGACCAATTGAGTAGTTGGTGCAGAGCGGAGGAAGGGGAGTGGAGGGGACCCCCACAGCTGCCTCATACAGACTGTGACCTGCCGCTCCCCCTCCTCCCCTTCTGAGCCATTCCCTCCTCCTTGCACCGCCATGGCGATGTGATTGCCCCGCTGCTGGCTTGGCCCATCCCAGCTGCACAGCAAACATGGCTGGAGTGAGTGAGAGCTATGGGCGGCGGCAGCAGTGGCAGCGAGGGGGCTGGAAGGCAGAAGGGAGAAAAGAGGAGGAGGAGAAGTAGAGTCAAGGCAGGCCCCGGGCAGGTTGGGAGGGAAAGTGCACCTTTTTAAAAAGTCTTCCAGCAGCCTGGGCAAGCGGAAGGGGCAATCTGCACAAGCATGCACACGCCTCCCTTGCACCCGTCCACACTGGCTCGAGTGGGTGTAAGGGAAGCATGTGCATGGTCAGCCTTACCATAGGAATGCACTGAAATCTGTTCCCTCCTGAAAGGATTAGTTGATTTTCAATGCCTTCCTATGGAAAACCGCTGCTCTACTTACATATTTTTTTTTACTTATTATGAGCATTTGCTCAGAACCGATAAAATTCATAAGTAGAGGTTTTAGTGTAGTAGCCCTCAGGCACTTTCATCTGGAAAAAGTAGACCTCGGCCTGTTCAAAGTTGGACAGCCCCGGTCTATGTGAACCCATAGATTCATGTAAAATACACATGGTAGTCCATCATTCAGGGAACGCTTGCCTGAAGAGAAAGGTCTTTGCCTGTTTCCAGAAGGACAGCAGAGATGGAGCAGTCCTTACCTCTAGTGGGAGAGAGTTCCAGAGTCTGGGAACAGCATCCGAGAAGGCCCTTTCATGGGTTCCCAAGAGATGTACCAATGAGGGTGGCGGGATGGAGAGAAGGACCTCTCCTGATTACCTTAACACCCAAGTTGGTTCATCCTGTGAAAATTGATCTTTGAGGTAGCTAGGACCCAGATTGTACAGTGCTTTGTAGGTCATGGTCAGCACCTTGAATTGTACGCGATCCACGTACCTGAAATAACTGTGAAACAAGACTGCCAATTTTTTATTTTACAAAAAAAGGTGTCAGGGAATGTAATTTACCTGCTGAAACAGAACTAGGTCTGTGGTCATAAAGCCAAGCTGAAAACCTGGGGTAAAAAAAGGCTCTGCCTGAAATGAAGCCAGGTAAAGCACATGATGCATCCATGATGTTATGAACCCTCGGATGGCAGGAATGTCACCTAAATGTAAAAAAACAACAACTGTGTGACACTAAAAACACAGATGAGCATGTGAAGGGGACATAGATAGTGTTACTGTTGATGTTAGGCTGCCGAAGACAGCTCTGCTGTGAAGACTGCTTTAAAGATTTATAATACATTTTGCTGCTGGGAAGTCCTGGTTGGTGTTGGAAGCAAGCTGCACAAAACTCGGACATAAGGCTCGGGAATTGGTCTCTTTTGAGATTTTATTTATTTATTTATTAGATATACTGCTCATCTGATGACTCTGGGCAGTTTACAAACTAGGGATCTAAGCCGGGGATCCTGAATTCCTTTATACCCGTGCCTTTCCTGCTCTTCCCTGGACTGTTCCCAGTTTGGACAGCAAACTTGTTCCAGCGAGAATCAGTGTGGTTTTCCAAAAAAACAAAACCCAAAACAAATAACTTTTTTTTTTGCTAAAGGTAAAACGCATTACGTGGATAGCAGCCGATGATTAATTTGTGTGTGTGTGTGTGTGTGTGTGTTGTGTCGTTACAGTCGTGACCAACTCTTTGTGACCCCACGTCCATGGAGTTTTCTTTGCAGGAATACTGGAGTGGTTTGCCAGTTCCTACTCCAGGCACCTACAGCATCTGGTATATTCCCTGGTGGTCTCCCATCCAAGTACTAACCAGGTCCGACCCTGCTTAGCTTCCAAAATCAGGCGAGATCGGATGTGCTCAGGGCATCTAGGCAGCACTTGATGATTAATTAATAGGACCCCAAAAAGGGCTGGTTTAACTGGAGCGTGTCATCTTTTACCGCTCTGCGTGCGTGCAAGCATGCGTGCGCATTGTCTCACTCCAAGCAGGAAGTACCTTCTGAGATTGGGCTCTGAGTACAGTATCTTGTTGATTCCCCCCCCCCCTTTCACATAGGAAACGGGGAACAGAAAACAAAACAACACCAGATTCTCAGTGCATTCCACCCCGGGAGCCTCCAAGCGAACAGCTCGGTTGGGATCGTGCAAAGAAAAATGGAGCATGAAATGGAGGCCGCGGCAGAAGGAGAGACCGTAACGTGTGGCGATCCCGACTTGGAGGCAGGAACCGCCGGAGCGCAGGTAAGGGGCAGCCCTCGTATGAGCGGGAAGATGGTGGGGTGGCATTGAGAGAAGAGAGCGACTAAAATGATTACTGGGCTGGGGGACCTCCCTTATGAGGAAAGGCTAAAACATTTGGGGCTCTTTCATCTGGAAAAAAGGCGCCTGAGGGAGGATATGATTGAGACATACAAAATAATGCAGGGCATGAGTCAAGTGGATAGAGGGAAGCTCTTCTCCCTCTCACAAAATACCAGAACTAGGGGACATCCACTCAAACTGAGGGCTGGGAGAGTGAGAACAGACAAAAGAAAATATATTTTTACCCAGCATGTTGTTAGTCTGTAGAACTCCCTGCCACATGATGTGCTGACGGCATCTGGCCTGGATGCCTTCCAAAGGGGATTGGACAGATTCCTGGAGGAAATGTCCATCACAGGTTACAAACCATGAGGGAGATGTGTAATCTCCAGGCTTAAAACCGGGGTACTTCAAGGGCCAGATGCAGGGGGAGTGGTATCAGGAGATAGATATCTAGTCTCGTGCGCTCCCAGACGCATCTGGTGGGGCCACTGTGAGATACAGGAAGCTGGACTAGATGGGCCTTTAGCCTGATTCAGCATGGCTCTTCTTGTGTTCTTATGTTCTTATGGCATGGAAGACTTACAGCGAGCAGCGACAGCCAGAAAGAGCAGCCCAGGGCATCATCCTGCCTGTTAGCAATCTCACGAGGAGGAGTGATGGCAGAACTGGCATTCAGATGGGGAACCGTAAGAAAGGCAAAGGGCTGTAAAAGCACCCAGAAATGCAGACTGATTTTTGAGAAAATTATTTACAATGCTTTTTACCTGCCTTTCTCCTATAAAAGGACCCAAGGGCGTGTTCAAAGCATATATGATATGCCTTACAGGGGCAACACTCTCTGATGAAACCAACAGTCCACGAAGGCCTCTAGGAACCACATTAGGCTGAGTATCGCTGGTGGGAAAAGAGCAGATTGTGGGTCGTCTTTTGGGAGTCCCGAACAAAGGTGCCCACAGACCGGAGGCCTTGCCGCTAGGTGGCAAAGAAGGCAGCCTACATGGTTTGGTTGCAAGACCTGTGCCTGGTGCCCTTCCTCAAGAATTCTCCGGGCAAAGCTTAAGTTGGTAGTCACTGACTGGCAAGATTTACCAAGACGCTCCTAGGTATAAGGTGCTCCAACCCAAAATTGCAGTTTCACAACCACACGGTTCTCTCCTCTGCCTTCTTCCGTGTCTAAGACGACCCTCCATTTTTAGCCCAACCATTTTAGGAAAAAAAATAGTCTTATACAGTGGGCCCTTGTATAACAAACAGTTTGTAGAACATAAAATCTGTACAACATAAAAAATTCTGGAGATAGGGGAAATTTGCTTAACAGAATTGCCTATGGGGAGAATCCGTACAACATAAAAATGGGATTACTCCGTTTTCAATGCATTCCTGTGGAAATTTGTATAAAGGAAATTTTTCTTAACATAATTTCATTTGGCATGAATTAATTCTTTTATACAAGGTACCATTGTATGTGGAAAAATACTGTATATTCTATTTCCCTCCTCTTGCATAAGATCAGATTGTCACAGGTATGTCTCTCTTCCTTGCCAGCACACACACAGAGAGGTTTTATTCCATGATTTATCATCCAGAGGTAAACAGGAGCTTCCTTCTGCAAGGGGGATTGCTCAGTCACAGCTCCATATGCTGCTCGACTAGGACGCCCCTTGTCCTAAGCCAACGTTGTCTATGGATGGGGATGATGGGAGCCTTAGTCCAGCCACATTTGGAAATCAACCACGGATTCTGCACTTCGGAGGATTCTTTGCCTCCTGGTTGAATTGCCCTCCACAGCCCCACTGCTTGAGGTTTGCCTTTGAGAAGTCCTACAAGCCTCATGGCGCAGTGGCTAAATGCCTGTACTGCAGGTAAAACCGTGCTCATGACTTGGGGTTCAATCCCCAGGTAGCAGCAGGCTCAAGGTTGACTTAACCTTCCATCCTTCCGAGGTCGGTAAAATGAGTCCCAGCTTGCGGGGGGTGGGGGAATGTGTATCCTGCATTCTGCAATTAAACTATAAATCGCCCAGAGACTACTTGAAGTAGTATGGAGCAGTATATATTGTAAGCCATGTGGCCTGAGTCATATAAAAACTACAGTGCCATAAAACCATTAAAAAGCATAGGATTTGAGCAACTGAGTGCAGTGAAAGTAAAGTTCCAATGTTCATCCACCATAATAATACTCCTAGTATGAGCATTAAGTTTAAGACTGTAGGGCACGGGCTGAAATAGAAGCAGGAATCGGACCATATGTAGGGCCATACGTAATCAGTGCCCGTACCACAAGCTATAGCTGCCACACAAAAATTTAGCCACTGCTAAATTTTTATTTAGCCACAATTCCTGCATTACTGTAATTAAAACTGTAAACCACCCAGAGACTACTTGAAGAGGTACGGGGCGGTATGTAAGCAGAACACTTCGCTTGGCTTAGCTTTGTTTTAGGGCTGCAAGAAAGCAAAGCAAAAGCAAAGTGTTCTGCTTATATACCGCCCCATACCACTACATGTAGTCTCTGGGCGGTTTGCAATTTTAATTACAGTGTGCACCCTACACATTGCCCCCCCCCCAGCAAGCTGGGTACTCATTTTACCGACCTCGGAAGGATGGAAGGCTGAGTGAACCTTAAGCCTGCTGCTGGGGATTGAACCCAGGTTGTGAGCACAGTTTTACCTGCAGTACAGGCATTTAACCACTGTGGGCATTCTCTCTGTCCTGTGATGGTCCCCTACCTGTCCTTCTCCTCCTATGGTCCGGACTACAATCTTGCTTGCTGCACAAGACCTAATCCTTCATGTCCAGATCCAACCCCCCAAACCCACCCCACCCCAGTATGGCCAGAGAGGGGCGGAAGAACTGTTGTGAGTTGCAGCCAATAGCGAGGGCCCAGACGTCCGCAGTGGCATGAAACAAGACAGTGGGGGGGGGGAGGCATGGTTTTGGGGTTGATCACGTGACCCACCATGGCAGGTTATTTTTTGCTGTGGGAACCCCATGCACATAAATACTGAACAGGACGGTGGCTGGTAGGTTCATCGTGGGGGGGTTTAGTGGGGGGAGAGATGCCCTCCGTCGCTGTCCCGGACCTCTTTAGGTCATAGTGCATGATTTTCTTCCCCTGTGTATCTTGCACTTGTTATGATATATTTTGATCACAGTCCCTGGAAAAGAAGCACTGGCTTTGTTGGCCGAGGCAGCTGAACATAAGAACATAAGAACATGAGAAGAGCCCTGCTGGAACAGACCAAAGGCCCATCTAGTCCAGCTTCCTGTATCTCACAGTGGCCCCACTAGATATGTCCAGGAGCGCATGAGACTAGATATCTGTCTCTTGATACCACTCCCCTGCATCTGGCCCTTGAAGTACTCTGGTTTTAAGCCTGGAGATGACACATCTCCATCATGGTTTGTAACCTGTGATGGACTTTTCCTCCAGGAATCTATCCAATCCCCTTTTGAAGGTATCCAGGCCAGATGTCATCACCACATCCTGTGGCAGGGAGTTCCACAGCCTAACAATGCGCTGGGTGAAAAAATATTTTCTTTTGTCTGTTCGTACTCTCTCAGCCTCAATTTGAGTGTATGTCCCCTAGTCCTGGTATTTTGTGAGAGGGAGAAGAGTGTCTCTCTAGAGGGTACTGTGTCATGGGAGGGAAAGTATTTGTTTTATTTATTTTAGAGTATTTTTGCCCCACCTTTCTCCTTGGAAAAAGGACCCAAGGCGGCTTACAGTAATGAGGGATAATATACAGTCCAGTATAATTAAGACATGTTCAAGTGTTGAGAACAAGGAATTGAGGGACATCTTACGTTACGGCATTCAGAGTCAACATTACATTAAAGCTACAAGAGAACGTGAGCAGTTAAAAAGGAGAGTAAAATTCCATGTAAAGTTATGAGCGATGGAAACTAACATTGAAAACATAGTGTCAATGTAAACCCATAAGTAGTTATAAAGACAAAGTCTGTGTGATCCTGTAGATTCATATAAAAGACACATAATAGGTAGTCAGTCCATCATTCAGGGAAAGCTTGCCTGAAGAGAAAGGTTAGGCAGTCCTGGCCTCTAGTTTGAGGGAGTTCCAGAGTCTGGGCGCAGCATTGTCAGGAGTAAATGTTGAGATAATCTTAGATCTGCAGAGCTGTACATCACCTTATGGAGCATTGACCAACCTTCTCCAGGAGGAGCAGTGAGGAATCGAACTCCCGACTTCTGGCTTCACAGCCAGATGCCTAAACCACCGAGCTAGCCAGCAGTTCAATATCCTAATATACTGAAGGGTGCAGAACTGGCATGGTTTGTCATTGTTGCTGGACCTTAATGCCGGTCAGCTGCAGCCTTCCTGGCCAGATGATGAAAACAGAATTGCAACATCTGGAGAGTTTCTCTCTCTCTCTCTCTCTCTCTCTCTCTCTCTCATATGTAAATCCAATGTCTCGTTTGTTTTACTTTTGCCGTTCTTTTCTGATGCTTCATCCCTGCCTCTGTTGTTGAGTAGTATTTTCTTGTGAACAGCCCAGAGTGGCCTAGCCTAGCCGGTATAGACGTATAATAAATAAAAATAAACCTCTCCCTGTTCCTGCTAGAGACAGCACAGGGCTAGACCACCTGCTTCACTGTAAGGCAGCTTCCTGTCTTCCATCTGTTTTTTTGCAGAACAGTCGGTTAAGAAGACAAAGGAGCCAGGAGCCAGGTAGCACAGGGTGTTGTTGTTTTTCTCCTCAGCTACCTCGGTTCTAGCCCAGCAGTGGTAGTTGCTGTAAACACAGGAGCCATGATAAGAAAATATGTGGCATTTCTCAAGTGTTTTTCATGTTTTAAGGAAAAATTCCAACAAAATGGGACTACCTGGGAATACAGAGGCTTAATTTGGAAATGTCACATGTGCTAGCTTTGTTTCTCTTTTCCGCTGCACTTTCAGGCCCAGCCGCGCTCCCAAGACGACCTCAGCCTCCCCCCTAAGCAGGGCACTCGTTTGCGCTCACGGCAGAAAACTCGGCACCACAACCTGTTGCGGCCCTGGAAGTCTTTGCCAGCCACTCCGGTAGGAGAACTGGAGGAAGACTCGAGTGGTATGGTGGCTTTTAATCCTTTCTTTCCCCTGCCCCCCCACCCCCCCCCCACAAAGGTTTGTTGGGACTAGGACCCCCATCAGCAAAGGCCCTACTAGGAAGTGATGGAGGTTGGAGTCCAACGATTATCTGACATGCCCCAGATCAGCCGGCACGGTTCAAAGCTTGGCCCACTTAGCTCCACCAGTTCCATCCCTTACTTCCTAATGCCACGACCCTTTAATACAGTTCCTCATGTTGTGGTGACCCCCCCATTGCCCTGCTTGGAAGAGGCCACAAGCCCCCTTTGGCAGGCCACTGCTGCAGCTGCCATAGAGAACTTCCCTCTACAGGCACCCTCAGCCAATCACAGTCTCCGGTGCCATTGACTGACATCCCCTCCAACCTATCAAGCTGTAACTCACTCTTCCCCCCCTTCCTCCCCCCTCCTCCTCCAGACCCAAGCCATTTGTGTCTTTTTTCTTCACTGGCTCGTGGCGACCCCTGTGAAATGGTCATTCGACCCCCCCAAAGGGGTCCCGACCCCCAGGTTGGGAACCACTGCCTTACTGAGTCAGCCTTGGGCCAGCTACCTGAGCCCATCAGGACCATGTTCAGGTTGTGAGCAGAGTCTCCACTTTAGTGTTGCCGTTGAACCACTGTGCCATGAGACTCCATATAAGGGGGAATGGGTGGAATGCCAGTCATTACATGGCATTGGTGTAGCGGAGCCCGGGCTCTTAGGATTAAAGTATCAGGGCATGGAGTGTGGCATTCTCCACAACATGACTCACATTTCCCTAGTTTTCTGTTTTTTTCCTGAGCTTAGCTCTAATCTTCACAGGAGCTCAAACAGAAGCGATTTTGTTTTAGGAACCCCATATTGTTGCAAAATCTCACTGCTGTAATGCAAAGTATGAAAGGGGTCTGGTTTAAGCAACTAAGACGGTTACTCCATGTCCGTTGCATGACGGTGGGAGTTCGTCCCGACCACGCCCCCTGAACTGGGAACAGAGCGTAATGAGACATACCTCTCCCTGGCCTCAGGAATTGTCTTGTCTGGATTCTTGTGCCTGTGAAGTAATGCTTTCACGCCAACACATGCATTCACCATTTAGTGGCAGGAGTGCAAAGTTGCATTCTCCAGTACAATCCCAATGGTGTAAACCAGGCATGTTTAAAGTCAGGTCTGGGGGCCAAATGCGACCTGTTTTCAAATTCTGAGTGGCCCGCAGCTTCTTCTCCTCACCGGCTCAGCCTGTCATGCATCCCCACCAGCTGGGCCCTCCCCCATACCGGATGGAGGCGTTAGCTTGCAGTTTTATGGTTTGCCTGCCCTCCCTGCCTCTGCCCACCCTCCCAGCCTACCCCCCCAGCTCTGTTGCTGCAGCATTCTCCCCAGCTCTTTGCATGTTATTGAGACTTGTCTGAAGTCCGTCCGGGGGCCAAATGCGGCTGAATGGTCGGCCCCCAACAGATTTTCACCTCACCAAATCTGGCCCTCCTTGCAAAAAGTTTGGACACCCCTGGCATAAACAGGGGTGCATTGCAGAGAGGGAAGAAGGCATGAAACAGGGGGTTTTGCCGCTTAACGCATGAAAGGCAAAATTACGGAGATTCGAAATATCGAAAAACGGAAGCCGGGGCCAAAAAAAAGAGTAAACGATGCTAGGAAAATTCAATAGCTGTCACGAAACAAGGACGTGAAGTAACAGTTGTTACGATACCATCAATCACGCCCGTGGGAGAACGGAAACAGGGACAGAACCGGGACAAGACCACGTGACCGTGAACGACGTTATCACGAAACAAACGTAATCTCGGAACGAGGAGGGACGTGAAATAACCATCTAAGGCTTGCACCTGATGGAAAGAAAGACGGCTAGAGTTGGGCGGCTGTTATTGACCCGGCAGCCTGCATTTTTGGATGCATCTTGCAATGGAAAAGTGTTGGTTGTGAAGACTGCCATGATGAGCACCTAGGTTTTACCCTTAGCCCCATGTACCGGTTCACCTTTAAAGGGCATTTTAAGTCATTTTGGAGAGATTTTGACATCTCCCCACCCCACCCCCCGAAATCACCCAATTCTGTGATTAGCTTTCGCTGGCTAGAGAACTCAGTGAAATGGCCACCTGGCTGCAGAGCAAAGACTTTTGTTTTGTTTTGTTTTGTTTTGTTTTGTTTATATACCACACAATCTCACCTAAGGTCACATTGGTCGGTTTACAAAGATTTAAACAAAGTCAATGCAATAAACAATGGTCTCAAACTACAGGAAAAGAGATTCCATTTAAACATTAGGAAGAACTTCATGACGGTTAGAGCTGTTTGGCAGTGGAATCTGCTGCCACAAAGGAGGGTGGTGGAATCTCCTTCCTTCTTTGGAGGTTTTTAAGCAGAGGCTGGATGGCCACCTTTTGGGATTCCTGTGATGGGGGTTCCTGCATAGCAGGGAGTTGGCCTGGATGGCCCCTGAGGTCTCTTCCAACTCTATGATTCTGTGATTCAATACATTATGCAATATACAATAGATGACTATTGGGAGAAGGTGCGAGTTTGTTTCCTCGCTGCGCCTGCTGGGCACAGAGCCAGCCTGGGTAGCCTTGGGCAAACCACACACAATCCCGGTGCACCTGCAGAAGATTATGGTAGATCATTTTGGTGTATTCTCTGCCTGGAAAACTATATACCGTGCACTCTTCTGGAATGAATACAAGCCACCCAATTCCTCATTCCGCCCTTAGGCTGTATTTTCTGTTTCTGCACGAGACACGATTGAGACCAAAACACCAGACCAAATACACCGCAGATATTTTCACATTGCTTAATTGTAGCATAAGCTTTTGTCCTTCGTTCTCGCTCTGACTTAAAAAAAAAAACATTTTGTAACCTTCATGCGTTGTGTAATATTCAACCTCGGGATGTTCTCATGAAACACATCCTTTGTCAGTTGTTTAGTTCAAGGTGCTCTAATGAATCCCCCACTATAGAGAAGATTCTGAGGCAGGCAGCGGGAAGGACTCTCGTTTGGTGCAAGTTGTTTTTTTTCCCCTTTCTTTTCAAACAAGAAGTTAATGGCTAAAGAGATAACGATTGTGAATGTAAACAGACCATCGCTCTTCTTATTTCTGAAGCCGACCCATCGGAAGATGCTAATACCCACATCTGGGCATAAACTCTGGGGACTCTGGCTTGTCATCTGGGAGTTGCTTGCTGAAGGATGCTGGTTCCAATCGTATCACGAACAGCAGAAACAAACCACGAGGGCTTCCCTGTCCATGGGTGTGAGCCACAGATCCTGCTGTATTTGTTAGGGGCTTGCCAATTTCATAGTAACCTCCTCCGTGCCCAGAAGTACTTATTCTGAGGAAGGAGGGTGGCAGCTGTTAGTAAGTCCAAAACCGAATTTTATCCAAGCCGTGACTGGAGTAAGTTCAGAGGAGGACAACAAGGATGATAAGGGGACTGGAAACCAAGCCCTTGGAGGAACGGCTGAAAAAAACTGGGCACATTTAGCCTTGGGAGAAGAAGACCGAGGGAAGTTAGGATGTCATTTTTCAAATACAGTGGACCCTCGTATAACAAACGGTCTGTATAACATAATATCTGTACAACATAAAAAGTCCCCCACCCCGCAAAAAAAAGGAAAAAGGAAGCTAGACAAATTCAGTGTTTGTCACGGTACAAGACCGTGAGGTAACACTTGTCACGAGACAAGCTATCATGACCATGGGAACACTGAAACAGGGACAAAACCACGTGATCGCAACCAACGCTGTCACAGTACAGAACTAGTCGCGGAACTAAGAAGGACGTGAAGTAACCGCCTAAGTTGATTAATGCCAACCGAGAGATTTAAATCACATGAATGGCCTCTTGCCTGGCATAGATAGCCCTGGTTGATCATGAGATGTTACCAATATGAAACCCTTTGAAGTCTACCCTCTATACCACCCATTCCACAATCCATTCTGCCTGGGTTCAATATGGACATGTTAAATAGTTTTAAATATGGCTTTGTTTATATGTTAAGCTGTCCTCAGATATCATTCCCCCTTTATTTTGAAAGACCTGGCGAGAAGAAGCAGTCCGATAGCCATGCAGGAAGTCCATCACTCTGGTCTGCCTTCCTTCCCAGATGTCAACAGAAAGGCCATCTTCCTGTCCAAAACCGGGTCCAATTGCGTCCCTGCCCTCTGCGGCACCGTCACATAGAAATATGATTACTCCCCCCCCCCCCGTACTTCATTTCCTGTAGAAGCGTTGAGAAAGATTGAAGTCAGCAGGAAAAGAGGAAGACCAAACACAAGACGGGTGGACTCCCTAAAAGAAGGCACAGGCTTGTTTATAAGAACTGAGCAGTGCTGTTGAGGGCAGGATATTTCTCCGTCAGAAGCAATGTGACACCATGTAATAACATTTGTTTTGATGTTTAGCAGGCAGATAGCTTATATACACTTGCAAGCTTTGGTCCATGATCACGAAGACTAATACATCGCTTTAACCACAGTAGACCTTTGATTATGGGCGGAGAGTCTGCAGTCATTTTTCTGAAATTCTGTATCCTCCAGAATTCCATGTAATAATTGAAAAGTGATTTCTCCAATTTCTGGTCCTTAATCATGATTGTTTGGGGTTATTCTGGGATGTAAAATTATTTCTCTCTCTCGCTCTTTCTTACATACAACTCTTTCTTTCATACTTTTCTTTCTTTCTGTATTTCTCTTTTTTCATACCTACTCTTCTTTCTTTCTTTCTTTCTTTCTTTCTTTCTTTCTTTCTTACATTTCTTTCTTTTTCTTTCATCTTTCTTTCTTACATACTCTCCTTCCTTCCTTCCTTCCTCTTCCTCTCTCTCTCTCTTTCTGTCTTACTTAATCTTCTTTCTTTCTTTCTCTCTCGCTTTTCTTTCTTTCTTACATTCTTTCTTTTTCTTTCATGCTTCTTTCTTTCTTACATACTTACTCTCCTTCCTTCCTTCCTTCCTTCCTTCCTCTTTCTCTCTCTTTTTCTTTCATGCTTCATCTTTCTTTCTTTCTTTCTTTCTTTCTTTCTTTCTTTCTTTTTTTTCCTCCGTCCCTGCAGTCTTCTTCTCTTCCCTGACATCTCTCCAGGCGGAAGAGTTTTTTGATATGGTTGCCAAAGTCCAGGCACGAAGATACAATGACCAGCGTGCCGATTTCACTGAGCCTGAAGGGACCAGTACCGAGAAGTCAGGGGTCTGTGAAGAGCAACTCTATAACACCATCCTGGCCCACCAGGTGAGTTTCATGGTCCACAGAGGAGGTCCAGGTGAGGATCTGGCTTTCTCACTCTCCTTCTCACTCCCCTCTGTATTTTGGATGCTCACGTGCAAATTATGTAGTCAAAAGCAACACTGCCCACATAAGAGAGGGAAGTATCTATTTTTGCAGAAGTACCCACCAAAATATTTTGTAGAATCATGGATGGAATTCTTTTAAAGAAGTTCTTCTCACCACAACATTTTCCATAAAAATCGGGGAACAACATTTTTTACTCTTTCCACCAAAAGTCAGACTCCTGATTCATAGCCTCTTTTGTTTGTAGTTCTGGGATGAAACCATCTTATCCCATTTGCCTCCTCCACATTTCCCAGGATCACTGAGACAGTCATCCTGAGACACTGTTGTTGTTTTTTTGTTGTTTTTTTGTTAATCTAGTAATCTAGCCATCTTGCCCTTAAACGGTTTGGAGCCAAGTTGTCTCAAAGACTGGATCTCCCTCTATGAGCCTGTTGGGGACTTAACGATAATCAGGGGAGGCCTTTTGCTCTGTCCCATCACCTTCACAGGCATGCTTGGTGGTGACATGGGAGAAGACCTTCTCTGTCACTATTCCCAGACTCTGGAACTCCCTGCCACAGGATGTTAGGCCAGCTCCATCTTTGGTGTCCTTCCACAGGCAAAGAACTTTCTGTTCAGGCCAACTTGTCCTTAGTGACTCGCTCACTAAACAAGATGTTTCTAAACAAGATGTCTGGAAGATGAGTCATGGCAACTGGACTTTTTTTGTGGGATCTAAACATTTTGCCTCACATCCAAGCGGTTTCTTTGGTCATCTTTAAACAAGATGGTTTGTCTTTTGTTGCTGCTGAATCTGCTTCAGTCACGTTTTACCTCACCTTCTTAATATGTTTAAAATTTGTTTAATATTTGAATGATTAGCTGTTTTTAGCTTTAATAGGGATATCCGTCTTCTTGGCCTGCTCTCTTCAGTAAAAGGTGGAGTCACCGTATTTTGAGTGAATCAGTAAATCAAGTTGCCTCCCAGGTTGCGAGTGCAGGCTGGACAAATCTGTATTTACAAGCTGGTTGGTTGAAGGTTTGGAGGAAATGTCTTACGAGGAACGGCTTAGGGAACTGGGAATGTTTAGCCTTTCAAAAAAGAAGGCTGAGGGGGGATATGATAGCTATGTTTAAATATTTGAAAGGATGTCATATGGAAGAGGGAACAGGTTTGTTTTCCACGGTTTCAGAGACTAGGACTCAGGGCAATGGCTTCAAAATACAGGAAAAGAGATTCCATTTGAACATTCGGAAGAACTTCATGACGGTTAGAGCTGTTGGGCAGTGGAATATGCTGCCACAAAGGAGGGTGGTGGAGTCTCCTTCTTTGGAGGTTTTTAAGCAGAGGCTGGATGGCCACCTGTCGGGAGTCCTGTGATGGGGGTTCATTCATGGCAGGGGGTTGGACTGGATGGCCCTTGAGGTCTCTTCCAGCACTATGATTCAATGAAGCTCGTTAACTCCAAGTGCTGTTGACTTCCAGCTCCCGGCCCTACAAGGCATGGTGGCATTTCTTTCCCCCCATGGGCCAGCTCCTTAGCCCCTGACTCGTGTTTTCCCCTCCAGAGCCAGCGCCTCGAGGACCAGCGTACGGAGCCTCCCATCCCGGTCGGAGTTCAGGACCTGCTGGATTTGTTGATCCGGGCGCAAGGGACCCGGATGGAAGACCAGCGTTCCGCTCTTCCTCCCAGCCTCACTGCTCCGTCTTTGCTTAGGAGGCCACCCTCTTTTCTGCACAGCGTATGAAGCCCTCTGCTTTCGAGAGGCGAGCTTCTGGACACCTGGGGGGGGGGGGCGGGCTGCTGCGAGGCCTTGGAACTGTGTAGGCCTTGGCTGGTGGTAGTCACGGAAACCACAGAATCCAGCCCTCTCTCTCTCTCTCTCTCTCTCTCTCTCTCTCTCTCTCTCTCCTCTCTCTCTCTCTTACTTGCGTGCACGCTTCAGGATGTTTCACCCAGGGAAGGCCCTGCACCTTGGAGCAACCATGGGACAAATCCAAGGAGGCCCTCTCCAAACACCATGCCACAAAAAAATGACACAAGAAGAGCCATGCTGGATCAGGCCAAAGGCCCATCTAGTCCAGCTTCCCGTATCTCACAGTAGCCCCACCAAATGCGTCTGGGAGCGCACAAGACTCGATCTCTGTCTCCTGATACCACTCCCCTGCATCTGGCCCTTGAAGTACCCCGGTTTTAAGCCTGAAGGTTACACATCTCCATCATGGTTTGTAACCTGTGATGGAGTTTTCTTCCAGGAATCTGTCCAATCCCCTTTGGAAGGCATCCAGGTCACATGCCATCCCCACATCCTGTGGCAGGGAGTTCCACAGACTAACAGACGAACAAACAAGTCCCAGCTCATTGCTTTTGTTCTGGCTAAGATTTCCTGTCTCTTCCAACAAGACCTCCTCAAGGACTGTCCAGAACGTTCCACGGGCAGCTGTCGCCTCACCTGGACCACCACTGGGCGCCACAAAATGCCACAAAAGCAGAACGCTGCTTTGGGAGCTGCAGAGAACTGTCCCTCAGTTTGGACATTGAACCCAAGTGAGGGAGGAAGTGGAAAAGGAAAACTCACCTGTGATTTAAAAGAAAATAAAGAATAGTTAACCTATGGGGCTGTCTAAGGACGGAGTGCAAATACCATTTTGCACTGTGGAGCTGTTGTGTCAGCAACCTCAGCACCGTAATAGGGAGATCGAACCAGTAATGGGATTTTCTTTTTTATATAGTCGGGGTGTGCCGGATGTTGTTAGACTGAGCATAGCTGATGGCGAGGCCTAGCTGTAGCCTGAAAAAAAAACACGCACTGGGGTTGGCCACCCATGCTCTAACATTAAGTCTAGGAGTTATTTAGAACCAGATGCTGAAACGGAATCTTCAGGGTTACTCAAATTGTACTGTATGTGCTTCAAGGCCACCTCCCTCCCTACTCCTCACAGTAATAGATGCTCTTTTGTTTATAGGCTTTCATTGTAGGACTGGATCCTGCTGTAAAGAGGACTTGGTTACAAAATAGATAGAAATGGGATTGTGGCCCTGAAATATATACAGGACCCTTGTATAAAAAACAGCTTGTATAACATAAAATTTGTACAACATAAAAAATTCTGGAGATAGGGGAAATTTGCTTAACATAATCGCCTATGGGGAGAATCTGTACAACATAAAAATGGGATCACTCCATTTTCAATGCATTCCTATGGGAATTTGTATAAAGGAAAATGTGCTTAACATAATTTCATTTGGAACGAATTAATTCCTTTATACAAGGTACTACTGTATATAGATATATAGATATATATAGACACCCACACTCACACCCACACACCCACGTTTCCGAAGCTGGTGGTAGGGAGTGCTGTGTAGAATGTTGCGTTTTCGGACTTCCTGCTGCCAAATATATATATATATACAGTGTGTGTATATAAAAATATATACACAGAGTGTATATATTTTTATATACACAGTGTGCGTATATAAAAATATATAAAAAATTAGAAAGCAGGTTGGGCCGAGGTGCTCTCTGAAGGCGTTACCGGGATTCGAATGAGGTGCCTTTCTTCTCTGACCTGCTCTCCAACCTGAGCTGGACCCAGACACTGTTTTCCGGCTTGCCGTTCCCAGCCCTGCAGTTTGTCACGGGGCGGCTAACGGCATTTGACTGGAGTCCTGATAAAAGGTGGGCCCTGGGCTCTTGGCCTGTGGTGCTTCTGTGCGGAAGGAATGCCTTCGCGGGGGATAAGCAGGTGCCGTTCTCCTCTTGGGATCCTCCTCGTGTGCCTTCAAGTCAGTTATCTGGAAGTCTCGCCATGGCAACTGGACTTTCATCTTCTTGAGAGACTGAAACGTTTTGCCGCTCATCCAAGAAAAAGACGTCCGGTTGCCGTGACTCCGCTTCCAGATAAACTCACCTTGGATGACTGAGAATCTTCGCAGACATTCATGTCAATGACTTGACTTCTGGCAGCGACCCATTTCCAGGCTTTTCCAGGTTTTCCCTTCCCGTCTTCTTGGGCCACCCATCTTGCCCAAGGCCATGACGCAGGCTGGCTCTTCACCATGAAGCCACAGTGGGGGATTGAACTCCCAACTTCTGCCCTCGTTGCCAGATAACTAAGCCATGGAGCTTTCCAGCTCCTCTTGCAGGCTCTACCTTCGGGCAGAATAAAGAAACTGCCCTGGGTAACACATTAACAGGCAGCAAACCATTGACAATTTGATTTGTCAGTTTTGTTCTTGCATTTGGCCACCAGGGAGGAAAAGAAATACTCACATGAGAGATGTTTCACCTTCCAACATAACCTGGCAGAGACTTCTCCCATGGCCCAACCATTGGGCAGTGAAACAACTGTAACACACCTCTGGGCACGTGTAGAGTGCCATGACTTCAGAGCATTACACGGCATGCTCAGTAGTGTCCCACATAGTGAAGTGTTAACGTTTTCTCAGCTGGTGGGCAGAATTCTGCTTTCTGGGAGTTGTAGCCCAAATCTTGACTCCCTGGACTAGAACGATCCTAGTCTTAAAACCATTTATTTTGCCCTGTGGGGCAAAAATACCATAAGGACTTCTTTTCCTGTCAAATAAAATAACTTACGATGACCAGACTTGTCTGCCTTGCATACAGTTTTGGGCAGAAAAGCAGTACTGTTCATAATTTAACCAAATGGTAAGTAGATAGATACTATATACAGTACAGTGGACCCTTGTATAACAAACGGTTTGTATAACATAAAATTTGTACAACAAAAAATTCCAGAGATAGAGGAAATTTGCTTAACATAATTGCCTATGGGGTGAATCTGTACAACATAAAAACGGGATTACTCTGTTTTCAATGCATTCCTATGGGAAATTTGTATAAAGGAAAATGTGCTTAATATAATTTCATTTGGAACGAATTAATTCCTTTATACAAGGTACCACTGTATCTGTCTCAGCGATAGTGAACCTTGTAGAGACCGAGTGCCCAAACTGCGATTCAAAACCCATTAATGTTTTGCAAAGTGCCAATCCTGAATACAGGTGGCTGTGAAGGGGCGATGTTGGGTGCCCATAGAAAGGGCTCCACCTTTGGCACCCGTGCCACAGGTTCGCCAACACTGATCTATATATCTATATCTATATATGCATCTATCTATATTTATCTATACACACACGCACACACATACTATACCAATGATGGTGAACTTGAGACCGAGTGTGCCCAAACTGATTCGAAACCCACTAATATTTCGCAAAGTGCCCATACAGCAATTTAACCTGAATACAGGTGGCTGTGAAGGGGTGATGTTGGGTGCCCACAGAAAGGGCTCCGAGTGCCACCTTTGGCACCCATGCCATAGAGCCAACACTGTACTATACTGTATATTTATAGACATATATGGGAATTTACACACACATGTAATATGGCTGGGTAATGAGTATGTTATTCATTTTTATGGGCATCAATTTTTAAACACTATTTAGAGATTCTAAGGAGTTACTGTATTGATGTTTGTTTTTAAAAGGCCACACACTAGACTTTCAAGAAAGTTGATGTCAGTTTAAGCAAGGCGAAATACCACAAGAACTAAAGCCAAGCCACCAATAAAGCCATCCTAACAACGGCCCTAACAATCGTAACAATGGATTGTTCTAAAAAATTCTCTCTGCGTTGGTTTTAATTGTTATTCGCCGCCTCGCCGGATGCCTTCCTTTTTAGATGGCAAAAGTTCAGCCAACTTTTTCGAGAAAAAAAGAAGCTAAACTAGGGAGAGAGCCGGACGCGGGAAAGCTTTTCAGCGGAGGAAAAGGGAAGGAAGAACGTGCGCTGTTCCTTTATTTTTATTTTTATTTAAAAAAAAAACCACACAAACTTTTCCCAAAAGTAACTTCTGGACAGCCTTGGCTCCGCCCCCTTTCTTGCCCGGGGGCCGCCCACCTCCCCTTCGCGGCCACGTCAGCCGGGAACTCGGTCCCTTCCAGCTGCAACTTTTGGAGGAGGAGGAGGAGGAGGAGGACGGGGGGGCGGGAAGGTTGATGGGGGAGACCCCTTCCCGAACCCCCCTCTCTCCAATAACCAGGGACACCCCCCTTAACCCTTGCCCACCTCCTGCACCCCATCCACCCTCTAAGATGGTCCAGCTGACCATGATCAGCCGAGTCCACGATGGGCTGCTCTTAGCAGCCTCCATGCAAGACACAGAACAGGTAAGCAAAACTCTCAGCACCCTCCTCTCCCCTCGGGAACCAATCCTGCTCCAACCACTAGGCCACCCTTTCCTTCTGCCTCCTGTGTCTGCAGCCTGCCCCCACCCCCAGCTCCCCCTTCCTCGCTGCTTCTTGCTCGCCCTTCTTACCCGCTACAGCCCATGCTAAAAACTGTTTTACAGACACCGTTGGCAACTCGGTTGTTTTGGATTTTCCTACATGTTCCTCGCCCCACCCAAAAGTGCTCACGACCTGGGGTTCGATCCCAGGTAGCTGACTTAGGGTTGACTCAGCCTTCCATCCTTACCAGGTCGGTAAAATGAGTACCCAGCCTGCTGGGGGTGGGGGATGTGTAGCCTCCACACTGCAATTAAAACTGTAAACTGCCCAGAGACTACTTGAAGTGGTATGGGGCGGTGTATAAGCAGAACACTTTTTTATTTTCAGGAACAGGTTCAAGCTTACTATCTTTAATAGCATATTATCAGTGGTCTTATGGCTCTGACAGACACACCTGTTTTATTCTTTTTGATGCTTTGCTGTCCTTGGGGCAGTGAGGTCCAAGGGTTATATAGCAGGAATTGGGATCTTGGACTTCATTGCCCAAAATCCTTCTGAATGGACTCCTCTAGCTGAGCTTTCTGGGAGTTGATGTCCAAAACATGGGCTGGAGTAGAGGAAAGGGAAGGGAAAGATTTACAACCACTGGGTTGTTCTAAGACTAGGACAGAGAGAGTGAGAAAGGCCTGGATTCAAATCCTCGTTTAAGTCATGAAATTCAACGGGGCGGCCCTTGGGCCAATCATGGTGAAAACTCCAGCCACCTGTCTACCTCGCAGGGGTGTTGTGACAGTCAAAATGAAGGCGGAACGCTCTTTGTGTACTGCTTTGATTGCCTTAGAGAAAATGTGGGATTTTAAAGTACAGTACTGTATGAAATAATAAAAGCAAGAACACAGTCCGCAAGAGGCAGGAGATTCTGGATAGTTTCTGGATCTGAACGCCTTCCTCTTCCAACTTCAGGAAATCAAACCTTTGGAATAAAGACACAGACGCAGGATAAATCTGCCTCTTTCTGAACAGTCGGTAACCAAAAATAGTGGCCCATAGGGTTACTACTAAATTATCTGACAATTAAGAGACAAATTAAAACGTTGCTTTTCTCACACTCCTTTTATGGCCTTACCCCAGAGTAATGCTGTCAATTGAACGAGTGTTTTTTTATGAATTTGGATAGATAGACAGGCAGGCAGGCAGATAGATAGATAGATAGACAGACAGACAGACAGACTGACTGACTGACTGACTGACTGACTGACTTAGAATTGGGAAGGAAGGAAGCTTATGGATTGTCAACTCAGGACCCAATCAAAGAGGGGCGGGGGGGGGAATCTAACACCCAATCTCCACCTAACCCATTGAGCTTTTCAGTGAGCTTTTCACATGGTAGATACAGTATACTACAGAAGTGAGTGCACCCCCTCACAAGTTGAAACTACAGTGGACCCTTGTATAACAAACAGTTTGTATAACATAAAATTTGTACAACATAAAAAATTCTGGAGATAGGGGAAATTTGCTTAACAGAATCACCTATGGGGCGAATCTGTACAACATAAAAATGGGAGCACTCTGTTTTCATTGCATTCCTATGGGAAATTTGTATAAAGGAAAATTTGCTTAACATAATTTCATTTGGAACAAATTAATTCCTTTATACAAGGTTCCACTGTATTTTAGTATATCTTTTCATGCGACAACACTGCAGGAATGACCCTTGGCTACATTGTAAAGCGGTGAGCATACAGCTTGAATAACAGTGTAAATGTGCTGTCCCCTCAGATTACTGCAACACACAGATTTACCCTGTTATACAAGCTGTATGCTCACTGCCTTACATCGTAGCCAAGGGTCATTACTTCAGTGTTGTCACGTGAAAAGATATACAGTACTAAGACATTTGCAACATGTGAGGGGGTGTACTCACTTCTGTGATATACTGTACACTTACTGGGGACGTGCCCACTGCCAGTTTGAAGAGGATCAACCATGGTTACTCTCTTTTGAGCACAGCTCGAGAAAAAGTCCCTTTTATTTGTGTGTGTGTGTGTTCCTACAGTCAAAAAGTTCCTACAGTGAAAAAGAAAGGCAGGTCAACACCGAGTTCTTTCCTTCACAGTCAAACCGGAACTTCCAAGAATACCACAGTCAAGCCAAGCAGCTTTTCCGGAAGCTTGGGGAACATTCGCCAAGCCGGTGCTCCTTGGAAGCAGGAGCCATGACTTTCCAGTAAGTGCCAGACACTCTTTAAAAGATGGAGGGAAAGGGTATCCAGAACCCCACCCCAACCTTTGACAGGCTTCTGTACTTAGAGGTAGGGGAGGAACACAAAAAGGGTGTCTTCATGAACTCTGAAGGCCCCACCTTCCTTCCTTCCTTCCTTCCTTCCTTCCTTCCTTCCTTCCTTTCACGATGGTATGTAACACAATCTCTGGACAGCTTTGCAACAAAGCATACAACACCGTCAGCGGTTCTGGCACTGTTGGGAACCATATCAAGAGATTTCACACAATATTAGAAGCTGTTACGGATCTCAGAAATCACAGCATCAGAGCTACAAAAGAACAGCAATATTAGGAACAGCATAACCGCTGCACCAATACAGTAGGACCCCGGCATCCGCTGCGGATTGGTTCCAGGCCTTCCCGTGGATAATGGAAACTGTGGATAAGAGAGAATGCTTGCCCACCCACCCCCAAACTGCTTTTTCATCACAGTAGCTTGCTTTATGACTGCTGTTTTGAGACAGTAGCTTGCTTTATGGTCGCTCTTTGTGACAGTAGCTTGCTTTACAGCTGCAGTTTGTGACAACAGCTTGCTTTACAGCTTGCCTTGTGGCTGCTGAATTATTTATTTATTTTCCTCTGCCAACCGTGGATAACTGAATCAGTGGATACAGGGGTCCTACTGTACTTGTATTTATAACTCCACAGGGTTATAAATAACATCCTGGACAGCAAAGAGCAGATGAGATGGATCGCTGTTTTATAGGGAAGACCTGAAAGGTATCATGGTCTTAAACTGTGATTGTGAGGATCAACTGGGTTGTGATAAACCAGGTTGTGAGGGTCAAATAGTAGACCCACAGACTCACCAAGACTCCTTTAATAGAGGTGAGGGGAAATGGTAAAGAATACATATATAAGTATCATTGCAATTTATTTTATAGATTTATTCATTTTGTAAATTGCCCTGCAACTAAAATTGAAGAGCAGAAGAACCATACTGAGAATCCAGTGATACCAAAACCCAAAGGCAAGGAAGAACAAATTTTTTATTTATTTCTAATATTAAAAATAGGGGAACTCTTCAGTCCATCAATACCCTTTTTCAGACTGCGTAGTACAGAGCTTGAGGGTGCCTGGGGAAAAATAAAATGTCCTCGGTCATCCTTATGAGATGTTTTTCGATTAGGTTCTCATTTAAAGGAATATTGTAAGATACAGACAAAAACACACAATCAGCTTGAGTGGATTTTACGGATCCAGCTGTGGTTCCCCACCTTGGGTTGCACCAGATGTTCTTGGTCTACAGCTGCTGAGAATTCTGGCCAACACAGTGAGTGGTGAAGGCTTCTGGAAGTTGTCGTCCAGTGGTGTCCAAACTTCAGCCCTTCAGATGTTTTGGACCACAACTCCCACAGTCCTTTGTCATGGGCAGTACAGGCTTGGAATTCTGGGAGTTGGGCCGAAGTTTGGACATCCCTGTTAATGTAATCCAAGAACATCTGGGGAAACCCAAGGTCAGGAACCACTGAGCTAGAAGGATTGTTCTAATAGATGAGAAAGCCCAACTATTTTAAATTCTTTACTGGCCCAGTAAAGGTGTTCTATATTATTAGTTTTTTTATTTTTGTGCATGGAGAGCACAGCTACCCCCTTTTATCATTTGTTTACAGTTACAGTATATAAATTAATGTAGGAGGGGGAGGGAGGTTATGCTGCCTGCCTTGGCTTGAGAACAGGACTGTTTAAATGTTTTCCTTTTAAAAAATCTATTAATTAGGTCCCAAAAAGGTCAAGATGTAACAAGAGGGTCACATATTACCCCTCTCAGGTTTAGAAGATTCTTCCACAACCTGGAAGTTGTTCTCAACTTCTCACCATCTTCAGCCAGCAGGCCCTGTGGTCAGGGACGATGGGGTTTGTAGTTTAGCCCCATCTGAGGGATCCTAGGTGAGGCACGAGCCCTCTTCTCGACGGCAAATGAAACTGAGTTTGGATCTCTACTTGGCTCGCTTGAAAAAGCTGGATTTTTTGAAGGGAGAAATGCAGTATACAGTACCTCAGTGGCCTTGCATCAGTTGAAGGAAGTCCCACTATCTTGAGTTTTCTAGATTAAGGAGGCTGTCAGGCCACCGATTGAACAAACCCCCCTGAGGCCAATCAGAGCATATTGTCAGAGGCGTAGCTAGGGTTTTCAGCACCCGGGAACAAAGGGCCTTTTCACACGACCCCTAAGGTCCGCTGGCCACTTAAATTCGGACCAGAGATCTTGGGGGTTCGTTGCTCTTCCTGCATCCCCACCCCTCTGCACTTCCTTGATCCTGTCTGCGTTAGGGGAGGGAGAAAAAAGGGGACAAAAGAATGCAGGCTCACCTCCGTTTGCCGGTCCAATCCTCCCCGAGCCCCATCGTCGTCCTGATTCCTTCTCTTAAAGGGGCGGGAGGCAAAACAACAACAAACAGAAGCGAGGAGAGCCTGGCACTCACTCCTTTACATCCGGATCTGGGATTTTTCACCCTACAAGAGCAGGTACCTGAAAAGTGCGCTGGGACGTGCTTAGGTGGGCGTGGCCGCACTTAATTTTCTGTAAACTCCATAGCTGGTGGGGAAACAATTTTAAGCTCTGGAGCTGGGAGCCATTTGCGGCGGAGTTTAGGGGTCGTGTACAAATACCCAAAATCAGTTTTCATGCCCCCTCCTCGAGAGCTGCCTCCTCTCTCTCTCTCTCTCTCTCTCTCTGAGGGATGGGAGAGCAGTGACAGGAGGCAAGGAGGCAGAAAGTGTCAGGAGGATCTGCTGCTTATTGGCAGGCTGTGTGCGCGTGTTGGGGAGGGCACTGCAGGGTAACTGTGTGTTATGTATGTGTGAAGGGATGCTCACAGGCAGATGAGCAGTGGGGCACCCCCAGATGCTGCGCCCGGGGACAGGTGTTCCCCTTTGCCCCTCCCTAGCTACGCCACTGCATATTGTACTGCACTTGCTGGGCCAGTCTTCCAATGTGGTGTAAAACACCTCCATATGCCTTTGCCAAAATAGTCACTTGCTTAGTTACCTATGGTAATTAAGAATTTTGATGCAGGTGATGAGCTCACAAGCATTGCCAAAGTGGGAAATCACTGCTATTTGTATTCTTTTGAGGTAATCAGTCAGGCTCAGTGGCTTATACAGATATAGATGGTAGCAAAGGGAGTCAGGTATGAGGAAGAAATATTTTCTGAGCATGTTCGCAGAGTTGTGTTCCCTGATCTGTAATGTGAATCACACCCCCACACCCCAAGAAAGCAACCATGTTACGCTGCGGGAAAACTACAAAAAATATTCTGGTGGCATTTCTAAGATACAAATCCAGGCTTTTTTTCTGTATTGTTATGAAGTCCTAGACCCCCAAACTGGAACAAGAGCATTTGAAACAAAGATAAGTAATCCACACACATCAGCAAGTTAAAACCAATTCATTATCTTAAGGGAGCAATTTATATGATCCTACAACCTGGGCTAGAGACGTCACCACTGTTCCTTAGTTATCTGCTTTAGACCTGCTAACAGAATCTTTAGATGCTCATTAGGATACATACTGGGACACTTATTTATAATTGAATAAAGAAGTCAAATATGTTTGTCCCTATAAACAAATCAATTCGCTTCCTGCAAAGGATTCATGCGAAAAGTGGACCACTGTCATCTGTCAGATCCGCTTCGGATTGGATCTCTTCTGGGAGCAGGGGGTTCATAGAATCATAGAGTTGGAAGAGACCTCAAGGGCCATCCAAACCAACCCCCTGCCATGCAGGAACCCCCATCACAGGACTCACGACAGATGGCCATCCAGCCTCTTA
Organism: Phrynocephalus versicolor; assembly: GCA_023846285.1. Classification (NCBI taxonomy): domain Eukaryota; kingdom Metazoa; phylum Chordata; class Lepidosauria; order Squamata; family Agamidae; genus Phrynocephalus; species Phrynocephalus versicolor. The sequence goes on along the minus strand of JAHTLZ010000003.1, from coordinate 394,466 downwards.
CATAAGAACATAAGAAGAACCATACTGGATCAGCCCACAGGCCCATCTAGCCCATCTTCCTGTATCTTACAGTGGCCCCACCAAATGCCTCTGGGAGTGCATGAGACTAGATCTCTTGTCTCCTGATACCACAGTCCCTGCATCTGGCCCTTGATGTACCCTGTTTTTTAAGCCTGGAGATTACACATCTCCCTCATGGTTTGTAACTTGTGATGGACTTTTCCTCCGGGAATCTGTCCAGTCCCCTTTGGAAAGCATCCAGTCCAGATGCCATCACCATATCCTGTGGCAGGGAGTTCCACAGAGTAACAGCGCGCTGGGTGAAAAAAAAATTTTCTTCTCTTGATGGCCTTACAGGCTGCTTCCAACTCCATGATTATGTGAGTCCATGATTCTTTCTTCCACACTTCTTGCACCCTCTCTCTCTCTCTCTCTCTCTCTCTCTCTCTCCCACCCCCCCCCCCCGCGCCCCCCCCCCCCCCCTGGCTGCAGCTACCTGATCAGCCAAGGCGTTTGCTACCTGACGCTGTGCGAGGCTTCCTACTCCAAGAAGCTGGCCTTCTCGTTCCTGGAAGAACTACAGGCTGAATTCTCGGAGCTGTACGGGAAGAAGGTGTCTTCCGTGTCGCGGCCTTATGCCTTCATTGAATTTGGTACGTGCCACGGTGTTCCTCTTTGGCCCAGCCTCGCCAGCCTAACAGAACCTATTGTCTCCTCTATATACTCACCCACACATCCTCACTTCTAGCCTTCAAGAGAAATGGAGGCATCCACTTGGGGAAATAGCATAAGTAGAGATGGGCACGAAGCGAACTTTTAATTCATTTTTTATTCGTTATTCGTTTCGTTAGCTAATGAAACAACTAATGAACCAACCCATCAAAGAAAAATGAAACAAAAGGGAAATTTCCGTTCCGTTCACTTCGTTTTTCATTATTCCCCCCCCACTTTGTCCTCACCGGGGGCCACCGCAGTCCTCAAAAAGCGCCTGGCTGGGAACTTAAAAAAAAAAAAAAGACCGAATCAAATCACATCAAATAAAAAAAAGGAGCGCCGACTCGGCCCCAGGGGTGGACAGGTCGGTGCTCTAAAATGAAGAAAAAATTTAAAAATAGAACCAGCGCCGACCCGGCCCCAGGGGCTGCGCAGTCGGTGCTTGAAGGGGGGGGGGGGACCGAGGCGCTGGCCCCAAGCCAGCACCTCAAAAAGCCCCTGCCACCGGGGCCAGGATCGTCCCCCACTGCCGCCGCCGCTCAGCAAGTCGGACCAAAACGGTTCAGCTCGGTTTGGGTTCGTATAATTTGTACGAACGCGAACTGAACCAAACCAAGGGTGGGCCCGAAACAGACGAACCTGAACCATGGGTTTTCCATTTCATGCCCACCTCTAATCATAAGAACCTAAGAAGAGCCCTGCTGGATCAGGCCAAAGGCCCATCTAGTCCAGGTTCCTGTATCTCACAGTGGCCCCACCAGATGCCTCTGGGAGCGCATGAGACTAGATCTCTGTCTCCTGATACCCCTCCTTTGCATCTGGTCCTTCAAATACCCTGGTTTTAAGCCTGGAGATTACACATCTCCACCATGGTTTGTAACCTGTGATGGACTTTTCCTCTAGGAATCTGTCCAATCCTCTTTGGAAGGCATCCAGGCCAGATGCCATCACCACATCTTGTGGCAGGGAGTTCCACAGAGTAACAACACGCTGGGCAAACCCTTTTATTCGTATTCCTGCATGGAACTCAATGGCCTTGCAGGCCCCTTCCAGCTTCACGAGTCTATGTTTCTGTGGCTTATTGCAAGGGAACAAATGTCCTCACAAGCTCTTCTGTGTCTGGGCGGGAAGAGATTGATTTTTTCTTGTGCAATGTTATATAATCTAATTAAATGGGCTAAGGTGGACAAACAAAAGTCTTGCTTCACACAAGTCTTCCTAAACCCTTGGAATTCACTGATGCAATTGGGAAAAGGGATTGATAAACATCGTTTTGTAGCACTGGAGAGGCAAAAGCAGTCTCTCATTGGCTGTTGCTGTCAGGTGCTATAATGTAACTTCCAATTTATGATGCTTCTAATACAGTTTTTAATGTATGTGAGATGTTCAAGGATTAGATTCATAGAATCATAAGAGTTGGAAGAGACCTCAAGGGCCATTCTAGTCCAACTCCCTGCCATGCAGGAACCCCATCACAATGTTTCTGACAGATGGCCATCCAGCCTCTGCTTAAAAACCTCCAAAGAAGGAGACTCCACCACCCTCCTTTGTGGCAGCATATTCCACTGCCGAACAGCTCTAACCGTCATGAAGTTCTTCCTAATGTTCAAGTGGAATCTCTTTTCCTGTAGTTTGAAACCATTGCCCCACGTCCTGGTCTTTGAAGCCATGGAAAACAAACCTGTTCCCTCTTTGATCCATTGAGATATTTAAACATGGCTGCCATATCACATCTCAACCTTATTTCTGTAAAGGCTAAACATTCCCAGCTCCCTAAGCCGTTCCTCATAAGACATCTCTTCCAGACCTTTAACCATCCTGGTCGCCCTCCTCTGGACCTGTTCAAGATTGTCAACATCCTTTTAAAATTGAGGTCCACATAACTGGACACAGTACTCCACGTGGGATCTGACCAGGGCGGAGCAGTCCCCTCCGTCTTACTCTGATATTGCCAAAATAATTCCTTGCTTTGTTCTCTGTGGTGAGCAAGAATTTTGATCTGGGCAATTAGCTAATACATGGTTGCCAAACTAAGAAAAAACCCTGATATTTGTATTATTTTGAGGCATTTTGACAACATCAGTGACATACAGGTATATGTGCAAGGAGGCACATACTATTTATCAGTGGTGGTGAACCTTCAGCACTCCAGATGTTTTGGATCACAGCCCTTTGTCATTGGCAAAACAGGCTTAGAATTCTGGGAGTTGTGCTTCAAAACATCTGGAGTGCTGAAAGTTCACCACCACTGCTCTATATCCACTAGCGTGGTTTTCAAATTTGGGTCCCCCCAAATGTTCTTGGACTACAGCTCCCAGAAATCCAAGTCAGCACAGCTAGAGGTGAAAGCTTCTGGGAGTTGTAGTCCAAGAACATCTGGGGAACCCAAGTGAGAGAACCACTACACTGCACTAGAGAGGTTATACTGTATATACTCGAATATAAGCCTAGTTTTTCAGCCCTAATTTTGGGCTGAAAAAAGGGGCCCTCGACTTATATGCGGGCCAATACTTTTAGCCACTGAGGCAAGTGCTTGGGTCGGTGGCAAAAAGTCATTTTAAACATTGTGTGCCTCTTCTCATGACCCCCCCTCTGCATCACAGGGGAGTGGCGCGCAATGTTTAAAATGACTTTTAGCCACTGACCCAAGCACTTGCCTCAGTGGCTAAAAGTCATTATAAACATCACACACCACTTCCACAGCTAACCAAGGAGTCGCTGCCAGGCCCTGCTGCATTTCCCGCCCTAGACTTATACTCGAGTCAATACATTTCCTCAGTTTTGGGGGGTTAAATTAGGGGCCTCGACTTAGAATGATCTGCAGGACTGGCCCAAAGACCCTAAAGCAGTCCCCAACACATACACACCTCTAATATGGTGGCAAAAAGTTGATAAATTGTGAAATCCTCTCGTTTAGACATTTATATCCAGAAGCTGAAGAAATCTTACCTGGATACTTGGTCAAAGCGTCACCTGAGCAGCATCAACATGGAGCTACAGGACGTTCAGAAGATCATGGTCACCAACATTGAAGAGGTCCTCCAGCGAGGGGAGGCCTTGTCAGGTAGGGCCAGGAGGGGTCAGCCAGAGGCCCAGAGGGCGGGAATAGGTGGGTCGCTAGGGTTTGGCTGGTGTTGTAGGAATGGTGCAGATCTTGGGGAGAGTTGGTGTTTTTTTTGGGGGGGGGGAGCGACAACTTTCAGAATCCCCAACCATCAGAGTCATTGGCCATATCCCTTATGGCAGGCATGTCCAAACTTTGTCCCTCCTGATGTTTTGGACCATAACTCCCAGAATTCCAATGACTAAGGACTGTGGGAATTGTGGGCCAAAATACCTGGAAGGCCAAAGTTTGGACGTGCCTGCCTTATGGGATTCTGGCAGCTGTAGTAGCATTGAAAAGATGTGTTTGCTTCTTTATTTAAAATATTTTACCTCACTTTTTTTGCCTTAGAAAGGAGACTTACTGGGTGGCCTTGGGCAAGCTGCAGAGTCCCAGGGCAGCCTCAGAAGGAGGGAAGGGTAGATCACTTCTGAGTACAGTAGTACCTTGTATAAAGGAATTAATTCGTTCCAAATGAAATTCTGTTAAGCAAATTTTCCTTTATACAAATTTCCCATAGGAATGCATTGAAAACAGAGTAATCCCTAATCGCAACTATGTTTATGTTGTACGGATTCACCTCATAGGTGAGTCTGTTAAGCAAATTTCCCCCTATCTCCAGAATGTTTTTATGTTGTACAGATTTTATGTGATACAAGCTGTTTGTTATACGTGGGTCCACTGGTATTCTCTGCCTGGAAAGTCATAAGAACATAAGAACGTAAGAAGAACCATGCTGAATCAGGCCAAAGGCCCCTCGAGTCCAGCTTCCTGTGTCTCACAGTCGCCTCTCCAAATGCATCTGGAAGCTCACGAGACTAGATATCTGTCTCCCAATACCACTCCTCTGCATCTACCCTGGTTTTAAGCCTGGAGATTACACATCTCCCTCATGGTTTGTAACCTGTGATGGACATTTCCTCCAGGGATCTGTCCAATCCCCTTTGGAAGGCATCCAGGCCAGATGCCATCACCACATCCTGTGGCAGGGAGTTCCATAGACTTACAACACACTGGGTGAAAAAATATTTTCTTTTGTCTGTTCTTAGTCTCCCAGCCCTCAATCTGAGTGGATGTCCCCTAGTCCTGGAAGAGGGTCGCCATAAATCAGAACTGATTTGACGGGACGCACTTATTACTATGGTACTTGTCAGTCATCCCTCCCATGCTCTGCTTGTCATCCATAAAGACATTTATTTAATTTGGACATTGAAAATGTACACTTCCCATGCTGATATGTTACCCCTAAAATGTGTGCTTTTGGTGATACACGAGTAAAACCTGTATTCCTTTTTTGCCCGTTCCTGTCTCTACAGCTTTGGATACCAAGGCCAGCAACTTGTCTACCCTCTCTAAGAAATACCGCCAGGACGCCAAATTCCTCAATAGCCGCTCAGCTTACGCCAAAGCCGCGGCCACTAGCCTGATCTTCGTGGTACTTATGCTCTACCTGCGCTTTTGGTGGTTGGTGTGAGACGGAGCTCTTACTCTTTTTGCCGTTCTTCTTCAAAAATGGGTTTGAAACCAGTGCCACCGCCTTGGGGAGAAAATGCAAACTGCAGAAGTACTTGCTGGAACTTTTTATTTTTAGAAAGGTATCATTGTTTTTAACGTGGAACATGTGTGCACCTCTATGGCCAAAACTGGAGGAACCATCCTGAGCAGTTGGGTAGAATAAGCGGGTATTTATAGCAGGTTTAAAAATGCGATTTTTCTTTTCATTTGTAAAAGTGTGCCGTCCAGTCCTCAGTCTTTGGCAAAACAGAGAAGGAAAAGTGGGAAGAACTTCTGTTGATGGATTACAAAAATGTGAAACTTTTATTTTTTCCCTTTTCTTTTTTCTTTTTTAATACAATGACAGCATCCTTCAGTAAGCTGGTGGCTGTGATAGTCTGGGAGTTTTAGTAAAAAAAAAAAAAAGAAATATTTCCCAGTAACGGCCTTAGCACACAAAAACAACCACATGGTACCTTAAAGACTTACAGGAGCCTCGTAGCATAGTGGTTTAAATTGTTGTACTGTAGCTAGAATTGTGCTCATGACCTGGGGGTTCAATCCCAGGCAGACAGCTCAAGGTTCACTCAGCTTTCCATCCTTCCGAGGTGGGTAAAAATGAATACCCAGCTTGCTGGGGAGGGTGGGTGGGGGAATGTGTAGCCTGCATAAATACTGTAAATTGCAAAATGCTCAGAGTGCTTTAAACGCGATGGGACGGAATACAGTGGTACCACGACTTAAGAGCAGCTCGACTTAAGAGCGGGAAACTGTTGGCATTATAACTGCTGCCTTACAAATTTTAGATATGGTCTGCTCGACTTTCAAATATTGTTGTTTTTATTTTTTAACTTATATTTTTAAATTTTTTAAATCGGTACCCCGACTTAAGAGTAGTTTGACTTAAGAGCATGCATTTGGAATGGATTAAATTCATAAGTCGAGGTACCGCTGTACAAGCAGAACACTTGAATAGCGGTGTTGTGGAATGAGCTTCAGCTGCAAGATACCGGGGTTTTTAAGGTAACGCCGGCCTCTTTCGGTGTATCTCTGTGCGTTAGTTACAAAAGGTTGGGAATCCCTGGGCCAAGTCCTTGGGAAATCCCCACCTATCTGACATCAGGCCACAAGAAAGGTGTGACAAATAAGAAACAGAAACATTGGGCTGAGGAACATCAAGTTGGAAAAGTGAAGCAGGGAGCTTCTCCAATCTCTTGAATCTGGTGTCCTGCAACCTTTCTTTAGAATGCAGTCTTCTGACTGAGGGTGTATTCTTCCTGTGTGACATCGTGTTGTTAGATCTCTTCCGATGTCACACCAAGAACGCAATTCACCGTCCTTCCATTTTAGACCCCTTGGCGTCTGGTCCTTGGTACCGCATCGTATCAAGATCGCCTGCACCCCCTGCTCCCTCCTGTAACCCCCTCGTCCTGGGCCTCCACGGTGTCACTGTGGAGCGCCACAGCGTGGCTCGGCCTGCCGTCACCGCCTCACGAGCCCCACCTCCATCCGACCCCTGCTCGGTGGGGTGGAGTCACTCGGCAGGCAGCCCCACGGCCTCCGCCGACGGGCTCCGGGGTGGCGTGGGGCAGGCCAGGCCCTTGGAAGAGCCCTCCCGCTCAGGCACGGGGGTTAGCCTCGGCGGGCACGGTTGCCTTGGTAACCGGTGGGCCTTGCTCGCAGCCTGGGAGGGCTGTGGCCGTGGCCGGTGTGGGGAGCGCTGGGAGGGGCAGGGGCGGTCCAGGAGGGACAGGATGTCGTGGTGAAGACGCTCTCGGGCCACGTCCTTGGGGAGACGGCCCGCGTGGTCCCAGATATTCGGCTTGGCGCCATGTTGGAGAAGGAGGCAGGCCACTTGGTAGCTTCCTTCCTGGGCCGCCAGGAGCAGTGGGGTCTGTCCCTGTGGGCAGGAAAAACAGAGAAAAGGGGTCAGAGAGAGAGACCGGCATCCCATGGGTTGATTCGTAACTTTTTTCATCCAGCCTTTATAAGGAGCCCCGTGGCGCAGGCAGGGGTGAAATGCCCTGTACTTAGTTGCAGCTAAAACTGTGCTCACGGCAGGGGGGGGGGGTTCTGGGAGTTGCAGTCCAGGAACATCTGGGGACCCACCGGTTGAGAACCACTGGCTTAAAGGATGGTTTTAATGGCCAATTTTAGGGGGCAAGAGCTTCCGATTGAGTTGAGAAGGGAGTGCTGGAGAGACACACGTTACCCGCTTGTCCTGAGCATCTTTGTCCGCTCCGCTTCTGAGCAGGGCGGTGGCGGCGGAGATGTTGTTGACGGCTGCCGCCCAGTGGAGGGCGCTCTTCCCTGCAGAGGGCGTTATAGAGAGACATTTCCAGAAAGGGTGAAAAGAAGAAGACTTGAGTTTTTCTTTTCTTTTTTCAACATCTGGTTTTTAACCCCATTATGGCACCTGTCCCTCTTAAGTTCTCCCTCTCCCGCTCTAGCAGGGATCAGGGAGGACTGAGGCCACGGGCTTAAATCATTCCACGGAAGGAAAGCCTAAAAACGGCACCACTTTCTTTGCCTTTTGCGGTCCTACTGCCTACCCCTCCCGCCCTACACCCCCAGAAACACAAGCACTGATTACAAGGAGCACCAGATTAAATCACATCATCATCATCATCATCATCATCATCGAATGGTACAGCTGGAAGGCAACCTATGGATCATTGAGTCAACGTAGCCCCGTGGGGGAATCAAACACCCAAACTCTGGCTCCATAGCCGGGCCCTGCAGCCACTGAGCTATCCAGCGGCAGACATTTTGGAAGAAACATAACACAACAGTGAGGGCAAACCTTTCAGACAGCGAATGTACCCAAACTCCGATTCAAAACCCACTAATACTTTTCCGCAAAGTGCCAATACAGCCATTTGACCTGAATACAGGTGGCTGTGAAGGGGCGATGTCGGGTGCCCACAGAAAGGGCTCCTTCGAGTGCCACCTTTGGCACCTGTACCAGTATAGGTTCGCCAACAATGTAGTACAGGATCTAAACCCAATGTGTGCAATGGATTGAAACCCCAGCGTAGCTGTGCCTGACGACACTGGCTGGTGATGGCGAGAGCTCTGGCCGGCAGCATCCCGGGTGGAAGACCAGATATTTTATTGGCCAGGGAAACACCTGTCTTGTGCATCACACACACACATACACACAGAGATGTTCCGCGCTCTGCCTCCCTGCATCCGGCAATCCACTCCTCTAGATTCTAGTTCTGCAGTTCTGCTTTCCACCTGCCCGTATTTTTCCCCTTCCCATTCCACTTCCGCAGGCAGGGTTGATCTGGCGCCTGCCTCCCTGCGTTCTGCTCCTGCAGCCTGCTTCCTGCCTCCTTGCTTGCCTCCCACTGCCCCTAGCCCCATTGTGGGTCCCGTTCCACCACCAAAAGCCCTCCCCCCTCCATCGCAGAGCCGTCGGCCTCGCCGACCTTACGGGCAGCCTCACCTCTCTTGTCGGTGGCCCCGACATCAGCCTGGTTGGCCAGCAGTTCCTCCACCATGTTTTCAACCCCCAGCCGGGTGGCGAGGATCAGTGGGGTGCAGCCGTCGTGGGCAGAGGCGTCCAAGTCGGTGCGTCTGTGCCGGAGAAGGATCTGCGGGAGAGAGTGTTGGCCCCGTCCGTTAGGTCCCACCACGAAATGTTAGCTCAAGGGATGAGCAAGCCCCTGTCTCCGTAGGAACTCACCCTCCTTCCCTCCAATTCCATTGTTGAACTGTCCTCCATGAAAATAAATATCCTGATTAGAGATGGGCACGAAACGAACAATTTTTCGTTTCCGTTTCCGTTTTTTTCGTTTCGTTATGTAATGAAACGACAAACGAATTTTGCCTCCAAAATGAAACGAAACGAACAGAAACACCAGAAATTTTGTCGTCCGTTTCGTTACGGCAATACATTGAATTGCTTTAAATGCTTAAAAAAAATCACAAAAATTGAAATAAATGGTAACAAAACGGTAACAAAATGAATGAAAACGAAAACAAATTTTTTTGCAAAAATTTGCAAAAAACGGAAACGAACCTAAACAACAAATGACAAACGAAACACCATTCTTTTTATTCGTGCCCATCTCTAATCCTGATGCATAAAACTGTCACCCATGGTGCGAGTTTTCAATCCTGCATGAGTGCAGAATAGATGGGGGGGGGCTTTGATCATCTCCCTTTGCTGCATGGCCAAAAAAAGACTTGCGTTTTTGAACAAATACAGGATTTGGGTCTAAAAATCACTTTTCCCTTCTTTTCGCCAAAAAGAAAATCGGCAGCAACTCTCAAAAAAGCTCCCCCCCACCCTGGTGAGCTTTACATTGACAATTCCCACTATGACAGGCATGTCCAAACTTTGGCCCTCCTGATGTTTTGGACCACAACTCTCAGAATCCTATGCTTAGATTGTCAATGGCAAAGGACTGTGGGAGTTGTGGTCCAAAACATCCAGAGGGCCAAAGTTTGGACCTGCCTGCACTAGGTAATAAGTACACAAGTTGATTTGCAAGAAGGAAAGAGGGGCCTGCTCCCCCCCCCCAGGGGCGTAACTATGAAGAGGCAAGTGGGGGGGACATCTGTCCCCAGGCACAGCACCTGGGGTGCCAAATTGGGGGGCAAACGGCTTCCTGCCCAGGAAGGCACACCATGGGGTACCTGCCAGGGCCAGACGGCATGGAGGGCTCCCTGGCTGCTGCCACCGCCTTCTACATGGCTTCTTAGCCCCTCCCTGTCCCTTGGGGGGGGCGAATGTAAACTGACTTTGTCTCTGGGCGCTGACAACCCTTACTACGCCTCTGCTCACCCCCCCCCCCAAAAGGCTATGAAATTGCCTCTCGGAGGGAATGCCAGCCGTGTCATTTCTGCTTTTCAAGGGGGGAAATTAAAAGGCTCCCTCGTCGTTCATGAGGCGAACACTTGCAACCCTGTTTCCCCGAAAATAAGACAGTGTCTTAGATTAATTTTTGCCCCCAGATATGTGCTAGGTCTTATTTTCAGGGGATGTCTTATTTTTCCATGATCATTTTAAGTGATCCCCCTATGACAGTGGACACCTTCACCAACCATCGGCCCCACCCCTTTATCAGACATTTCCCCCCCTACCTCAGTCACCCCTGTGTGTCCACACAATGTGCCCGACTCCTGCCCCGCATGACTTACTGTCTAATTGTGAGTCAGCCAGCCTCTGTCAGGGCAGAGCGAGCAGCAGGCGGCAGCTTGTCCTGGGTATTTGTACACGAGCCCTAAACTCCGCCGCAAATGGCTCCCAGCTCCGGAGCTTAAAATTGTTTCCCCACCAGCTCTGGAGTTTACAGAAAATGAAGTGCGGCCATGCCCACCTAAGCGTGTCCCAGCACACTTTTCAAGTACCTGCTCTTGGAGGGTGAAAAATCCCAGATCCGGATGTAAAGGAGTGAGTGCCAGGCTCTCCTCGCTTCTGTTTGTTGTTGTTTTTTGCCTCCCGCCCCTTTAAGAGAAGGAATCAGGACGACGGCGAGGCTTGGGGAGGCTTGGACCGGCAAACGGAGGTGAGCCTGCATTCTTTTGTCCCCTTTTTTCTCCCTCCCCTCACGCAGACAGGATCAAGGAAGTGCGGAGGAGTGGGGACGCAGGAAGAGCAACGAACCCCCAAGATCTCTGGTCCGAATTTAAGTGGCCAGCGGATTTTGGGGGTTGTGTGAAAAGGCTCTTAATGTCTAATTGTGAGTCAGCCAGCCTCCGTCAGGGCAGAGTGAGCAGCAGGCGGCAGCTTGTCCTGGTGGCAGCACGGGCTCTCTGGTTAAAAGAGACCTTGCACTTCCTGTCTGCTCCGGCGGTGCTGCGGCCAACAGTGAGCTACGTGGCGGCGCCCACTGCTACGATCCAGAGTCCAGAGTTACAGTAGCTTCGGGGGCCTTATTATCAGGGAGGCCTTATGTTCGGGGGATGCCTTACTATCGGGGAGGTCTTATTTTCAGGGGATGCCTTATATTTCAGCGAGAGGCAAAATTGTAAGTAGGTCTTATTTTCATGGGGATGTCTTATTTTCAGAGAAACAGGGTAGATGGCCCTATAAGGTTGATTGGGTAGATTTTCCTGTGTTCACAAACTTTGGAGCAGACCTTCAAAGGGCCTTTTCACACAACCCCTAAGATCCGCTGGCCACTTAAATTCGGACCAGAGATCTTGGGGGTTCGTTGCTCTTCCTGCGTCCCCACCCCTCCGCACTTCCTTGCTCCTGTCTGCGTGAGGGGAGGGAGAAAAAAAGAGAGGAAAAATGTGTCGTCGTCCTGATTCCTTCTCTTAAAGGGGCGGGAGGCAAAAAAAAAGCAAACAGAAGCGAGGATAGCCTGGCACTCACCAGATTACATCCGGATCTGGGGATTTTCACCCTCCAAGACCAGGTACATGAAAAGTGCACTGGGACGCGCTTAGGTGGGCGTGGTTGCACTTAATTTACTGCAAACTCCGGAGCTGGTGGGGAAACAATTGTAAGCTCCGGAGCTGGCAGCCATTTGCGGCGGCGTTTAGGGGTCGTGTACAAATGTTCAAAAAAAAAAAGAGGTTAGACACTTGGGGGCGTGCGGTTTTTTAAGAGTGCTGTAATTTTAGGAGGCAGACGTCCACTTGAACATGGTTGGATGGAACCCAGGAATGAACTGCAATGGGAGATGGTTGCATCTTGGAAGCGTCCAAGTTTGACAGGCCAGATTCTGCCGTGGCCTGTGGTGTGTGTGTGTGTGTGTGTGTGCACACGTGGTCAACGTTCATTGGGAACCCGACGTGTCCCTCCGCACCCAACGCCTTCATTTCCCCCCCACACACACACACTAAAACATTTTTGTGGACAACACACTTCAGTCTGGAAGAGAAGAACGCCTCTCCAAGGCTTTCCAAGGATGCGCTGCACCTCTGAAACAAGGTGTGTGCCCCACGCACACCTCGCTTTAGCAGGGGGAGAGAAATCCTTTAAAACAGAAACCAATTGCCCTTGAAGTCCAGCAGCTCGCCATCAGGGATGTGGCAAGTTTGGGGTGGAGTGGGGGGCTCTGAGTCCCAAGTATAGAATCTAAGGCCGTTACTTCACGAACTTCTCGCTTCGCGGCTACCCCACCTTTCGGTGCGAACCGATCGACTCTGTCCGCACGTCCCTCCTGTTTTGCTGCGATGCCACCCCGACCACTCCCCCTTAACCGTGCTCCAATCGGGGCGAGTGGTGCCCGTGCCTTTGGCCAGGAATCTTTTCGATCCGCATCTCGATTCGCTCCCAAAGGGACGTGTGGCCCCGTAATGTGGCGGAAGTTGCTGGTGCACTGCTCTAGCTACGTGACAAGGGATAACTCGGATATCTTTGGAGGACCGATGGAACATCAGCGACACAAGCTGTGTAAGGGTCCACCTAGTGACAGTTTCGCAAAACAGCAATTTTTGCACGCCACCAATGCAGGAAACAGTTGGAATCAGTAGAGCCACACGCCGAAATAAATGCAGAAACCGTTCCGCTGCAACTGACAGTTACGTACCGGTGCATCGATACGCCGTCAGTAGCAAATTTTTTTTTTAAAAAAAAAGGATGGGAAATTACGGACGTTGAAAAGTGGCATGCAAATGCGAAGGGAGGATGTGAGGTTGCAATCGATTCGGTCCAAAAAAGGCTGCACGTGAGTACAGCGATAGAGGGGTGGGAACGAATGGAAGTCACGTGACCGCCGCCGAATTCAAACCGAAGGCAATGTTGGTTCGAAGCCATGCACTTCGTGAAGTAACGGCCTTAGTCTTAGGTACCAAGTCCCAGGCTTCAAGTCTGAGTCCCTATTTAAAGCAAGCTCCCTCCTCCCCCCCATAAAAAAGGAGGCACCGGAGATGGTTCTGAGCCGTGACTCGTCCAAGTCATGGAGGAAAAAGAAACAAGCAAACAGTTTTGAGTCCTGGTTGTGTCGCCAGTGTGGCTTATGCCTCAGGGCACTTTTACATGACCCCTAAGATCCGCTGGCAACTTAAATTCGGACCAGAGATCTTGGGGGTTTGTCGCTCTTCCTGTGTTCCCACCCCTCCGCACTCCCTTGCTCCTGTCTGCGTGAGGGGAGGGAGAAAAAAAGGGAGGAAAAAAATGCAAGCTCACCTCTGCTCTGCAGTGGGAGGTGCCCCGGGAAGCATTCCAGTCTCTTAAAGGGGCTGGGGGGTGCAAAAAAACCAAACAGAAGGCGAGGACAGCCCACTCACTGCTTTGCAATCCGCATCAGAATTTTTTCACCTTCAGAGACCAGGTACTTGGAAAATGCACTGGGATGCACTTAGGTGGGCGTGGCCGTACTTAATTTTTTTAAAAGCCCAGAGCTGGTGGGAAAACAATTTTAAGCTCCGCATCTGGGAGCCCTTTGCCTCGGATTTTCGGGGTCGTGTAAAAGCGCCCTCACTTGATAGCGTTTGAGGTCTCTTCCAACTCTTATGATTCTATGATTTTAAAGCACAGCCACAACTTTAAAAAATACCCTTGCAGTGCAACAGGTATTGACCTGAGCTAGAAGAGCCTTCTCCTCCTTCCCCTCCAGATGTGTGTGTTGTTTTGCGGCTGTGTGACAGTATCGCAGTTCCCCACCCACCACACCCTATCCCTTCTTTTAACCTGGAAGACACCTAGGGCGTCGGCGGCTACGGCACTGTGCAAGGGAGTCCGCCCCCACTGGTCCCGGGCGTTGACGTCCGCTCCGGATGCGAGGAGTCGGCGGGCAGCGTCAGCCCGCGAGTATCGGGCGGCGAGGTGAAGGGGTGTCTCTCCGGGGCACTCCGTTTGCCTCTCGGCCCAGGGTCCTTCGGGCACCAAACCGTGAGACGGGGCCAAAGGCATCAAGGGTGTCAGTCCGCAAGCTGAGGGCAGAAAAGAGGGCACAGAGTGAAAAGGAATGGGTGGCGGCGGGAGGAGTTCCTGTATTGCGGATTATGAAGGCGGGACTTCCTGTTTCTAGCCAATTCCATCCTGATTTTTTCTTTTACTCACTAGAATCCTAATGAGGCTCACATAAGCTTTATGCAACTTGCTGCGGGCAATTAATTACATGATGGGGTGCACTTTGGTTGGATGATCAGGTGCACGAGGTGACAGGCTGAGACGTGCCTTGAGGCCTTGCCTATGTCTCTCCAGTGTCTCGGAGTGAATTACTGAGATAGTAAGTGCCAGTTGAGAAGAACTACTGAAGAGAGACCAGAAACTATTTCTGTTTTTATCTGTGGCATAGATAATTTTTAAGTCAATAAATTTCTGCACTCTTCCAATAGCAAGTGCCTTGAGGCCTTGCCTATGTCTCTCCAGTGTCTCGGAGTGAATTACTGAGACAGTAAGTGCCAGTTGAGAAGAACTACTGAAGAGAGACCAGAAACTAATTCTGCTTTTATCTGTGGCGTAGATAATTTTTAAGTCAATAAATTTCTGCACTCTTCCAATAGCAAGTGGGATCTCCCTCTGCAGTGGTTTGTGCTGCCGGGGTGGATCTTCCTCCTTCTGCACCACCAGCTTCCCTTGAAGCCAGGCGACCCTTCTTACCTGGCTCCCGAGTTCTGACAGCTTTTGGCTTGGTGTCCTTTTCTTCGGTTGTGGTTGTGTTGATGAACTGCACCTGTTTCTTTGGCTTCACTTGCTCTTGATCTGGGATTGAGATAGAATCTGGATCACCCTGTAGAAGAGAGGAAATGTTAAATAAAAAAGTTAAGCTCTAGCACCCCCTAGTGGAAGACTGACATTCTGCGTGATCCACATATAGGATATCTATGCTGCGCAATGACCGCCCTTTGGACACCGCTGGAATTCTGGTTGTGTAGGCTGGTGAGATATTTAGAACTCCCTCTTCTCCTGAGCTATAAGGGTGCACTTCCCCAAACTACAACTCCCAGGATCCCATGGGGCAGAGCTATCAGACTGCTGCAACTGGGCAGTGTAGATACACTCTTCTTACTTCTTCCAGCAGAAATACCTTCCTATCTTGGGTGTTGAGCGGGCCGTCGAAGTGAGGGCTGGAGCACATATCAGAGTCCTCGACAAATTCAGTCCCTGGCTTCATTGGCCTGCATTGAGAGAAAAGTTACAAGGTAACATTGGGTAAAAATGTAAAAAAAAAAAAGTAACCTCTTCAAACTCCCTGTTCCTAACTTGAATATATCTTAAATGTTCTGTGCTGTATATTTTCCATAATTATTGTAAGCCAC
>JAHTLZ010000003.1:354625-373936 GCA_023846285.1 Phrynocephalus versicolor | reverse complement strand
TCTTTGCAAGTGCAACCGGCAGGAACAACCCCAGGTTTGTTTGCTGAAGTGCCAGGAGGGGGTTAAAAACCTCTCTTTGGAAGCCTGCTTCTCTCAAGGAAAAAAAAATGCGACATTCTGAAACCGTAATATATGAACCGTAATATATGACTACTGTATTTCCAGAAAGCAGTTCACAAGCAGGACAAGAAAGTTGCGGCCTTCCCTTGTTCTTCTTCTCCAGCTCAATATATTTTTTGCTGCTGGGGGGGTGGGGTTGTCGTTTCAGATAACTGAAGCCTCAGCTTCCCTTGCCTCAGGTCCAAGTGCTTCCTGTCCAAAGCGCGACGTGTTATTTCGGTCAACTGAGGCAGAAAAGATCAGGAAGGCCAGCGCATTCCCCCTCACAAGCTGAACAGCAAACAATGTGCCTTCAAACAGGTTGAGGCAGTTGGCTTGCTCCAACGCACTGTTCCTCAAACTTTTTCTTTGCCACAGCACCCTTGTCAGGCTAATAAAATTTCCCAACACGGGGGGGGGGGCGGCTTAAAGCTGCACAGCTACCCTTAAAGCTCCTCTAAAAAAACTACCCTCTTGTCAAAACATTTTTAATTTTATAGAACTATGCCGAAACTATAAGCACGTCCGCAGACTCTAGCCATACAGTAAACGTTCTATTCACTAAATAATCAGTCTCTTAAAAGAGAAAGATACAAATTTTCCATCAGATCCACTGGAATCTTTTCTTGTTTCTTTTTTTGTGTGTGATGACAACAACCTGGTAGCACTCTCGAAAAAAAATGACGCACAACCAGGAAAAAATGGCCGACAAGTGGCAGAGGTAGCATGTTCTAAAAACAGATTCTATTGCTAAATGGCTAAATCTTAGTGAAAATTAAACATTATTGCCACGCCACCCAGTTTGAGAACCGCTGCTCTAGCAAACAGCAGGGTCGGCCCTGCCATGGATTGATACTCAAAGGAGGGGGTAGCCATGTTACTCTATGCAAGCTTTAGAGGTTGAAAACAAAATAAAGAGTAAAAAAAGATAAAAGCGTGGCAGTAGGACATTTTTTTTATGTTTTTTTTTAAACTTTTTAAAATTTTGTTTTCACCTCAGAAGTGTACTATATGCCATATCGGATGCAAAAAGCAACATGTAGTTATGATTACAGCTACTAGCCACATCCCTCACAATAGGATATGTAGTAGCATCTAGGGTAGATTTATCCTCCACCAACTTTTGCAGGGCCCATAAGAAGCTGTCAGCGCTGGTGGACACGGCTATACAGTATCTTGTGGCAGAAGGTTCTCATGGCTCCAGATGTTACGTTTTAAAAGGAAACCTTACTTGCACTACTCATTATTTCTTACTAGCATTTGCCATTCCTCTAATTGCTCATTGTTAAGGCAGGCCAGAAAAACACAAGGAAAGACTGTCTGGTTCTCTCTTTGGCCCAGTTCTGATAGTATCTAATAATCCTGAATTTTGCCTTTGGTTGAATTTATTTATTTATTTATTTATATCCTGCCTTTCTCTTTAAAAAACAAAAATTCTGTTTTACCATTTGATCTGTTTTGTCTTAACTACTGCATTGCTTTTTTTTCCAATTCAGGACTACCACAAACTATCTGGATTCCCATTTTTGAGTAAAATAAATAGGTTTCAAGGTATTGGTTTTGATTTACAGAACCCTCCATGGCTTGGGTCCAGAATATCTGGCAGAGCGTGTCACTCAAAGGTCAACCTCGGCCCAGCCCACTAGAACAGTCGTGGCAAACCTTCGGCAACTCCAGGTGTTTTGGACTACAACTCCCACCATTCTAAGCTTACATTGCCAATGACAAAGAACTGTGAGAGTTGTGGTACAAAACATCTGGAGTGCCGAAGGTTCGCCACCACTGCACTAGAGCATCGCAGTCCCTCTTGCTATGGATCACCATCCCCCAGGAGGCCCGAAAGGCCTCCACCCGGAGCCGAAATTTCTCGGTGTCGGGGCTGATGCTATGAAACCACCTTCCTAGTGCGATTAGGACTGTGGAGCTCCTCTTGGCCTTTAAGAAGCCATTAAAAACTTGGCTATTTAAGGCCGCCTTTGGCGATTGCTGAGGTTGAATGTTTGCTTGCTGTGTGTTTGTCGCCCATTTTGTCATTAGCTGCCATCTTTTTTTACCTTTTGCTGGGTTTATTTGTTTTTTTTGTTATGAGATATGTTACTGTTTTACTTTTTGTTATTCACCGCCCAGAGTTCCTAATTGGAAAGTTGGGCGGTTTATCAATCAATCAATCAATCCAGTGGACCCTCATATAACAAACGGTTTGTATAACATACAATCTGTATAACATAAATTCCAAAGATAGGGGAAATTTGCTTAACAGAATCACCTATGGGGTGAATCCGTACAACATAAAAATGGTTGCGATTAGGGATTACTCCATTTTCAATGCATTCCTATGGGAAATTTGTATAAAGGAAAATTTGCTTAACAGAATTTCATTTGGAACAAATTAATTCCTTTATATAAGGTACCACTGTAAGTAAGTAAGTAAGTAAGTAAGTAAGTAAGTAAGTAAGTAAGTAAGTAAGTAAGTAAGCAAGTAAGCAAGTAAACAAACAAACAAACAAACAAACAGGATCTCATTCATTCATCCATCCATTCATTCATATATACCTGTGGTCCCTTGTGGGCACAAACAACGGAATCCGTCTGAAGTTTTGATACAAGTTCCCCCATTTAAACATTTTGGCCCCAGAAGGCACTGTAAGTGGGAAAAGGCAGGGCACGTTTATAATGACTAAGAATTAAATGCGGAACCATCACAAAGAGCTCTTTTTCTCCTCAGTCTGTTTTCATATAACAAAGTGCCTCTGCGGTCTGTATTATTTATTTATTTATTTTACCACCCATCTTCCAGCAGAACTCTGGGCGGTTTACAACCGCACTAAAATACAACAGGATTAGAAACAACAACACTAGTGAAATCACAAGGAGGAGGCCTAGGCTGACCAGGATTGGAGAGGTCTTGAACTACCCGGAACAACTCCGCCTGGCGGTTCAAGGCCGCACCAATTCTCAGGGGGGCATGAGCTGTTCTAGCGTCCCTGATCGCATGGACGTAGCGCGTGGCCAGCAGCCCGATTAACTGCCGTGTATGGCCTGCACACTAACGCGTTTTACTGCAAGACACGTGGATGTCAGTTTGTAACTCTATATGCTTCCCGGGGCACACAGGAAATATTTCTGGATCGGTTGACATGTGTTGTTCCGTCACTTGCAACTTCAGGTGATCATATAAATTCAAATAGTCCGATCATGAATGGCCTTGGCCGGGTGCTGGACTACAATTCCCCAAATCCTCCACTTTTAGCTGCACTTTTTTGAGGGACAGTTCCCCCCCCCCACAGTTTTTAAACCAGAGTTTGCCAAAAGCCAGAGAACATTTCCCAAATTTACCGACGCCTCTGATGCTCACCTGGCAACTGAGTTCACCTGCCTGGTCTGTGCAGTTGCCTCCATTTAGTCTGGTCTTCTGTTGGCATCGGGGCCCAGCCCAACCTGGGGGGCAGATGCAATGTGGGGCTGACGCCTTCATGGCACACTGGCCTCCATTTCCACAAGGATCTGTTTTGAAGGGTGGGAAGATAAATAGATGACGATGAGATTGAAATGGACAACATTAGTTTGATAACAGGACTAACAGAACAAGGGACGGCCATGTTGTAATAAGTTGCTGCATTATAGAATACAGTCCCCCCCTGCATTTCACGGTTCAGGTACTGCAGTCCCACTATATCGCAGGATCGCAGTACCTGGGGGGGGGGGCAGCGGAGAGCGATCCCATAGCTCCACTGCGCCCCCCCCAGGCCCCTCTGGGAGGCCTCGGAGCCATGGGAGGGCGTGGAGCGATCCGATCGCTCCCCACTGCCCCACCATCTGATCGTCCCCACCCCACCCGATCCGCTTCTGCATATCACGGATTTTCACATATCGCGGGTCGGGTGGGTCCCTAACCCCCGCGATAGGCGGGGGGTTACTGTACTGTATATATTTAAATATATATATTTGGCATATAAATAACATATTTGGCACCTGGTCGGGATGATGTAATCATGGCAAAATGTTGCCTATTGTATTTCTACTTCTTTGAAGACACTAATTCTATACACTAAGATCCCCCCCATCTATAGGGGATTGTTTCCATGTCAGATATTTGAAAACCATGGATAATATACCTAATACAATAAACCCATAAGCTATACCTAGCATGGTAAAAGAAAAATAAATCCAGATACAGTAGGACCCTGGTATCCGCTGGTGATTGGTTCCAGGCCTTCCCGTGTATAATGAAAACAGTGGATAAGAGAGAGCGCCTGCCCACCCACCTCCAAACTACTGTCTCCTGACAGTAGCTTGCTTTATGGCTGCTGTTTGTGATAGTAGCTTGCTTTGTTTAATTTTTTTCTCCTCTGCCAACTGTGGATAACTGAATCAGTGAATAATGAATCAGTGAATACGGGGGTTCTACTGTATACACATTTTTCACCATGTATGACCAAAACTGGCTACTAAATGGAGCCAGAGACTGTGCTATGTGTTCTTCAACAACAAAAATATCTATACCAGTGGTGGCAAGCCTTCGGCATTCCAGACGTTTTGGACTGCCACTCCCACAGTCCTTTATAACCCTATACAGTGGTACCTAGTATAAAGGAATTAATTCGTTGCAAATGAAATTATGTTAAGCAAATTTTCCTTTATACAAATTCCCATAGGAATGCATAGAAAAAATTGAGTAATGTCATTTTTATGTTGTATGGATTTTCCCCATAGGCAATTATGTTAAGCAAATTTCCCCGTATCTCCGGAATTTTTTATGTTGTACAGATTTTATGTTATACAAGCGGTATGTTATACAAGGGTCCACTGTATATTTTTCAGGGCACATAGGAGATGTTTCTGGATCAATTAGTATTTCTGGATCAGTTATCATTTTGATCCCACAGATATGGGATCAAAACATCTGGAGTGCTGAAGGTCCACCACCACTGGGCTCAGTCTAGCAGCCAAGTTCTGGTAAATACTACGTGAAAATACTTTTTTCCCTTTAATATTTTTAATGTTTTCAAACCACGGATAAGTGAAATCATGACCCCAACGATATGGGATCCTGCTGTAATAAAGAAAACTTGGAAATCAAGCTGTTTATAACTCAATTCTCTTTCTGTTGTTTCTGAAGCTTTGCTTCAAGATACTCTTGGTATAAATATGCTGGAAGCCTTCACCCCTAGCAGTGTTGTTGCAGACTTGTGGGAGTTGTAGTCCAAAAACATTTGGGTACCCAAGGTTAGAAAATACTTCTCAAGTTTATTCAGGACAAATACTCATTGTATTGAACACGTCTTTCCTCGAAAGCTATGTATGTAAATAAAGACCTAATGAATGCAGAATTCATAAGCAAGTTCAATTCTGTTCAGATTGATTTTACCACAACTTTGAGTTTCCTTCTAGCTACATATGGTAAATTAGCATGGAATAGGAACAAGCCTACATTATTTGTTTGCTTATTATTATTACATGCAAGAATTGTATATTTGTATCCACAATTTGTCCTCTGTTACTTATGTATTTATTTCCTTAGCAAACAGTATGCTTGCATGTAATGCATGTATGTATGTAATGCATGCATGATCCAAAATGGGTCATGTGAAGAAATAGCGAATTCGTGAATATGATGAAATTCAGTTGCTGGACACTTCTGTGTTTCTGTGGGCTTAGACCAAGGGTGCCCAAACTTCAGCCCTCCAGGTGTTTTGGACCACAACTCCCAGAATTCCAAGCGTGTATTGCCAATGACAAAGTACTGTGGGAGTTGTGGTCCAAAACATGTGGAAGGCCAAAGTTTGGACACCACGGGCTTAAACAGTTGACCTAAGAGGCAGGTCAACATGTAAACACACAGTTCACACCTTCAGCTCATCTCTGCTATTGAAAACTTCAAAGAAAGGACTGAGCAAGTGGCAGAGGCATCCTTGCTTATCTTTATTAAAGAAGTCCCACAAGGATTCTAATGCTGTGTATGGGGGATTGTGTATGGCTGTTGTTGTTTTTTAAATTGTAGTTTTTATGGATTGGGTATGAATGTTGCCAGGTGAAAGAGTGTAGGGCTGTGTGTGTATGTTTGGTTTTTATGTCAGTTTTAAATGAGTGTAAGTGATGCTCGGCATGTGAATGTTGGAGTATGCGTATAGATGGTTTGTTCTTAAATTGTAGATTTTACATCTTGGATTTTTAAGCTGGGTTGTGTGAATGACTGACTGGATGGCACTTTTAATCTCGTTGTATTTATACAATGACAATAAATTGCATTCCAATTCCAATTCCAATTCCAATTCCAATTCTTATCTGTAACCTTTTAAGTTGAAAGGAATAAGCCCGTGGGGCTTTTTTTTTTAAAAAAAGCTCTCTACTACTGCTGAGTTCCTCAGAGACTTTAACCAAACGGTGCTTCCAGTGGGGCCGGCCCTACTATGAGGCAGAAGGAAGAAACAGCCACAGGCAAAAGATGCTACAGCTCATCACAGGCACCTTCGTGAACCTTTCAGCTTTTTCCTTGTGCTAAATGACTATGCTGTATGTACCCCTGAGTCTTAGCAATTGCCCCCACTGTATGGCGGAGGACCGTATCCCGTGGCCGCCCCTGGCTCCTGCATACTCACTGGGCGAGCAAAGGTCCAGAATCACTTGGCATCTGCGTCCCGTGTAACCCACTGGGCAAAGGCAGCGGAACATCCCGGGGCCGTTGAGGCAGGTCCCAGCGTTGAAGCAAGGGCTCGACTCGCATCTGTCCACCTCTCTTTCACAGGTGGCGCCTGTGGTAAAGGGAGGGAAAAGAAGGCAGGAGGGAAATGGCCGCCTGCATGTCAATCAGAAGGGTGGGAGGGAAATGAGGATGGTGGAAGAGATAGGCCTGGGATGATGGGCAATCTTGCTCCATACTGACTGTGGGGGGAACACTGGGCCGTCCCAACCAGGGGAGGAACTGAGGACCGGTGGGGGGGGGTCTTACCTGTGTAACCACTGGGACAAAGGCAATTGAAGGCACCCTGGCGGCTCAGGCATGTCGCCCCACGGTGGCAAGGGCTGGAATGACAAGCATCGATCTCCGCCTCACAACGCCAGCCTGTCCAACCCGGGGGGCAAAGGCAGTGCGGCCTGTAGTAAGAACAAATTTATTCATTCGTTTGTGGCTTTACTCGTTACATTGCTATCCCACCTGTCCACAGAACTGCACTCAAATCAGGAAAGACGAGACCCACGTGAGGGAATCTGAACGCCGGTAAAGAGCAGCAGAGCTCATGAATAGCAAGGGACGCCTCATTAAATAACTTCCCCGATAACAACGTTGTAATTATACTACTTCACCCTATTAACTTGGTAAGAGATCATTTTGCTCTTTCTGTGGGGTAATGCTAGCTTTCCGGTTACTATTATATATGGGTGTAAGGCCTCACTCAGTGTTTGAGGAGGCATATCCTCCATGATTAAAACATTGCCTCACGCTCCCTTGTGAGTGTTCAGGTAACAATAAGGTATCAGGAAAAGGGTGTATTCGAACCCTAAGTTTGTAGCTAGCGGATAGGCATGGACTGGTTCGTCCCAGTGGTGGCAGCACTGGTGCAGCTGCTCCCCTCCCCCCACCTCTTGTGGCTCAATCCACCACTCACCAGACCCAGCGTGCTTCCATTCTGCACTTCCTCAACTGATCCCCCACTTCCGGCAAGAGCTCAGGCTTCTCTGCCTCACCCTCTTGCCTGATCTCTCTCTCTCTCTCAGACAAAAAGGGCAGGGCAGGGAAGTCTGTGCTCTTGCTCATGACTGGCAGATTAGCCGGCAAAGTGGAGGAAGGAAGCATGTTGGGCCCGGTGAGTGGCTGGACCAGCTGAAGAGGTGAGGGAGTAGAGTAGTATTACATGTGGCAACCCCCTTTAGGAACCAGGACGAACTGAGACAAACTTGTTTCGTGCCCATCTCAGAGCATTTAGTAGTTTTCTTCCGAAAAGGAACCATTGTAGTTACTTTTGCAAAATGGAAAAGTAATTACAATAATTAAACTCACCTTTAAACATGTCATTAAATGACAACTAAATATCCTGAGACGCCATGGAGCTATAGTGGCAGCTAATTACTTAATAACAGCAGCAGCAACCACCACCACCACCACCACCAACAACAACAACAACAACACACCAGGCTCTGTGATGTTAGTCCAGGACAGAAAGCAGAATTGTGGAGTTTGTGCCATATTCTTTCTCTCGCCGTTCTTTCTCACCTGGTCCTACGTTTCTGCCTTTAAGAACTGCTCAACCCACAGAAATTTAACAGGTGAAGATTTTCCTGGCATGGAAGGAAAATAAACCCAAAATTTCTTTACCTGCTGAACCTCTGTGTGTCAGCCAAAGGCATGGGAGCAGGGCCTGTTAAAAGGGGTGGTGACTCTGGATATAAAGAGAAAGAAAGGCTAGATACGTAAGAGGGACCATGCTTTCTGAAATGGAACAACAGCAACTTACCCTGTGGCGGGATGGCCTTAACCCTGAGTCAAGGGGTAATACGTTAACAACAGCGGGACCCTAACAGGGAGGAGTAGAAAATGTATGTACTTCTTGAAGGCTTTCATGGTTGGGATCCAATAACTGTTGCGAGTTTTTTGGGCTGTTTGGCCGTGTTCTGGAAGTTTTTCTTCCTGACGTTTCGCCAGACTCTGTAACTGGCATCTTCAGAGGGCAAGGAGCTCAGTGGAACTAGGGGTTCTCTCTGGGTTATAAAGTCAGTTTATATAAAGTTTATAACCCAGAGCACAGAGAGAACTCCTGGTTCCCTGAGCTCCTTGCCCTCTGAAGATGCCAGCCACAGTCTGGCAAAACGTCAGGAAGAAAAACTCACAACCACTATAGTAGGAAATGTCTTTGCAGGGGAGGAGGAAGACAGTTTATCTGTATCCTATAATGTCACTTAGCTGGTTGGTCTCTGGCCACAGAGCCAGAAGTTGCGAGTTCAATTCCCCACTGGGCCTCCAGTGAGAGGAGCCAGCCTGGGTGGCCTTGGGCAAGCTGCACAGTCCCAAGGCTCCCCTCCACACACACACACACACACACACACACAGAGAGAGAGAGAGAGAGAGAGAGAGAGAGAGAGAGAGAGAAAGGAAACGGGAAACCACTTCTGAGGACTCTCTACCCGGAAAGCCCCCAAAAGGGTTGCCCTAAGTCAAAGCTGACTTGACGACACGATTATTATGAACATCGCTCAATATTTTGTTATATAATTACTACTTAATAATTTGTAGCCACTTTCCCCATGTACCGAGCAAATTGCCTGAGCAGTAAGATGGATTAAACTAAACCGGTTGCTCCTTTTGGTCTGGCCTATTTTCAGTCCTAAGCAATAATCATATTAAAAATTTAAAAATGAGGACAGAAAGAAGAAATATGAAGAGGCGCTGAGGAAGGTGAGCCCAGAGTTACACCAAAATCCCAGGGAACAGGACTGTTAACAACTTCAGTGGTACTGGCAAAGTTGACATCTGGGAGTCAGGCCTCAAACCCCCCCCTCCTCATCCGTACCCGGATTCTGTTACTTGGCAGCTGCCCCCGTTGAGGCACTGCCGGCTCTTACAGGGGTCCCTGATCTCCATGCATCGAGGTCCAGTGAAGCCCGGGGAGCAAACGCACGTGAAGGATCCTGGCGTGTTCACGCAGGTGCCATGGCCACAGGGGGCGCTGTGGCAGAGGTCGGCTTCCGTCTCACACTGGGGTCCCTCGAAACCTGCAAAAGGGGGACCCTTGACACCGTCATTGCCTCACACCAGACTTCTCTTATTTTTTTTTACCTCAGCCTTCCCCACACACCCAGCTCGCTCTCCTTTTCCTGTACGGAACTTGAGATGATGACAGCCTGGAAAAACTCCTTTTTTGAGGGGATTACGACTCCTGGAATCACTGGCAATAGGAGCACAATGGTACCCATATTTTCCCTGTCTGTTAGATGCCCCCACCATGTACAAGACTCCTGACTGCAGAGACAAGCTAAGGGCAGATTTGCAAGCGCATGATCCTCTCCTCGCTCACTCTCTTGTATAAAACGACCCTCAATTGTTAGCCTAACAATGTAATACAAAAATATAGCCTTATACATGAAAAAAATATTAATATAACCAGTCATAGGATACACCCTGGCATGAGACTTTCCTCCCTCCTCTAAGCTTTCTTGTTGCTACTTCGCCTATTCTAAACATGTCTTGGGTTGTGCATGTTTTCTGTTTTTTCCTCGTTAGCTAAAAAACCTAAACTGAGACAAGGAAATCCAAAATGTGTTGGACTGAGACGATGAAATCCAAAAGCTCATTTTGGGATGAGTTACTCAGAGTGCCTTACCTGGGGGGCAGGTGCAGTGGAAAACCCCTGCCGTGTTCTGGCATCGTCCCTCGTTCTTACAGGGGGAGCTGGCGCAGCCGTCCACCTCTCGCTTGCACCGGGGGCCTTCGAAGCCTAAGAAGTGTGCGAAGGTCAGCAAGGTCACAACAGGGATGGCTTGTACCGAACCTCCAGGGCAAGGGCAAGGGCAGGTGTGGCAACCTGGTGGCTCCACCCTTCGAAGGGCGTTTCAAGGCAGGATACAGCGGTACCCCCACTTTACGGAAATAATCTGTCTTCCGTCAAAAGTTACGTCAAGCGGAAATTATGTAAAGCCGATCCGCAATTATGGGGCACCATGCAGCACAATGCATCTTGGGAAACAAAGGCCTTCAGAAAAAAATGTGTAAAGCAGGTTTTTTTTTTGCATTAAAATGTGTAAAGTGGGTTTTGGCGCAAAAAAGAGCACAAACAGACACATTATTTCTGAAGAACTCCCTTACATCATGTGGAAGTTGTGTAAAATGGGACGTTTGTAAAGCAGGGTACCACTGTATGTGTGTGTGTCTGTGTGTATATACAGTGGACCCTTGCATAACAAACAGCTTGTATAACATAAAATTTGTACAACATAAAAAATTCCGGAGATAGGGGAAATTTGCTTAACATAATCACCTATGTGGAAAATCCGTACAACATAAGAATGGGATTACTCTGCTTTCAATGCATTCCTATGGGAATTTGTATAAAGGAAAATTTGCTTAACATAATTTCATTTGGAACGAATTAATTCCTTTATACAAGGTACCACTGTATGTGTGTGTGTGTATGTGTGTGTGTGTGTGTGTGTGTTTGAGGTGGAGATGGGTGCATCTCGTCCTCTCACTCACTCACCAGGGAGACATTTGCAGACAACCCCATGGCTCTGGGAGAGGCAGGTCCCCCCGTTGAGGCAATGATCGTAGGCACACTCTTCTACTTCACACAAGGGCCCGCCAAACCCTGAGGCAAAAAAGAAGACATTGGCTTGGTCACGTCACCTCAGTTCTGGATTATCTTGCGATGGCTTCTTCTTGTGCTTTGTGTGTCAACCTACAATGCCCTTCACAGTTTGGGACCCCAGTGTTTGTCACAGCGTCTTTTCTCTCAGCACTAGTTTAGACCCCACACGAGTCGATCTTTGCAGGCACCACTTTGGCAAGTGGCCACCGGGGAGGGAAGCACAGAAGACCAAGGCTAGAAAGCAGGCCTCCTTGGTGGTGGCCCCTTCCGCTAGAACTGCACCCGGCCTCCTCCCTCTCAACCTCTATGCTGCTTGGCGGCAATTAAAGGAGGAAGAAAGACAGGGCGGGTAAATGAATGAATGAATGAATGAATGAATGAATGAATGAATGAATGAATGAATGAATTAATTAATTAATTAATTAATTAATACAGGTAAATACATAAATTAATTAATGTTAAAGATATTAAAATTTTTAGAGAAGAATCCACGGAGGTCCTCTCCTGCTTCAAGCCAACTGACCCTGCCTGAATGAATGAATGAATGAATGAACGAATGAACGAACGAATAAATAAATAAATAGAATTTTCTGTTCCTAAAGGCCCCCAGAGCAGCAGGCGGATAAGAAAATAGGATGCAGAGTCCCCCAGTAAATCTCCATAATCTTAAAACCTTTTTTTTAAAAAAGTTTTTAAAACCCCTTTTTTAAATGTTAAAAGTGAATTTCTGCCCATTTCTGGTACAGTAACCCCCCGCAGATCGCGGGGGTTAGGGACCTACCCCGAAAATCCGTGATACGCAGAAGTGGGTGGGGTGGGGGTGGGAGGTGGGGGGCGATTGCTCGACGTGCCCGCGCGGCCCCGAGGCTTCTCCGGGGTGCATGGGAGGGCCGCGCGGAGTGACCGGATCGCTCCCCGCCACCCCCCACGCAGCTCCACGTCCTCCCAGAGGGGCCTGGGGGCAGCAGAGAGCAATCGGATCGCTCTCTGCCCCCCCCCGGCTCTGAGGTCTCCCAGAGGGGCCTGGGGGGCGGTAAAGAGCAATCGGATCGCTCTCTGCCACCCCCCACCAGGGGCGGAGAGCGATCACCCCAAGGCTTCTCCGGGGTGCGGGAGGGCCATGCGGAGCAACCTGGCCGCCGCCCCCCGCTGCCCCCCACGGTTCCGGTACTACAGTCCCACAATGTAGTGGGACCGCAATGCCGGAACCGCGAAATGGCGGGGGGGTCACTGTATATTGGGGGTTTTCTTATATTTATGCATTTCCAGGGGTGATATGAGCTGCCTAGATGCCCTAAACACATCCGGTCTCGCCTGATTTCGGGAGCTAAGCAGGGTCAGCCCTGGTTAGTACTTGGATGGGAGACCCCCCAGGGAATCTCAGGTGCTGTAGACGCCTGGAGTAGGAACTGGCAAACCACTCCAGTATTCCTGCCAAGAAAACTCCATGGACATGGAGTCACGAAGGGTCAGTCACGACTGTAAGGACACAACACACACACACAGGGGTGACATGGCCTTGATGGGTCCAAGAGGCAGAAAGTTGGCCCATGGTCCTAGAGATCTTTTGATATTAAGCGGGATATAAATACAATAAATAAATAAATAAATAAATAGCGGTGTCACCACCCCATTGAGTTTTGCGGCTGAGAAGAGATTGGAGGCCAGTTCTCTCCACATGGCGGCCATTCCTGGATTCTATGGGCAGGGCTTGGCCTTCCTCCTCCTCCTCCTCCTCCTCCTCACCTGAGGGGCAGAGGCACTGAAAGCGGCCCAGCAGGTCAAGGCAGGAGGCACCATTGTGACAAGGCTGGCTGAGGCATTCATTGAGGTTGGATTCGCAGCGGGAGCCCATGTAGCCCTCAGGACAGCGACAGCGGAAGGAGCCGAGGGTGTTGTGGCAGCTTCCGCCATGTTCGCAGGGCTCTGCACCTGGCGAAGGAGCAAGAAGCAACGGAAAGGAAGACACGGGCATGAAACTCATCCGCCCACCAAAACAGATCAAATATTGTGCTACTTCTCAAACTGGAGGACCAAGGGAGCTCTGAAATATTACATTCTTTGGACTGCTAGTCCCAAAAAGCCCTCAGCCAACATGGCCTTTTCAAGTTTTTTAGAGGGTAGCCATGTTAAGTCAAGAATTTCAAGAATTTCAGGCAAAAATCAAAGAGAAACAAAACAAAACAAAACAAAACAAGACACAAAATATGTGGCACCTTAAAGATTAAAGACTATTAAAATATGAGAGTTAAGTCTTTTGTTTTGTTTTGCTTTTCTTTGATTTTTTCCTGAAGTTAGTTTAACCCTCAGAAGTTTAGTCACGGCAACTGGATTTCTTCTCTTGTGAGATCGTTTTGCTCCTCGTCCAAGTAGCTTCATCAGTCTGAAAAGTTGGGCTGAGTCTTCCAATTTATACTTGGGGTGGACTGATTCATATATACAGTATTTTCCCCCAGTTTCTTTCTCCAAAATACATAAGTTTTCTCTTCTGCAGCTGGGGATTCTTCTTTTTAAAAATCAGATTCCTTTGTATCAGTTCAGGCATGTGACCACCTGATGTAGAAAAGAGAAAACAAGCTGCATACACACTTTCCTCTCACTTCTTGAGGGAGGACAACCCACAAACAAACACACAACTTTAACCTCGACCTTTGCTTTTTACGGCTTTTCCTCCCTTGATGGGCAGAAAGAAAAAAAATTAGCATACTCTCAGGAAATGGGGAAAGCAAGGCCATTTCACAATAACTTATCATTATTCTTGGGGGGCAGGGAAAAACAACTGAGGGCAAAGCCTCTTTTAAAAATAGGATATAGCAAATCGAACAAGATGAGGAAGCCTCAGATTACAGCTTCCTGGCAAACGTAGGACCACTAAAATATCTTTCATGATTAAAAAAACCCATGTCTTCAGGAATGCACCAGTATCTTGTGGAAGGAGCAGAAAACCTATAAACTAGGAATGGCCCGAAATTCATGGCACAAGTCTACGAGGCATTCTTCTTAAGGTGAGGTCAAAGCTGGTTTCAACGGGCTGGCACGTGTGGTTAAAAGCTTCACCCCTGGTACTGTGCCGTTTAGTCCACATTTTTCTATGTCCTGCCAATGCTGTCCACTCCTCACACACCCTCATTTTCCATCTGATGTGCCTGTTTCATGCCATTCAATTAAAAAAAGAAAAAGAAAAGTGTTCTCATACAGTGGTACCACAGTATGTGCTGGGGAACAGTTCTAGGCCTTCCCATGGATAACGAAAACTGTGGATAAGACAGAATGACAACCGCCCCCAAACTTTTGTGACAGCAGCTTGCTTTACAGCTGTTTGTGACAGTCGCTTGCTTTACAGCTACTGTTTGTGACAGCAGCTTGCTTTATAGCTGCTGTTTTATGACAGTAGCTTGCTTTGTGGCTGCTGGATTATATATCTAATTTTTTCCTCTGCCAAACATGGATAACTGAATCAGTGGTTAATGAATCAGTAGATACAGGGGTCCTACTGTATATACTCCCCCATAGTGCTTAAAGCACTGTCTGTGTGGTTTACACGTAATTGTACACATTGCATCCCCGCCCCCAGCAAGATAGGTACTCATTTTACTGGCCTCGGAAGGATGGAAGGCTGAATGAACCTTGAGTCAGCTACCTGGGATTGAACCCCTGGTCATGAGCACAGTTGTAGCTGCAGTATAGCAGTTTAACCACTGCACCGTGAGGACTCCAATCATATGGCAGAAAAGGAGCAGGCTAATTTTGTTATGAGGCTGGCTTTATGAGGGACCCCTCCTCTCCTTCTTGTCCCCCTTACCCATCTGGCATTCGTCGACGTCCTCATAGCATAGGGCCCCAGTGTAACCTTGCTGGCAGGTACAGACAGCACGGCCAGTCACGAGGTCGGTATCACAGTGCGCATCCGGATGACATGGGTTGCTAAGACAGGCATCGTGGAGGTGGCAAAGCAACCCTGTGGGTCAGAAATGGGTGGTCACCAGAATGGCGTTCGACAGAAGACGGTTCCTCAAAGTAAAATACAGCCCCTCCCCACCTGCAATCCTCCAGGGCTTTCTAACAGGTACATTGGCATAGCATGCATCCATACAAGAGCTTTGGCTCTCGTGTTCCCTCCATCAATAGTACTGCAGCGGCATTACGGAATGTTCGCAAACATTTCACATTCTAGAGGTGGTGCAAAAGTCATTAGTGGAATAGTAAATGCATATTGTACACATCACAGTTAGAGATGGGCACGACTCAGAAAAAAATTTTCATTTTCGTTTTTGTTTTCGGCTAGGGTCCGTTTCGTTTCGTTTCCGTTTTCGTGAGCTAATTTTCAAAATTTTTCATTTTCGTTCCGTTACGTAACAAAAACGAAAAACCGAAAACGAAAACGAAAAATTTTTCGTTTCTCCCCATTTAGCTCCATTGAGTGCTTTTCCAGTAACGAAAAACGAAAACTGGCTCAAAATTAGTCGTTTCGTTTCCGTGTTCGGTCCATTTTTGAACCGTTTTTCGTTTTCGTTTCGTTTCGTTATGTAACGAAAACGAAAACAAAAATTGTGCTAAGTTGTGCCCATCTCTAATCACAGTACAAAAGGGCTTAGGGTTCAGCAGCAGGGCACCTAAGTGGCATTCACAAGACTCCTGCCTTTCCTATCTCACATTTCAAAGACTACCATTCCACTACCTAAAGTCTTATGGAGCCATAAAGGCGGTTACTTCACATCCTACCTCGTTCCGCGATTACGTTTGTACCGTGACAGCGTTGTTCGCGGCCACGTGGTTTTTTCCCTGTTCAGTCCCCGTTTCCGTTTACTCACAGGTGTGATATCTTGTCTCGTGACAAGGGTTACCTCACGTCCTTGTTCCGTGACAAATTCTGAATTTGTCTTGCTTTCTTAACCTTTATTTTTTAATATCGTAAATAAAACTTTTTCGATATTTTGATTTACTGGTCTTCCAGGATTTACACGTCAATGCTACAGAACTTTCAGACCTTTCTTTAATAAACATTTGCACTGCATGGTGTTTCCCATAGGGAAACTAATGTCGAATGCCGCTTCAGCCACTGACCACTAGGTGGACACTCGTTGTTGCATGACAGTTGTTACCCCACAGTCCCTTGTCTCGGAACAGAAACCGGGAACCAATTCCCCAGCCCAGGGGCAGGTATGGCTTATCACGCTGTTCCCGGTTCCGGGGCATGGTCGAGACAACTTTTTGCTGTCATGCTATGGATGTGAAGTAAGTTTTTTTTGTACCGGTCCCAAGCAGGACAGCATGGAGGGATGAACGGGACGTGAAGTAACCGCCAAAGAGAAGATGCAAGAACAGCCTAGGGGGACTGTTGGTCTGATTCCCTAGGCAGCAGCATCCTGTGATTGACTGAGCTGTTCTGTCTTTCACTTTGCTGAACAGTTTTCAAATTTTGGCAGTAACATGTAAGCAAAAGAATGCTGATCAACAGGGCAATTGCTGTCGATGAACTGAAAGGTCAATGAGACTGGGAAACATTCTCTTGACTGAAGGCAAAGTTGCATTCATTAAAGTTGAATAGATATACAATGGGAGATACTTGACTGGAGAATAGTACCTGTGAAAGGGATCTGGGAGTCTGGGTGGATCACAAATTGAACATGAGTCTGCAGTATGGTGCAGCGGCCAGGAAAGCCAATGCGATTCTTGGTTGCATCAACAGAACCATAGCGTCTAGATCAAGGGAAGTGATAGTACCACTCTATTCTGCTCTGGTCAGACCCCACCTGGAGTATTTTGTCCTGTTCTGTACTGTGTCCTAAAAAGGATGTTGACAACCTTGAGCGGGTGCAGAGGAGAGCGACTAGAATGGTTAAAGGTCCGGAAGAAATGTCTTATGAGGAACAACTTAGGGAACTGGAAATGTGTTTTAGCCTTTCAAAAAAGAAGGCGGCGGGGGGATATGATAGCTATGTTTAAATATTTGCAAGGATGTCATATTGAAGAGGGAACAGGTTTGTTTTCCGTGGCTTCAGAGACTAGGACTCGGGGCAATGGTTTCAAACTGCGGGAAACGATATCCAATTTAAACATTAGGAAGAACTTCCTGATGTTTAGAGCTGTTCAGTAGTGGAATATGCTGCCATGGAGGTTGGGGGAGTCTCCTTCTTTGGACGTTTTTCAGCAGAGGCTGGATGGCCTTCTGTCGGGCGTCCTGTGATGGGGGTTCCTGTATGGCAGCAGGTTGGATTGGATGGCCCTTGAGGTCACTTCCAACTCGTATGATTCGATGAAATACTGCTAAATGTCTCCAGGCATGCAGAGCTCTAACATTACAGCAGAGATGTTCATAGCACATCAGCACATTTTTTTCTCAGAGTCCTTTAGGGTGGCAAAGTACTCTTATTTTTACAGAGAACATTCCTCTGTTTGGAGCTGTATTCTAAGAACTGAGGCTGAGATCTTACTCATCAATAGTTAACTGAATTTGGAACAGCGGCCACACAGCTCTCTTGATCGCTCTTCCAGGATGGGGTGATGGTATGGCAAACCGTAGCCATTTTGTCTACACTTATAAGATAACTTGTGTGTTTTTTGCCATCAAGCTAGAACTGACTTCTAGTGACTCTAAGAGGCCATCCAAGGCAAGTGAGATATTTAAGCATTGGGTTTTTTTTAACCAGCTTCACTCTCAAGTGAGTTTCCATGGTGGAACTGGGATTTGAACCCGGTTCTCTGGAGTCCTAGTCCATTACTCTACCCACTTCACCACACTGAGAATCCCCAACATAACAGCCTATGGAAATCTGGCATGGATCCCGATTATTTTCTTGAGTGCATTTGTCTGCTTGGCAATGAAAATGTGCCCCCTTAGACGGTTACTTCACATCCCTCTCATCGCGGTTCACCGTCCCACTTGGGACCGGAATGAAAAAATGTTATTGTACATCCATTGCATGATGATGGGAGCTCATCCCGACCACGCCCCCTGAACTGGGATTTAAGCGTAATGAGCCATACCTCTCCCTGGGAATTCTCTTGTCTTGGTTCCTGTTTCGAGACAAGTTCCCGTGAAGTAAGGCTTGTCACGCAATGTACACATTTTCCATCTAGTGGCAGGAGTGCAAAGTTGCAATCTCCAGAACAATCCCAATGGCGTAAATGCACCGCAGAGAGGGAAGAAGGCATAAAACCTCGAACTTTGCTGCTTAACGTATGAAAGGGAAAGAATATTACAGAGAATCGAAATATCGAAAAACGGAAGGTCGGACCAAAAAGGAAGGGAAAACGAAGGCAGGGAAGTACAGATTTTGTCACGAAACAAGGACGTGAAGTAACAGTCATCACGATACCATCAATCACACCCGTGGGTAAACGGAAACAGGGACAGAACCGGGACAAGACCACATGACCACGAACGACGTTATCATGAAACGAATGTAATCTCGGAACAAGGAAGGACGTGAAGTAACCGTCTTAGATCACCATGGGGTAAACAGCTGCTAGTTTTTACGTTTGGTTCCTTTAATAGCCAGGGCAGCTATTTTGCATAGTGTTCACTTCACCAAAAAAAAAAAAAAAAAAGACAATGGATCGTTAAGGAAGTTGTGCACTTCCTGGCTTGTTTGTATAGCTGCTATTCTTGCAGGTTGGAGCGCTTTGCCACCTTTTGATGGCGTTATGACGCTTGTCGGTCTTATTTCCGATCCCTTTCCTAATATTGAATTTGCATGTTTCTCAGCTGCAGTGGACTCAGGTCTCCTCACCCACAGCCATTGTGGAGATCTCTCATCCTTTAATTCTGAACTGGGGCCAAAAATACCACACACCTTCCTCCACCTCCCTTTTCTGGCAGCCCTGGTAATGTCTTTCTAGAGATATGTAGGATTTTTAGAAGCTTTTCTTTCTTTCTTTCTTTCTTTCTTTCTTTCTTTCTTTCTTTCTTTCT
>JAHTLZ010000003.1:333278-344373 GCA_023846285.1 Phrynocephalus versicolor | reverse complement strand
ACACACACACACACACACACACACACACACACACACACACACACACAACCGTAGGCAATTCACCTTCCATCTGGTTGCCAGCAGTTCAAGCTGACCCTACAGCTGTGCCTTATTTATTACTTACCTTGATTTATTAAATTTATACAATTCACAGCTGGCTAACCTCCGCCCCTCACTACTTACCATGACAAAAATCGATCGCAGTCAATAAAATAAGAACCTAAATAAATTGAAAGCTGATTCCAATATCAACAGAGAGAGAGGGAGAGGGAGAGGGAGAGAGATCAGACCAACTTACAGAGGCCTTATTAGTGCTTCCAAAGTAAATGAGACATTTAAAAAAGGGTATCCCCAGTTCTACACACACACCCAGTCCATGGCTGAGCAGGGATATGAACCCAGGTCTTCTCTAAGTCCTGGTCCCTCATTCTCTCCACTTATCCACGGAAAGCATTAAAGGTGATGAAAACCCAGACCTACAATGCCTTAGTCAGCTGAACTTTGCCTGCACTTTGCCATGTTATATTTATTTCCCCTATATACCGCAGTGGGCAGCAATATGCACCCTCTAGCACTTAACCAACACATATAAACTGAATGACAATTATTTAAAAAAAAATAAACAAGCAAGAGACAGGAAAACCACGCCAGCTGACTTGCCAAGCGAATAAACCAATTTAGACCCCAGTTGGAGAGCCAATGACAGGCATTAAGACAAGACCAGCTGCTGGTTCAAGGCATAGCTGCAGAGGCTGGTTGAAAAGTTGGCGCCCCCTAACTCCCAACCCCTGGGAGAGCCCGGCATTTTTATTTATTTTATTTATTTATTGGATTTCTATACCACCCATCTGGCAGCGAGGTCACTCTGGGCGGTTTACAACAATGAACACATTCAAACAATTTATACAATAAAACCGTAAAATAGTATTATTTATTTATTTATTTTTATATTTATATACCGCGCCTTCTTCCCAGGGCAGGAACTCAGGGCGGTTAACATAAATGATTAAAAAGATAAAAGGCTAAAAGGCGGACACAATAGAATAAAAATAAAAATAAAAATAATATTAAAGTGACGTAAAACAATATATTATTATTGGCAGGCTAATTGTAGGGCATCTACTCTTCCACTTGCCCGGTTCCTTCTGCTTACCTCGAGTGAGTGGAATCAAAGCCAGCAGCAGCAAATGCTTCATCCTGTTTGCAGGCCCTCACTTCACCCTGCAAACCAACCCCCCCTTTTCCTTTTAGTGACCCGGGAAGCGAAAAACCCAGGGGTCCAGAGGAAGGGGGTAGGTGGGTGGGTGGGTCAGGTCAGGTCAAAGCCAAAGAGCTGGAAAGAAGCAGATCAAGAGCAGGGTTGACCACCCACCCACCCACCCATGGAATCAGGCATCCCCCCCACCTCCACCCTGAGAGATCTGCGGACAGGCTGGAGGACTCTTCGCAATTATTCCCTCCTTTGTCGGGTAACACACACACAAACACACCCCTTTAAAGAACGAAGCATATCCTGCTGGTCATTGTCAAAGGCTTCCTGCCCCATACAATGCTTGGGAGGGGAAAGATTTCCTGTTACTCAGGGAACTTTTTTTGTCAACATGCAAAATGTTAAAGAAAAATTTACAATAAAATAAAAATAGGGTGGGGGAATATTGGGGTGAGGGTGGGTACTGGGAGTGGAGGCATTGCCATACATAGCATGGTGAAACATCAGCCCTTGGAAATATTAACTTTTTTCTGCAGGAAAAAGGTCCTTTTTGGGTACTACAAATCCCAATGTCCCCAAGAGCTGTTGTCCTTTTGGGGGGAGGGCTACAAATCCCAATATCCCCAAGAGCTGTCATCCTTTTTGGGGGGGACCACAAATCCCTATGTCCCCAAGAGCTACCGTGTTTCCCCAAAAATAAGACAGTGTCTTATATTAATTTTTGCTCCCAAAGATGCACTAGGTCTTATTTTCAGGGGATGTCTTATTTTTCCATGAAGAAGAATACGGTACACATTTATTGTTATCTTATTATCGGGGAGGCCTTATTTTTTGGGGGAGGCCTTATATTTCAGTAAGAGGCAAAACTGTAAGTAGGTCTTATTTTCGGGGGGTGTCTTATTTTCGGGGAAACAGGGTACTGTCCTTTTTGGGGGACTATAAATCCCAATGTTCCCAAGAGCTGTCATCTTATTTTGGGGACTACAAATCCCAGTGTCCCCAGTGTCCATAACAAGTAAATGTCCAAGGAGTGCTCAAGATGCAATTAGGAAGACATTGCAAAGCCTCTCTCGCCCTCCCCCCCCCCACCACAAATGAATGCTCTGTGATTTCTGAGGCCCGGGTTCAAGTCCTCACTCCGAATGGATGCAGCGCCATAAGTATTCTGAGGCCCTTTGAATTGCTTGCTAAGCAGAGTTCACCCTTCCCGGTGAATTCAGGGGGCCAAACCTGAAAACAAGGGGCTGGTCCTCAGGATATTATAAGAACGAGCTCTTGCGATGCCACAGAGGTGGGCAGACTAGGGCTGGGAGCTGCTTGATTGTGGAAATATGCACAAGGATAGTTCGGCTAAATGGACCAAGAATCTAAGGAAAACCTAACTAACTACTAACGTGAGGTAATTTCATCATCATCATCCTCAACAGCAGAGCTGGAAGGAACCCTCTGGATCATTGAGTTCAGCCCCGATCAAGAAGGCCCAGTGTGGAATCAAACTCCCAAACTTTAGATCTATAGCAGCAAGATACCTATCTAGCAGTAATTTGGCATCCCCCAGTCAAAGAGGGCAACCACCGTTTTTATTTTTCAGTAGCCTGGTAAGTGGCACAACCCGTCCACAGCTAGGACTTTGACTTACAAAACTCTGAATGACTTGGGTTCAAGTTGGTTTGAAACACCGTAATTCTCTTTGTTATGCTGCTCAGGCAAAAGTAAGACAAGGCCTCCCACCCCCCCTGCCATGCCACCTTCACAGGTGTATTTGGTTAGGAGGACACAAGAGAGGGCCTTCTCTGTGGCTGCTCCTAACCTGTGGAACTCCCTCCCACTGGAGGCCAGACTGGCTCCATCTTTGCTGTACTTCTGTAAGCAGGCAAAGACCTTAAGAACATAAGAAGAGCCAAGCTGGATAGTTTGGGAGTGAAGACAGGTAAGTAGGAAATAAGAAAATGCCATTAAATAAAACATACACCAAAAGTGTGCAGATCTGCACAGAACAATGCACTGCTGGCATCCACCTGAATAGATCCTGCACAGCACCAAATCAGAGGAAAGCAGAATGACAATATACCACCAGTCAACAATGATATACAGTATATACATATAAACACCCAGAAAGTCAGCGCTTTTCTGTCCTGTTTTGACTTTGTTGGCAGTAGTTCCCCCTTTGTGTTGTCTGGGAACCAGCCTACAGTCCAGGCACCTTGAAGGCAAGAAAAGGAGGAAAAGCCAGAATTGTTTGTTTGTTTGTTTGTTTTACTGGCAGGCTGCCTTCCTAACAAGAGGACTCAAGATGGCTCACAACATTAAAAAGAATACAGTCGTTCTTTATCATTTTCACATTTTTGTAAATTTCCCAGAGTGGCTTTATAAGCCAGATGGGCAGTATATACTGTAAATCAAATCAAAGAAAGAAAGAAAGAAAGAAAGAAAGAAAGAAAGAAAGAAAGAAAGAATTTAAATATTAAAAAGCAATTGAACTATATGTTATGAATTAAAAGCAACTCAACATTAAAAGCCATCTCAAAAATGCAACCTAGGACTCCATCATGATTGTTAAAAGCCTGCCTGAAGAGACAGACATTTAGTACAGAGGATTATGAACAAAAAAATGAATTACGATATTGAATAAATATTTGCAGATTTAAGAATTATTTACCCCTTAAAATTTGCTAGGCCTGGAGACCCTGATGATGTGAAGGAACAAAAATTTCAATTATTTTATTTATTTATTTATTTATTTATTTATTTATTTATTTATTTATTTATTTTTAAACTTATATACCACAGCCTATTTCCCCACAGGGACTCAGTGCGGTTTTATAAGTCCTTTCCTCTTTTTATATAAAAAAAGACAATCCTGTTGTTATTTTTTAAGTCCCGATGAACCAATTTGTGGTTTGTCAGTGGCCGGGGGCAAAAATTTGTGGTTCCTGGTTTGTCATATTTGACGAAAACCACCATTCTGGCTGTATATCCCCATCTCTAGTCTTCAGCCATCAGTGGAAAGATAAAAGGGAGGAGGGACAGCTTGATATCCCAAGGGAGAGCATTTCATAACCTGGGAGCTGCCACAGAAAAGGCCCCGTCCTGTGTCCCCATCAGCTGTGCCCAAAAGCTGTCAATGGAACTGAGAGGAGGGTCTCCTCTGTTGATCTTAAGCACTGAGACGGGTCGTATGGGAATATCTCCCATGTCTCGGTGTGGGATTCTGCCCCCAATATTATATTGCCTCTCTATTTAAATTGAGTTTACTCTCCCGGTTGAGTCGATCCTACCCTCACCTTCTGACTACTTTCCTAATTTGTATTACAGTAGGACCCCGTATCCACTGATTCATTATCCACTGATTCAGTTATCCACGGTTGGCAAAGGAAAAAATACACAATCCAGCAGCTGCAAAGCAAGCTACTGTCATAAAACAGCAGCTGTAAAGCAAGCTACTGTCATAAAACAGCTTTGGGGATATTTGGCGTTCTCTCTTATCCATGGTTTTCATTATCCACGGCGAGGTCTGGAACCAATCCCCAGCAGATACTGGGGTCCTACTGTAATTTTAAAATACTACAGTAGGAATCCCCCCCAGATCCACTGATTAATTTACCACTGATTCAGTTATCCACAGTTGACAGAGGAAAAATTAAATAAAGAATTCAACATCCGCAAAGCAAGCTACTGTCACATACAGCACCCGTAAAGCAAACTACTATTCCAAAACAGTAGTTTTGGGGATTTTAAAGGCGTTCTCTCTTATCCACGGTTTTCATTATGCACGGGAAGGCCTGGAACCAATCCCCATTGGATACGGGGGTCCTACTGTACTAGTCTGCCACTGCTTGCCTTGTAATTTTTGGTGTACTGACTTCGTCTGGCGTTATAAAACTGTCTGTCCCCAAACACATGTTTCTCTTCTTCTCCCTGTGTCGACTCACCACACATTTGAATGTGGCTGATTCTCCGTGAGAGTCACTATAAAATGGACGACAGACAAACCGGACTCCTGGGAATGTAGATTTATTTTCAGAGGATCCTTTCAGAATATCTTGTGCACAAGGGGTGCCTGAACACAGGGACAACTTCCTGTATGGAACGTGCAGTCTCTTAGAGCCTTTTCACACGACCCCTAAACTCCGGGGAAAATGGCTCCCAGCTCCAGAGCTTAAAATTGTTTCCCCACCAGCTCCGGAGTTTACAGAAAATTAAGTGCGACCACGCCCACCTAAGCACGTCCCAGCGCACTTTTCAGGTACCTGCTCTCCGGGGGTGAAAAATCCCTGATGCGGATCTAACGTAGAGAGTGCCAGGCTCTCCTGGCTTCTGTTTGTTGTTGTTTTGCCTCCCGCCCCTTTAAGAGATCTGAATGCTGCCGGGAACAGAGCGAGAGCGGCAGAACGGAAGTAAGCCGGCATTCTTTTCTTTCTTTTTTTCTCCCTCCCCTCACGCAGCCAGCAGCCAGGAGTGCGGAGGGGGTGGGAACACAGGAACAGCGGCAAACCCCCAAGATCTCTGGTCCGAATTTAAGTGGCCAGCGGATCTTAGAGGTCGTGTGAAAAGGCTCTTAAATACTCTTCAGCATACAGAAACAGATAAAGAACAAACTCAGGATTGGTTACAATTTGCCACAGTGGAAAGCATGTGACTTCATTACATATACAGTGGTACCTTGTATAAAGGAATTAATTCATTCCAAATGAAATTCTGCTAAGCAAATTTTCCTTTATACAAATTTTCCATAGGAATGCATTGAAAACGGAGTAATCCCTAATTGCGACCATTTTTATGTTGTACAGATTCGCCCCATGGGGGATTCTGTTAAACAAATTTCCCCTATCTCTGGAATTTTTTATGTTGTACAGATTTTATGTTGTACAAACCATTTGTTATACAAGGATCCACTGTATGTTCATTTCCCCTAACACAACCAAGCTTAAAGATCAGTGATACTTTCCCATCTGCATTAGCAAGATTAAAGGTCATTAGTTTCTTAATCTATTGTTCTCTCTATCTTAGCAGTGAGTTTCAAAAGCTGAATACAGAGGTGCAAAACAAGGTATTTTAAGATCCGAGGTGTCTTAGCATGCGGTTTGACATTTGCATTACACTTCTTGTGGTTTGGACACATCCTGTGGTTATTCAGTTTAGAAGCCCATCTCTGCAGAGGCGGGGGTGCTTTGCAGAAATACAGAGATGATGCTTTCAGGACATCAATAAGGCAGAGGACAGAATGAAGAATGGGAGATAAACTCAACACTTGAAGCCCGGAAGACGAATACTTGGACCCGGGCATTCTCAGTGGTGGCCCCTAGCCTTTGGAACTCCATCCCTATTGAAGTGCGCTCTGCAGAGTCCCTGCTGGCCTTCCGGAAGGCTCTAAAAACCTACCTTTTCCGGGAGGCCTTTGGCGATTCTTAACTTTTTTTTTTCTTTTTCCTCGCCATCTTTATGCTCTACGTTCTAATTATTGAGGTGCTAATAGGCTTGACTGTTTTTACCTGCTTTTAAATTTATTGCCCTAACGTTGTTTGTTTACCTATGTAATTTTGTGTGGCTGATATAGCCTTGTAAGCCGCTTAGAGTTCGTTGAAGATAAGCGGGGTATAAATCCAAAAATAAATAAATAAATAAATAAATAAACAAACCTTACTCTTACATCCCAATCGTTATGTCTGGTCTGGTATCTGCCGAAGCTCATCCTGTTTATCTACGTTTTCCTCAGTTTATCTTCACTGGCACTAGAATAGGCCTTTGGAACTGGAGCGGGGCAGGGGGATTTGGTGAGTGAACTCCTACGCAAGTGCCATTCATTAAATGGGACTGCTCTAGTTGTAAATAACAAGAGTAGAAAATGGCAGCAATGAAGGAACTCAAGATGATCATCCAATCTAAGGATGTGTCCATTATGGAGGCCAAGGCCAAAATCATCCATACTCGTGTATTTGTGAAGATTCTCAGTCATCCAGGTGGGTTTTCACCTGTTTTTACCTGTTACCAGTGTTTTCCATGTTACTTTCCACCCCTCATAATGGATTTTTTTTTCTTTTTGCGTGCTCTTTGTAGCTTTAATGTTACCTTTTAATGTTCTAGGAGGCCTCTTCTAATTCCCTGTTCTTAACCTAAAATATGTCTTAAATGTTCTGGGCTGTAGATTGTCCCTCATTATTGTAAGCCACCTTGGGTCTTTTTTCCAGGAGAAAGGTGGGGTAAAAATATTAAAAATAAAATAAATAATAAATTTACCCGGAAGCTGAGTCATGGCAAATTGGACTTCTTCTCTTGAGAGATTGGCTCATCCAACCAGCTTTCATCAGTCTGAGGAAAGATAGTGGCGAGTCCTTTATTTTATAGTTCACCTTGGTTTCACACACACCCTGGTTTGAATAGGCTCATATATTGGACAAAGGCCTGAATAGGCTCATTAGGTCGACAATAGCCTGAATAGGTTCATAGGTGGACCATGATCTAAATAGGTTGCCAGGGTGTATGAAAGTCCCACCTATGCAACCTTTCCCAACACTCATGAAGTATGGGTCGTTAGCTATGGCCTTGCAGGTGGAGGTGTGAAATGCTTCTGATTTGTTTGCGGACTGATGAAAGGGCCGCTTGAAAAGTAGCAGGGAGATTGTGTCTGAGTCCCCCCACCTCTGTTGAGTGCTTTGCAGATACCCTGCAAAGGTAGAGAAATATAAGTGGGTCCGAGATCAATTCAAGCCTGCTCTCTCTTTGGAAGGAATGAGACACCACAAGGTTCTCTAAAGAGTGTGTTGCATTGCTGCAATCAGTTTTTCAAAATCTTAGGATTTTAAACCCAAGAACTTGGCCAGTGATGAAGAAAAAATGAGAAATACGTGGGTGGGTTTGAATATTTTGTTCTCCAAATTTACACAGGAAGCTATATAATTTTGTTCTTTTCTTTCAACATCACCACTGCAATTTGTTCTTCTATGTCATCTTTCTTTCTTTCTTTCTTTCTTTCTTTCTTTCTTTCTTTCATGCATGTCTTGTTTTTTGAACAAATAAGAAGGATAAACAAAGTCCCTTCAACAAACATTTATTAGGAGGCACGTTTTTACTGTGGGAACCCAGCTTTCGGCTGAATA
Source organism: Phrynocephalus versicolor (assembly GCA_023846285.1). Lineage (NCBI taxonomy): Eukaryota > Metazoa > Chordata > Lepidosauria > Squamata > Agamidae > Phrynocephalus > Phrynocephalus versicolor. The sequence goes on along the minus strand of JAHTLZ010000003.1, from coordinate 336,066 downwards.
CAGTGGGCCCTCGTATAACAAACTGTTTGTATTACATAAAATATGTACCACATAAAAAATTCCGGAGATAGGGGAAATTTGCCTGTGGGGTGAATCCGTACAACATAAAATGGTCATGATTAGGGATTAATCAGTTTTCAATGAATTCCTATGGGAAATTTGTATACAGTAATGGAAAATTTGCTTAACAGAATTTCATTTGGAACAAATTAATTCCTTTACACAAGGTACCACTCTATCTGGAAAAGCTTCCTAACTGTTAGAGCAGTATGGCAGTGGAACTGGTGACCTCAAGAAGTGGCGAGAGCTCCTACAATGGAGGCAATCAAGAGAAATTTGGAGTAGCCCCTGAGAGATCTCCTTTGATTTATATTCCTGCATGGAGCTGGTGTGTGTGTGGACTTGATGGCCTTGTAGGCCTCTTCCAACTTCACCCGCCTATGATTCTATGATTCTATGATCTATCTATATACTTGGTATAGGTAAAGGTGAAGGATTCCCCCCCCCCCGTGCATGCGTGCTAGTTGTGTCCGACTCTAGGGGCGGTGCTCATCTCTGTATTCAAGCCAAAGAGCCAGTGTTGTGCAAGTCCATGGCCACATGGCCAGCATGGTTGCAAGGAAACACTGTTTTAACCATCCCACTTTTTTATGGCGGAAAGTATTTATCTACTTGCATTGACATGCTTTTGAACTGCTAGGTTAGCAGGAGCTGGTGTTATCAGCGGGAGCTCGCTCTGCTGCGTGGCACCCGGGATTCGAACCACTGAGCTGCCGACTTTGCAGCCAACAGTTTTCGGAAGCCTTAGTCCACTCAGCCAGCATGCTCAGTATGTGTGTGTGTGTGTTGTGTCGTTATAGTCGTGACCGACCCTTTGTGACCCCATGTCCATGGAGTTTTATAGTGGAGCATAAATCCACAAAATAAACTGAAATAATGGATATGATTGCCAGTTGGTGGATTTCTTTCTTTCTCCTGCGATGAAAAGATCAGATCCACTTCTTGCGGTGGGTAAGGGTTCTATTTCCTTTCTTTCTGAAGGCCTTGGCTGCCATCTTGTGATCACAGATCTAAATAACAGGCAGTGACTTGACCAGTTGGAGAATTTTCTCTAACATACACACATGCTCCAAGCCACTGCAATTGTTTACTCTACTGTATATCAGAATGCACACCCCTGCTGTTTAAACAGAGAACAGCAGGCCTGAACCACTTAGGTCTTAGGCCAGTGATGGGGTACCTTTTAGAGCAGGCACATCCAAACTGATGTTTTGGACCACAACTCCCAGAATTCCAAGCCTGTATTTCCATTGGCAAAGGACTGTGGGAGTTGTGGTCCAAAACATCTGGAGGGCCGAAGTTTGGACATGCCTGTTTTAGAGACTGAGAGCCCAAATTCTGATTCAAGACCCACTTATTTTTTTCTCAAGTGCCAATATGGCAATTTAACGTGAATACAGTGGTTACAAATGCTTCGAGTGCTCCCCTCTGAGAAAGCAAAAAGAAGATTGGGGAAAAATTTGGAATATGAGAATCTTGAGATCATTTTCTGTTAGGATAAAGGAAAACTATTTTAAACTGGTTTTCAGATGGTATTTAACACCACTTAGGTTGAATAGGATAAATGCTGAATATTCTAAGATGTGTTGGAAATGTGAGAAAAAGATAGGTACATATATGCATCTTTGGTGGGAATGTGAAATAGTTCAAAAGTTTTGGAAAACTTTTTTTTTTAGAGTTAAGAGAGATGACTCAACTAGATATTGATTGTATTCCAGACGAGATAGCATTGTTATCCTTGTCAACTAGTAAAGATTATGATGTTAAAACAAAAGTTATGACAGCTGCAAGATTAATTATAGCAAGAAATTGGAAATCCAAACTAGATCTCAGGATGGAAGATTGGTATAATGAACTTTGGGATATAGCCATAAATGATAAATTGCCTTGTAGTTTAAAAGTTAAACAAGGAGAAATGAAGAAGGACATTTTTTTATGATATTTGGGGAAATTTATAGACTTTGTATTAGTAGAAGGGAAGGGGAAAGAACCGTCGAACATCTCAACACAGTTCTGGAGAAGAGGACTTTAATAAGAACATCACAACAACAGAAGTTGGAGAAGTAAAGGAAGAACTCAAGGAAGAACTGGATGGTCCCAGGGGGTGGGGATGCACTAATATTGTTGTTTGTCTGTTTGTCTGTTTTTATAATAAAAACATAAAATAAAAAATGCTGTTTTGCAACCACACAATTTTCTCCTCAGCTTACTTCCAGGTGTAAGACAATCTTCAATGTTCAGTCTAATAATTTTGAAAAAATATAGTCTTATACATGGAAAAATACTGTAATTTTGGAATGATATTCAATAGCAATGGGTAATTTCTAGAAGACCAGGGAGGAAGCATCCACCCTATGAATTTTGAAGTCCTCTCCCTCCCACCTGAAAAGTTTCAGGTTCCCAAATTTAAGCAGGTACAGTATGACCTCTATGTTGCCCAGACGCCCTACCTAAGCACATCCGATCTTGCCTGATTTCGGAAGCTAAGCAGGGTCGGCCTTGGCTAATACTTGGATAGGAGACCACCAGGGAATACCAGGTGCTGAAGGCGCCTGGAATAGGAACTAGCAAAGCACTCCAGTATTCCTGCCAAGAAAACTCCACGGACATGGAATCACAAAGAGTCAGTCACGACTGTAACGACCCAACAAACACACACACACACACACACACACACACAGAGAGAGAGAGAGAGAGAGAGAGAGAGAGAGAGAGAGAGAGAGAGAGA
>JAHTLZ010000003.1:318659-331152 GCA_023846285.1 Phrynocephalus versicolor | reverse complement strand
AATAATAATAATAATAATAATAATAATAATAATAATAATAATAATAAATGATGCAGCAAAAACTCAAAGGTAAGGTGTTACACAAAATGTATCAAAAGGGCAGCCGTTGCCAATGGAGTTACAACCCCTCATTTTGTATTTGTATTTCCAGAATCTTGAATGATTTGGGCTGCTTCAAAAGACTCTCCTCTGCCTCCCATTTCTTTCTTCTTGGCTGCCCCATATACAGTGGTACCTTGTATAAAGTAATTAATTCGTTCCAAATGAAATTATGTTAAGCAAATTTTCCTTTATACAAATTCCCATAGGAATGCATTGAAAATGGAGTAATCCCATTTTTATGTTGTATGGATTCTCCCCATAGGCGATTATGTTAAGCAAATTTCCCCTATCTCCAGAATTTTTTATGTTGTACTTATTTTATGTTATACAAGCTGTTTGTTATACAAGGCTCCACTGTACAGTACTACTTGAAGGTGGAGGAGGCTCCCAGACCACCTCTGTCAGGGGGCACCACCACCCCTGTCTTGTTTCTGAGGGGCCTAATATTTTGCTGCCCTAAGGCAGAACAGTAAAACACCACCCTGGTCAAGGGGTAGAATAATCCAGGCTGACATTTATGATAGAAAATTCAGAAATGCCTCCCAGGGAGTCAAAATGCAATGCGATCAAATGCTGTACAATAAAACATCCAGGATCGTAAGGCAGATGCTGACACCAGCTACAGCTTTATTTCACAAATTAGATATTTCTGATTTCCCTTCTCAGAAGATCCCAAACACCCTTGGGATTCCTTTCTTCGTGAGGACGCTGTTTTAGACTGCAGATGGGGGTGGTAATGGAATCATTAATATTAAAAAAATGGCCGCTGCTGCACTGGTATTTTTAGTTTCTAAAAATCCACGGTGGCTTCTATTACACTTCTGGAGTTATGCCACTGTCTACTAGTAGGATCAGTTTTGCTTCCATATTCCTCAGTACAGTATTCTCTTTTTCTGCAAAGCCATTCTTAAAAATTCTTGGTTCTCAAGTCACACTCCTGTCAGTGAACCTCAAGTATCCACACATAGCCCTGCTTTTTAACTCTTATCTATCTATCTATCTATCTATCTATCTATCTATCTATCTATCTATCTATCTATCTATCTATCTATCTATCTATCTATCTATCTATCTATGTCTGTCTCTCTCTCTCTCTCTCTCTCTCTCTCTCTATCTGACTGACTGACTGACTGACTGACTGATATACTGCCCATCTGGCAGCAAAGGCCACTCTGTGTGGTTTACATCAACACAAAATAACAGTAGTAGTGGTGGTGGTGAAACAGTAAATGGAGCTTAAATATCATAATGAAGATAGTAGATAAAATAACTAAATACTGTAATTAGCAAGTTTAAAAACATGTCCTCCATTGCACTCTTCTGCTGGTGTCCCACAACCTGAGCAAAACACGTCGGACTTTTTTCATCACCTCAGGGTGAAATAGTCCTCTCTAGGGACCAAAGGCCACCAGTCTGCTCTTGGTCTCCCACTGTGTGAAAATTTTGTGTGGAAGATCAGTTCTTTCCGTCTTTTTTTTATAGCCATGCTGGATCAGGCCAAGGGCCCATCTAGTCCAGTTTCCTGTATCTCACAAAGGTCCCACCAGATGCGTCTGGGAGCGCACAAGACTAGATATCTGTCTCCTGCTACCACTCCCCTGCATCTGGTCCTTGAGGTACCCCGGTTTTAAGCCTGGAGATTACACATCTCCCTCATGGTTTGTAACTTGTGATGGACTTTTCCTCCAGGAATCTGTCCAATCCCCTTTTGAAGGCATCCAGGCCAGATGCCATCACCACATCCTGTGGCAGGGAGTTCCACAGACAACGTGCTGGGTGAAATTTTTTTTCTTTTGTCTGATCTTACTCTCCCAGCCCTCAATTTGAGTGTATGTCCCCTAGTTCTGGTATTTTGTGAGACGGAGAAGAGTGGCCTTGGGTTGCAGATGCCTGATGCTCCTTCTTGCCCTCTTCTGAACTTGCTCCAGTTTATTTATTTATTTAATTAAAATATTTCTATCCTGCCTTTCTCCCTGAAAACACCCAAAGTGGCTTACATCATAAAAGAGGATTTAAAAGCTAAAAAAAGGAGATATAGTAAACAAGTATTTTATGATGACAAATATAAATATTAAAACACATTTAAAACAACAGTATACAAGAGTTCCTGGAAAACCCCTCTCAGATCACCCTGTCATTAAGGAAAAGCCTGCCTGAAGAGACGGACCTTTGCCTGCTTGTGGAAGGACAATGAAGCATGTTGCCATGTTTATTAAAGTGCAATGTCCTGACTATCCCTCGAGTAAACATGTATTTTTTTACCCAGCGTGTTGTTAGTCTGTGGAACTCCCTGCCACAGGATGTGGTGATGACATCTGGCCTGGATGCCTTCCAAAGGGGATTGGACAGATTCCCAGAGGAAAAGTCCTTCACAGGTTACAAACCATGATGGAGATGTGCAATCTTCAGGCTTAAAATTGGGCTAGTTCCAAGGGCCAGATGCAGGGGAGTGGTATCAGGAGACAGATATCTAGTCTTGTGCGCTCCCAGACGCATCTGGTGGGGCCACTGTGAGATACAGGAAGCTGGACTAGATGGGTCTTTGGCCTGATCCAGCATGGCTCTTCTTATGTTCTTATGTGTCTTGCAATGAACCAGCTTCTCTCTTTCTCAAAAGGCCATCAGGAAGTATTAAACAAATGTTGGGAGTTGAAGAGAACTGTATTGCCATTATCAAAACAGTATTTTTCCATAAATAAGTCTACATTTTTGTCTAAAATTGTCTACAAATTGATGGTCGTCTTATACATGGAAGGACGCCGAGGAGAGAATCGTGCAGCTGCAAAACTGTAATTTTGGGTTGGAAATTTTTGGGTTGGAAATTGAGGGTCATCTTATTTTTCTGCCTTATAGACAGAAAAATAAGGTACCAAAAAGAGAGGCTCTTTTAGGACTACAACTCCCAGGATGTCTCAGCCAGCCTGAGCTGTGACCCCAGTGGCTGCGGGATGTTGGGAGATGTACCTCCTGAAGGGTAGCGCTTTCAACCCATGGCGCCATCTTGCTTTCTGTTCTGAATTCAGAAACGGAATGGCTCCCCTTTTGCTTCCAGGAGCTGTCGACAGGAAGGAAAATGGAGGCGAAGTATCTGCCAGTACCCAAAGGGAAGGGAAAGTTGGCCGCAGGTGGAAAAGACCTTCGTATTGTCCAAGTGGAGACCATTGGGGAGTTTCTGACCGAGGGTTCTCCACCTCAGATTAAGCAAGAACCCAACGAAAGTTCGCAGGAATTCTGCGAAGGTGGAAGGCAGGAGTTCCAGGCGGCAACAACGCCCCTCTCGGAAGAGAGTCAGGGGGGAATTCAGCCCCACTTCAAGCGAGTCAACGAAATCATCCTTTGGTCCCTGAAAGGGGAGTGTGTGGCGTTGACCGGGGCAAGCCTGGATGTCCAAGGTTCCCCCGAGGCCAGCGAGGACCTGGGTTCGTCCGTGGAAGTGAAGAAAGAGATTCTGGAAGAGGGCCCTCTCAACATGGAGATGCGATGCCAGCATTTCAGGCAGTTCTGCTACCGGGTTTCGGAAGGGCCCCGAGAGGCCTTCGCTCAGCTGTGGGAACTTTGCCGCCAGTGGTTGAAGCCGGAGAGGAACACCAAGGAGCAGATCCTGGACCTGGTGATCCTGGAACAATTCCTGACTATCCTGCCTTTGGAGATGCAGTGCTGGGTCCGGGAACGGAGCCCGGAGAGCGGCAACCAAGCGGTGGCCCTGGCGGAGGATTTCCTGTGGAGGCTGCAGGTGGAGGAGAGTGCGGAACAAGCGAAGGTGAGAATTGGTCATTCCAATCATTCTGAAACTTTGGGTAAGTTCCTTTTTTTTAAATTTACTGTTGGCTCCCAAGATTCTGGGGGTTGTAATCCAATGAAGTACAGTAGGATCCTTGTGGGTTGTAGGATCTGTTCACTTATCCACAGACTGAAAATATTAAAAATATGAAAATATTCCTAGAAAAAATATATATACAGTGGACCCTTGTATAACAAACAGCTTATATAACATAAAATCTGTACAACATAAAAAATTCCGGAGATAGGGGAAATTTGCTTAACATAATCGCCTATGGGGAAAATCCGTACAACATAAAAATGGGATTACTCCATTTTCAATGCATTCCTATGGGAATTTGTAGAAAGGAAAATTTGCTTAACATAATTTCATTTGGAATGAATTAATTCCTTTATACAAGGTACCACTGTGTGTGTGTGTCTATCTATCTATCTATCTATCTATAAAGATGAAGTTACCAGAACTAGCCACTAGAGGGGGGAAAAGACAATGGTCTCTATAGCATCCATTCCAGAGAGTAGAGACATATTTCTGTTGTGCCATTAACAGAACTAGCCACTAGAGGGAGACAGGCATGCTTTGTATTGCATTTACTATTAAAACAGTGTTCACTGTAGTACACATTTTTCAGCATCCACAGGCAACCATGGAAGAGATCTCCCACAGATACAGGGGCCGTGCTATAGCTTTCCCGAGCTCTGGTTTTGGAAGGCCAGAAATTGACCATGGGACGTTACAAGTATGGGTGAAATGCGGCCTAGGGGCTCCATGCACCTTGGCCAAAGTTGGCTTTGTAATCTCCCAGCCCCATCACTGTTCCTCCCCCATAGTTCAATCAATCAGCATACAACCTCTGCAAGCAGTAGGTGCTTGTAGTCTTCGAGTTCAGCAAACGTCTAGGAGGAAGATCTGTAATGGTGAAGGGGTGAAGTGGAGATCAAACAGGGAAGTAGGGCCCTAAAACCAGACACTACCCTTAGCCTTCCCACGACAGCTGCTTTCCAAAAAGAATTGGACCGTCTCTCCTGCCCTGCCATCCGTGGTCGTGCTAGGTGAGGCAGATGGGGGTTGTAGTCCAAAACAGCTAGAACACATTGGGCTGAAGAAACTAGCTGTAGGGTACCTCCACTGGTTCAGGCAAAGCTCACAGTGGCTTGGTTGGAATCATAGAATCATAAAGTTGGAAGAGACCCCAAGGGCCATCCAGTCCAACCCCCTGCCACGCAGGAACCCCCATCAGAGGATTCCTGACAGATGGCCAGCCAGCCTCTGCTTAAAAACCTACAAAGAAGGAGACTCCACTACTCTATATGGGAGCTTATTCCACTGCTGAACAGCTCTAACCGTCATGAAGTTCTTCCTAATATTTAAATGGAATCTCTTTTCCTGTAGTTTGAAACCATTGCTCCAAGTCCTAGTCTCTGAAGCCATGAAAAACAAGCCCGCGCCCTCTTTGATATGACATCCGTTCAAATATTCAAACATAACTATGATATCCCCTCTCAGCCTTCTTTTTGTAAAACTAAACATTCCCAGTTCCCTAAGCCACTCCTCATTTCTTCTAGACCTTTAACCATTCTAGTCGCTCTCCTCTGGACCCACTTGAGGTTGTCAACATCCTTTTTAAACTGAGGCGCACAGAACTGGACACAGGACTCCAGGTGGGGTCTGACCAGAGCAGAATAGAGTGGTACTATCACTTCCCTTGATCTAGACACTATGGTTCTGTTGATGCAACCAAGAATTGCATTGGCTTTCCTGGCCGCCGCATCACACTGCTAACTCATGTTCAGTTTGTGGTCCACCCAGACTCCCAGATCCCTTTCACCAGTACTATTCTCCCATCCTATAAGTAGGCTCATTTCTGTGCAGGGAACACAGCTTGCACCTTTTAAACAATGGTAGCTGAGTGCAAATGCACAATTGCTGGCCAGCTTGCTTTTTAACCACCCTGCATTTTTCTCTCCCCCTCTTTTTTTTTTTTTTTTTTTTTTGCTTTATAGACTTCAGAGGATCCGGATGGCTTGCCGGCCGACTCCCCCGAGTCTGACCTGGATCCTTCCGACATTGTGAAGGTTGAGCTGCCCATGGATGGGGACGGTGAGGAGATTCCAATGTTCGGATAAAATGGTTGACCTTTGAGCCGAGGTTTCTGGGGTGGGTGGCCTGGTAGCAGAGGCTTTGCTAGCAGAGTCTTGGGGACAAGTGCTATAAGCTGAGGGCTGCTAGATCTCAGAAGGCTGTAAGATAAAGATCCCCCGCTCCACATGTAGTCATGTCCGACTCTAGGGGCGGTGCTCATCTCCGTATTCAAGCCAAAGAGCCAGTGTTGTGCAAGTCCCTGGCCATGTGACCAGCATGGGTGCAAGGAAACACTGTTTTTACCTTCCTGCTTTTTACGGTGGTACCTATTCATCTACTTGCTTCGGGTTGCCACTCCTCGAGAGGCCCGGAAAACATCTACATGCAACCGGGCCTTCTCGGTGGCAGCCCCCTCTGTCTGGAACAGCCTTCCAAGCGAAGTGCGCTCTGCAGAGTCCCTGCTGGCCTTCCGCACGGCGCTAAAAACTCTGCTCTTTTGCGAGCCCCCCCCCCGCCATCCATACATTTGTTTCCCACCGAGATATCTCGTTGTTGGGCTTTGCACATGATGCCAGGGCGCCAAGTTGTTTTAATGTTGTCAAGTTATTGTCTTATTCTGTTGTTATTGTTATTTTTCTCATTATGTTATCAGTTGTTATGTCAATTATTGTAAGCCGCCCAGAGTTCCTACGGGAAGATGGGTGGGGTATAAATCTAATAATAAATAAATAAATAAATAAATAAATAAATAAATAAATAAATAAATAAATAAATACTTGCATTCACATGCTTTCGAACAGCTGGACTGGCAGGAGCTGGGGTTATCAGCGGGAGCTCGCTCCGCTGCGTGGCATCTGGGAGTCGAACTGCCAAACTGCCGACTTTGCAGCTGACAGTTTTCGGAAGCCTTAGTCCACTGAGCCACCACGCCCCCTAGTGGATACAGAAGACTGTATCCACATCTAAATTCTAAACATTTTTAAAGCAAACATTTAAAACTCATTTTAACCCCCCTGTGCTTTGTGATGGGTATGGGAGACAGATTCAGTGTCTTGTATTTTAAATATTGTCTGAGCCAGTTCATTCCTCGGAGGGCATCTTGCACAAAACTGGGAATAAATCAGAAGTCGCTTCTGGTTTCCAGCTAGTAAAAGTTTAGGGGGAGCAGAGGTGGGCTGTGGGTGCTGGGAGTTGGACCCATGGAGTCTATGGTCCACATTCCCTACCACTGTTCTATCTAGAAGAGGGTTGGTTTTGGGAGGGGAGCAGAATAGCTTTAGATTAAATTAAAAAAAAAAGATCATGCTACTGATCACCAACTTTCTACGAGGGCATGGCGTGTGAAGAAGAAGAATGTCATGTGTCTGTCTAATTCCCCCCCCCCTCAGGAGGCCATGATCAGCCCCAGTATATCCTCGGACAAGGAGCTGGCTTACATGAGGGAATGTACAGCGGCGTGAGGAAAAAAGTGGCCCTCAAATCCCTCCTTAAAACTCAGAAAATTCAATTGAAGGAAAAAACGCACCGGTGCCAGTATTGCGGGAAAGCCTCCGACTGCAGGGCCCACCTCATTATCCACGAAAGGACCCACACGGGAGAGAAACCCCACCGATGCGTGGCGTGCGGCAAAAGCTTCACCCGGAAGGAGTCTCTTATTATCCACGAGCGGTTCCACACGGGAGAGAAGCCGTACCAGTGCTCCTTGTGCGGGAAGACCTTCAGCGATAAAATCGGGCGGCTGATTCACGAGAGGACCCACACCGGCGAGAAACCCTACCAATGCACCGAGTGTGGGAAGAGCTTTGGCACCCGGTGTAACCTCCTGAGGCACCGGCGGGTGCACACGGGGGAGATGCCGTACAGGTGCTCGGATTGCGGCCAGAGCTTCCGGTACAGGCCTCAGCTGGTGATCCACGAGGGGAGCCATAAAGGGGAGAAGCCCTACAAGTGTACGGAGTGTGGGGAGAGTTTCAGCCAGACCCGGCACCTGGTGATCCACAAGTGGACCCACACGGGCGAGCGGCCCCACACCTGCGGCGTCTGCGGCAAAACGTTCAACCAGAAGTCGGACCTCATGACCCACACGCGGACCCACACGGGGGAGAAGCCCTACGCCTGCACCCAATGTGGGAAGAGCTTCATTTCCAGCTGCCAACTTCGGAAGCACGAGCGGATCCACACCGGCGAGAAGCCCTACCGGTGTCCCGAGTGCGGCAAATGCTTCACCTACAGCTCTCACCTGACCACCCACAAGCGGACCCACACGGGGGAGAAGCCCTACCAATGCCCGGATTGCGGCAAATGCTTCATCTCGAGCTCCCACTTCACCGCTCACAAGCGGACGCACACAGGCGAGAAACCGTACCAGTGTTCGTACTGCGGGAACAGCTTCGTCCAGAGATCGCAGCTGGCGAAACACGAGAGGTCCCACACGGGGGAGAAACCTTACATCTGCTCCGAGTGCGGGCAGAGCTTCCGGTGGAGCCAAGGGCTCAAAAAACACATGCGGACGCACACGGGAGAAAAGCCGTACAAGTGCCCGGCGTGTGAGAAAACATTTTCCAGCTCCTCGAACCTTTCTAGGCATCAGAAAATTCACACGAGAGAGAAACTGTAAAGCATGCTGCTTATATACTTCCCTATAGCACTTAAAGCACTCTTTGGGGCTGTTGACAGTTTAACTAGGCAGGCTACGCATTGCCCCCCTTCCTCAGTGTGTTGGGTACTCAACTTACTGACCTCGGGAGGATGGAAGGCTGAGTGAACCTTGAGCCGGCTCCCTGGGATTGAACCCCCAGGTTGTGAGCACAGTTATAGAGCAGCATTTGAGCCACTGTGTCATAAAGTGTTCTGCTTATATACCGCCCCATACCACTACAAGCAGTCTCTGGGCGGTTTACATTTTTTTAATTACAGTGTGCAGACTACACATTGCCCCCCCCCCAGCAAGCTGGGTACTCATTTTACCGACCTCGGAAGGATGGAAGGCTGAGTGAACCTTGAGCCTGCTACCGGGGATTGAACCCAGGTCGTGAGCACAGTTTTACCTGCAGTACAGGCATTTAACCACTGTGCCACAAGGCTCTTGTACCTACGCATCCTGTAAAGGTGCTTAGATGATTGAAGACGACAGAGAGAAGCCTTTAAACACCTAGACTGATCTTGCTTGGCCAAGCAGATGTGTTGAACTAAAATGTACACAAACTCTGCTGGTGGGGCTTGATGGAAGGTGCGCCCTGGTGGGGCTTGATGGAAGGTGCGCCCCTGGAGGTTAAATAAAGTCTGAGGAAGGCGACCTCAGACAGTGAAAGAAACCATAAGCCAAATCTCAAAAATCCCTCCAGAAACAAAAGCATCCACCTCTCACAGGATGAATTTGAATTTATTGTTTTAATTTTATGGCAATTTTGATGTTTTAACTGTCTGAAGTGTTTATTGTGATTGTGAGCTGCACAGAGACCCCTGGGTAGTGGGTGGCATACAAGTTAAATAAATAAATAAATAAATAAATAAATAAATAAATAAATAAATGATTTATTTGACAATTCACATTAAAAAGAACATAGTAATGGTATTTTAAATTATTTTTTCCCCCAACAAACAAACTAAAGTTGCTTTTATCCACCCTGCCTGTGGGAGATTTTCGTTGAAAATATGTCCGGAGAGTTAACATGTTATGGAAGATGGTCTCAGTAAGCCAGGGACAGGGTTCCAGATGTTAAAAATAAGAGATCCGACAGTCCTTTACCATTTACGATGGTGGTGGGGGTTCATGGGCAGTCAAGGCCAATATATAGGGAAGGCAGATGTGTCTCCCATTCCTGCTGTAAATAGAATATTTGACAGGATGGATCGGAGTCCAGTCTTCTGTTGTGTCCTCCCATGCTGGACCTCAGATAATCTCAGATTGCTCACAGGACGTTATGAGCCATTTTATTCTGAACAGTCTGACTCCCCTTGGCCATCGGAAAGCAGGAATCAAACCAAGGAGCTTGTACCTCCATTTCCAGAAAGCACAGCACAGTCAAAGAATGACCAATGTGGCCCCACACATTGAATAGAGAAAGACAGATGCTGGGAGTTTCTTCCCCCCAACCCATCCCCCCCCGGTGGTTGTTGTCATTGTCGTTATTGCCATTATATGTGGTAAGGTTGCCTCGGAATTACGGCAGAATTATGCATGAACGATATCTAAAACTTCTTCCTCTCAGTACAGTAGGACCCAGTATCCGCTGGGGATTGGTTCCAGGCCTTCCCGTGGATAATGAAAACCGTGGATAAGAGAGAATGCCTGCACACTCACCACCAAACTGCTGTTTCCTGACAGTAGCTTGCTTTATGACTGGTGTTTTGAGACAGTAGCATGCTTTATGCCCGCTGTTTGTGACAGTAGCTTGCTCTACAGATGCTATTTGTGACAACAGCTTGCTTTACAGCTTGCTTTGTGGCTGCTGAATTATTCAATTTTTTCCCTCTGCCAACTGTGGATAACTGCATCAGTGGATAATGAATCAGTGGATACGGGGGTCCTCCTGTATCTCTGCTGAGTTCCTAGAAACCCAAGGCTGTGGCTTCTTTGATGGAGTCAGCCCGTCTCATCTTGTTTTCTTTTCCTCCTGTGAGGTCCCAAAATGTCACCTGGCAGGTCTTTGCCACTGATTGGCGAGATCTGGCTTGGGCTTTTTTTAGGGTTCAAAGCTCTCATGGCACCTGAAGAGGACAAATGCTGTCACACACACCCTTTCGCTGCCTCCTACCCTCCCTGTACTTCCCCCTGCCATCTTGGGTGCTGTACTTCTCCTTCCCTGCTCTACGAGTCTGAGGGAGATGTTGAACAAGCTGTTTGGGACCAGAACAGGGTGCTCCAGACCACTAGGACTGTCCTCCATCTTGAACCCTGGGCTTAAATGTCAACCTCTGAAGGGTACTTCCATTGAGCCTGGCCTTGCAGGGCAGGTGTAGTGAGAGAGATAACATGTGTCAGTGGCACAAGCCAGCTTGAGGGGGGGGTGTCCTGACTATTACAACGAATCCTGCACCTCGAGCAGCACCTGCTGAGGACTATAGCACATAAGAACATAAGAAGAGCCATGCTGGATCAGGCCAATGGCCCATCTCGTCCAGCTTCCTGTATCTCACAGTGGCCCCACCAGATGCGTTTGGGAGTGCATGAGACTAGATATCTGTCTCCTGATACCACTCCCCTGCATCTGGCCCTTGAAGTACCCCGGTTTTATGCCTGGAGATTACACATCTCCATCATGGTTTGTAACCTGTGATGGACTTTTCCTCCAACACCCTAGGTCAATGTTGGCAAACCTATGGCACGGATGCCAAAGGTGGCACTTGTAGCCCTTTCTGTGGGCACCCAACATTGCCCCTTCACAGCCATCTGTACTGAGGTTAAATTGTTGTATTGGCACTTTGCAAAAAAAAATAGTGGGTTTGAATCGCAGTTTGGGCACTCGGTCTAAAAGGTTCGCCATCATGGCCCTAGGCGAATAGTTCCTGACCTTGGGTCACCCAGATATCCTTGGACTGCAACTCCCAGCGCAGCTGGTGATGAAGGCTTCTGGGAATGGCAGTCCATAAATATTTGGGTGATCCATGGTTGGGAGGGTTCGCCATTGTCTACTGTTTCTGCACTTCCCTCTGTTGTGGGGTCAGGGGGACGCTTTTATATGCATCATGCATTCCCCTCAGATTGCTTGCTGCCGTTGGACACTGTAGAAGGTGTGAACATGAACATAAGAACATAAGGCCACTTGGGTTCTGTACTGAAATGTCAGAATGACTTTTTTTTTTTGCCTTGGATAGCTAAATGTCTTGGGCAGCACTTTGGCTATCTCCATGGTTACCTTCCCCCACCTCTCGAATAGTTGGTTTTGAGGGAAGGGCCTACAGAGCCAGGCATTTAGGGCCTGGCCCTTTGTGGAAAGCTTTGCAAAAAAGTGTTCTGCTTAGATACCACCCCATCCCACTTCAAGTAGTCTCTGGGTGGTTTACAGTTTCAATTTCAGTAATGCAGGCTATGCACCCCCGCCCCCAGGAAGCTGGGTACTCATTTTACTGACCTTGGAAGGATGGAAGGCTGAGTGAACCTTGAGCTGGCTACCTGGGACTGAACCCCAGGTCGTGAGCACAGTTTTATCTGCAGTACAGGCATTTAACCCCTGCGCCACAGGGCCCCATAGATCGATGGACTGCCCCTTTCTTAATGTGCCCTATGCCACAAAGAACTGTTTTGTTAAAAAAGGAGTGTATAAAAATCTTCAAAATAAATAAGGGATTCAGAATACTGAACAAGCCCTGGCATATGGTAACGCTTCCTGCTGATAGTGATGCTTAGGAGATGGATATATATTTTCCAAGCTCTCTTGGTGAAACTAGTTAATGACTTGTGTGCAAATGTTAGGGGAAAGTCATTTCTGTTGTGTGCACTGGGATACTGCCATGTTTGTGTATGTGTGTGTGTGTGTGTATAGATAGATAGATAGATAGATAGATAGATAGATAGATAGATAGATA
>JAHTLZ010000003.1:295465-309966 GCA_023846285.1 Phrynocephalus versicolor | reverse complement strand
ATTATTATTATTATTATTATTATTATTATTATTATTATTATTATTATTATTATTATTATTATTAATAACAATAGTTATACAGGCTACACATTCTTAGGAGAAAGAATATGAAACATTACTTACAGTTGTGAACAGATCAACAGCAAAGCAACAAACAGAGTTCAACAGACTAAAGAGAGGGAAAGGAAACACACCGCAAAGAGGCAGGGCTCTCTTTGAATTCAGAAGCGGAGAAGAAAGAATTGGTTAATGCTGGGTAGATTGACGAACACCTCAGGCCAGAAAGATCCCTCCCAGTGAAAACTACTAAAGGCAGCATGCGAGGTTGTAAAAACTCCAACATAGGGGTGGTGCTATACAGGGAAGGCAGTGTGCCATGTGGGCTGGTCGGTTCCCCCATTCAGAGAGAGGCACTGGATGGTCTTGGTATTCTAGTTTCATAAACTCCCAACAAACTAATTTAAATATTTTTGCCAGGAATGAGACGGTGTCTGAATAGCCAGAGGATTGCAGAACCAGCTGTATATCGGATTTTGAGGCTGAAATTAAACCATTCCTTTGTGTTCAGAAGGCAATGAGCAGCCAAGGAAAAAATGCAGGGTTTGATATATACCTCTGGGGATTCACCTTGAATATTTTGAAAAAATTATTTATTAGCTGAGGCATGAAGCTGGTCAAGGGCAGTTGCGCCATGAAAAGTGTGATAAATAACCTGGCCTTGAGATTTCAAAATCTACTTAAGACTGTTTTAAAACAAACACACACAGACACAGACACAGACACAGACACACACAGACACAGACACAGACACACACACACACACACACACACACACACACACACACACAGAGAGAGAGAGAGAGAGAGAGAGAGAGAGAGAGAGAGAGAGAAACTACTGTACCATATTTCTCTGTCACTATGACCACCACCACTTTTCCAACCCAAAATTTTTCAACCTCGCAGCTTCCCTGTATAAGACAGCACTCAATTTTTAGGCTAACAATTGTAGACAAAAATATATTGGCATCCTGGATTACAACCAACTTGGGTTATATAATTTCCAGGTTATGTGACAAAATCCTTCAGAAACAATGTGTCCATTTATACTTTTTTTAACGCAAAAAAACTGGTTTATGCATTTTTTTAACACAAATTAAAAATCCTGTTTATACATTTCCCCTCCCTGGAAGGACATAATTTCCCAGGATGCATTGCGCCCCAATTGAATCTGGTTTACATAATTTTCAGGTTAAGAAGCGTTGCGGGGAATGGATTAATTACGCAAAATGGGTCTGGACGTTGAGTCATGGCAACTGGACTTCTTTTTCTTGAGAGATAGAAACGTTTCTCTGCTCATCCAAATGGCTTCATCAGTCTGAATGGGGTGCCACTCTAAAATGGGGCCCCACTGTATAGCCTCAATGCACAAAAATACTGGATGTTTCTGTATGTGTATGTCTGTGCGTGTTTAGATAGTTATTGTATTACTCTTCTTCTCACATCTGGAGCTGCCTGTGGGTTCTCCTTGCACGTATTAACCAGACCTGTGGCCCATTAACTCATTTAATCATAGAATTTAATAGAAGATTAGTGGCTGGTGTTCTTAGACCACTTCTTCCCTCCCTTCACACTGAAGGTTTATGCATGTATTTTAAAGCCATCAATGCGGTGATGGGTGAGCAGCTCCGTTTTGATCTCACCTCCTTTGGAGGAACAAAACCTATGCCATTTTTTCATAACATTTTTCACACACACACACACACACACACACACACACACACACACACGAGAAATTACCATACCGTATTTTTCTGTCACTATGACGACTCCCACTAAAAATCTTAATTAGAGTTCTTTTGGCTGGACTCATGAGCATCAGGGTTTTATAATCTGTATTGTATGTTGCTTTAAACTGTACTATATTTTATAGTTTTAATAATGTTGTTGCTTTATAGTTTTAATACGTTGTTGTATGCCGCCCAGAGACCACTTGGTAGTGGGGCAGTGATTTTTTTAAAATAAATAAATAAATAAATAAATAAATAAATAAATAAATAAATAAATAACATGCCCCCCCCCAAGGTCCAGATGTGGTCCTTTGGTCTGCCCTGAAATGTCATACTTGCCTCTCCTTCCCCAGTCGAGATCATAATAAAATAGTTCCCGGGCTTTTGTAAATATTTCTCTTCATTCTAGATAGTTGGAAAGTGCTTCTTCTGAGATATTTATTAGCAGGAAGAGATTTAAGATAAAAATAGATGCTATTTTAATCTTGAATTGGGCTCATGAACTGCTGGACAGCTCAGCAGCATAGGCCTGAGATGATGATGATGATGATGATGATGATGATGATGATGATCAATCATCATCATCATCATCACCGGATTGTGGTCCACTGAGGAATCTTCTGAAGTTGCATCTAGCCATTGGCCTGACCTGTATGGTTTTGTGACGTGCGCTGTTGTAAGATAGAAAATGCTGATTTTAGGAGCCCTTCTAGTCTGG
This sequence comes from Phrynocephalus versicolor, assembly GCA_023846285.1. Classification (NCBI taxonomy): domain Eukaryota; kingdom Metazoa; phylum Chordata; class Lepidosauria; order Squamata; family Agamidae; genus Phrynocephalus; species Phrynocephalus versicolor. The sequence goes on along the minus strand of JAHTLZ010000003.1, from coordinate 307,461 downwards.
CCGGAAGCCTTGAGATCTCGTCTCCCCTCACCTTACAGGTACGGGAAATCTGCCTGGATTATACCCGAGGGGTCGATATGCAGTGGCAGGCCATGGCGTTGCTTGCTTTGCAGGAGGTAAGTGGAAGGGGGCAGAGGCTGTTTCGGGCGGGAGGTAGACCTGAGCTGGATGGTGAAGAAAGTTGACCCGGGGGGGGGGGGTGATTTGTTTGAGATCTGGTGCCGGAGGAGAGCTTTTTGCCCGCCCTGGGTTACCAGAAGGACAAGACAGGTGGGTCCTAGATCAAACTGAGACTGTGGTATTTCTGGGGGCAAAAATGTGGAAGCTGTCCTACTTTAAGGCCCCCTCATGAAAAGACAGGATTCCCCGGAATAGACAATAAGGCGAAGGGCAGCAGGAAAGGAGGAAGACAAAATACGAGATGGATTGACTCCTTACAGGAAGCCACAGGAGTGTGCAGGAATGGGGCGGGGACATTTTGGAGGTGGCTAATTCATGGGGTCGCCATAAGTGGGAGCCAATGTGAATGCACATAATGTCTACAACAAGACCTGAGTTCAAATCATCATTGAGGCCAAGGCTTTGAGGAGGGTACCCTTCGTTCTGACTCCGCTGTTCTCCCAGAATAAATTTAGCAACAAGCTATACTAAAAAGGTATAAGAAAGTGTCTTCGCTATTTTAGGATATTCATATAATTGCTATATTCTGATGCATATGATTGTACAGTATTTTAAAAGTCTGAAGCACTCTCTGGATGGTTACACATTTACGTTATGCAGGCTACACATTGCCCCTACTCTACCACACTGAGTTAGGTACAGTAGGTCCCCCGGTATCCACTGGGGATTGGTTCCAGGTCTTCCTGTGGATAATGAAAACTGTGGATAAGAGAGAACGCCTGCCCCCCCCCCCCCAAACTGCTCTTTCGTGACAGTAGCTTGCTCTATGACTGCTGTTTTGAGACAGTAGCTTGCTTTATGGCCGCTGTTTGTGACAGTAGCTTGCTTTACAGCTGCTGTTTGTGATAACAGCTTTCTTTACAGTTTGCTTTGTGGGGGCTGAATTATTTAATTTAATTTATTTAAAATTTTCCTCTGCCAACCGTGGATAACTGAATCAGTGGATAATGAATCAGTGGATACGGGAGTCCTACTGTGCTCAGTTTACTGATCTCAGAAGTAACTACTGGACCGCGAGGCTTTCTTAATACTAGAAAACTAATTTCTCCCATTAGAGCTCTTTAAAGCACAAGGTTAAAAATGTCTATTTGTGTTAAGCTTTGAGGAAATTTCTTTGAGTTTGTCTTTTGGGCCAGGCTTTGTTTTTTTATGGCATTTCCCCCACACATTTATAATTTGTAATTTGGGGCATTTGTAGTTCATGTATTTCCCTTGGTTGATAGCTGCCCTGAGCTCTTCATGAGGAATATAATACAGAATTTCCCCCCCCCCCCTGTAAAGATATCAGTTGCATATCCTTTCTGTCTTCTTTTTCACTCACCCTTCTTTAAGGCGGCCGAAGCTTTTCTCGTGCACCTGATGGAAGATGCTTACCTCTGTGCCATCCATGCCAAGCGGGTCACCCTCTACCCCAAGGACATCCAGTTGGCGCGACGGATCCGTGGCCTTCAACAGGGCTTGGGCTAGTGGCCTCCTCACCCTCTCTCTGAGCTGCGTTATCTTCTGGGACTCGGAAAAGCTGCCGAGAGCATCTCAGAAAATATAAAAACCATCTAAGTGGTGCAGGAGTGTTCCTAGTTGGGGCCAAAAACCAGGTGTGAGGCCCCGTGAAATACAAAGGTTTAAAGTTTTTAATAGTTCAATTATATATATTTTCTCAGTTGAAGATTTTAAAACATTTTGTACTTCTTTTAGGTGAGATTTTGTATTGGCTGATCCTGTTGCCTCAGCCAGAGATGCCCTTTTTTTTTTTAAACAAGCATATCTTGAGAGGCCAATTATATATTCTGTTTACTGATATTGCTGCTGTTGTTCTTGCCCTCTCAAGATATTCTCTGGCATCTCATCTTTACATTTCATTCTAAGAATGAGATTCTAATGGAGAAAGAAATAAGGAAAAATAATCTCTATAAGCCAGGAGGTGTAAGAGCAGAAACAAGCTTGCTAGTCACTTAATCCTGACTGGAATATGTTAAATAAAAATCCTCAGGAACTAGGTGTTTTTGAGTGTGTAGTAGGGGATGAGTCTTTCCGGTCCTTAAATTAAATAACCTTATATAGATTAATTTGGAAACAAAAGGTAAACTTTGAGATGTTGTGAGGAGAAAGAGATTTGGAGCAGACCAACAATGTTTTCAGCCTGGGTTTGCTGTTAAATACATAAAATTGTTTATTGAAATCAAATAAAGTGGGTTTGAACAATTCTGTGTCATGTCTTTCAAGAAGGCTCTTGGAATCGTCACAGTGTGACAGGGCTACAAAAAAGGCAAATGTTATCTTAGGCTGTATTGATAGAAAGATCTGGACATGTTCAGGCTGGAGAAAAGACTGAGGAGCAATATGATAGCACTTTTCACATATTTGAAAGCAGTGAGTGGTAGATAATGGCAGGGCAAGACAGCCAGGACAGAATATAAAATTTTGATTTCTGAGGCAAGCCACCAAGCTTCACCCTCTGCTATGTTAACATGATTAACTGTCTTGAGATTTCTTACACATCACATTGTTTTGTCTAAGGATGCCTTATATATACAGTAGGACCCCGGTATCCGCTGGGGATTGGTTCCAGGCCTTCCCCGTGGATAATGAAAACTGTGGATAACAGAGAACGCCCGCCCACCCACCCCCAAACTGCACTCTCCTGACAGTAGCTTGCTTTATGGTCACTGTTTGTGACAGTAGCTTGCTTTACAGATGCTATTTGTGACAATACCTTGCTTTACAGCTACAGTTTGTGACAACAGTTTGCTTTATAGCTTGCTTTGTGGCTGCTGAATTATTTAATTTTTTCCTCTGCCAACCATGGATAACAAACGGTGGATAATGAATCAGTGGATACGGGGGTCCTACTGTACACACACACACACACACACACACACACACACACAGAGAGAGAGAGAGAGAGAGAGAAAGAGAGAAAGAGAGAAAGAGAGAAAGAATACAGAGAGAGAGAGATTGCAAAGATACATACATATTACAAAATGAGAATGGTTTTCTTCTGTGTCGTTTTCATGGCCTCTATTTTATTTTTAGCAGGAGAAAAATAAAACAAACCCTTGCAATAATTCATGACATCTCTGACCTTCGGAATCCTGCTTGCCTTGACATCTCTAGGTTAGCCGTCCAACAGTTTGAGGTGGAAAATATGATAAAATTTCTGATGACTTTTTTTTAAAGTGGGGAGCACAATATTTTCAGAGCTGTCACTGTGTCAAGGATGTAGGCTGCCATTCCTGTGTTTGGGAAGTGGGGGGAGGGTGTCTCTTGCTTGGTACAGAGAGAAGCCCTGCCCTGGAAGTGGCCAGTAGGTAAGGCATATAAGGTGGGAAAGGCGTCTTTTCCTCTCTCGGGAGTTGTCGAAGATAGACTTGACTTGACCAGGAGGTTCCACTGGTTGCCGTAGCGTGAGCGATGCTCGTCGCCACCCTCTTCATTTTTGCACTTCTGGTTACCGCCCTGTGGCTCCGTCGGCATAGGGGTCTCCGCCAGCCAAAGGGTTCCGGGGAACTTCCTGGTCCTCCGGCCCTGCCTTTCATCGGAAATCTTCTTCATATGTTCCATCCTGACCTTCCTATACATTTCTTGGAGCTTGCCCGACACTACGGACCGGTCTATCGCCTACGCCTTGGAAATAAAGGTGAAGTTGTGCAGGGTACAGGTAGCAGAGGTGGGGTTCAGGTGAGAGGGATAAAGGCTGGCCGTTATAGACCTCAGGTCTGTCAAAGTGTATCTGTTCATCAGGATTCTTAAATAGAGCTCTCTCTTTTTTAATTTTATTGCTGCATCTTCCTGAATGAATTGCACAGATATAGGATGGGGGACACTTGGCTGGAGAATAGTACCTGTGAAAGGGATCTGGGAGTCTTGGTGGACCACAAACTGAACATGAGCCAGCAGTGTGATGCAGCGGCCAGGAAAGCCAATGCGATTCTTGGTTGCATCAACAGAACCATAGGATCTAGATCAAGGGAAGTGAGAGTACCACTCTATTCTGCTCTGGTCAGACCCCACCTGGAGTCCTGTGTCCAGTTCTGTGCACCTCAATTTAAAAAGGATGTTGACAACCTTGAGCGGGTGCAGAGGAGGGCGACCAGGATGGTTGAGGGACTGGAGGAAATGTCTTATGAGGAACAGCTTAGGGAGCTGGGAATGTTTAGCCTCTCTAAAAGAAGGCTGAGGGGGGATATGATAGCTATGTTTAAATACTTGAAAGGATGTCATATTGAAGAGGGAACAGGCTTGTTTTCCACTGCTTCAGAGACTAGGACTCGGGGCAATGGTTTCAAACTACAGGAAAAGAGATTCCATTTGAACATTAGGAAGAACTTCATGACAGTTAGAGCTGTTTGGCAGTGGAATATGCTGCCACGAAGGAGGGTGGTGGAGTCTCCTTCTGTGGAGGTTTTTAAGCAGAGGCTGGATGGCCATCTGTTGAAAATATTCTGATGGGGTTCCTGCATTGCAGGGGGTTGGACCAGATGGCCCTTGAGGTCTCTTCCAACTCTATGATTCTATGATTCTTTGAAGTTTCAGGAGATTACCTCACTTACATGTTTGTTTTTCCTACCATTGGTGGTGTTATTTATTTCTTCCACTGGGGTGCTTTTCAATCAACGTTTCTGGTTGTGTTTTGAAGCCGTTCTGGAAATATTTTTAAATGATTTCGTTCATTTATTATACGGTCACAGACCTGAGGTAAAACAAGGGGACAATAATTGTTAGAACATGTTCCCATTTAGGAAAAGTTGTCCGATTAATAAGGCCTTTCGACAAGACATTTATTTTAAAACTCCTGGATAGCTCTGTAGTTTTTGGTCTGTGGATCTCAAAGTTGAGAGTTTGATTCCACATGGTGGTGCTTTCTTGACATGGGCCAGATCATCATCACCGTCATTATTATATTATTTAATCGAAGCTACAGACATTGGAGGTTCTTTGTCAACTTTTCCGTAGAATGCTTGTGAGAAAGTGAAAGGTGTGGAAACAAGTGCTAAAGCAGTAGGAAGGATCCTTGAATATGTTTAGTTCTTGTTACTATTATTACTGCAAATGCACATTCTGAAAACACATAAGGCGAGGAGGGAGGGACAGAACAAATATTTATTTTTTGTATTAATATAACCGTAGGTGGAGTTCAGTCGTTTTAATTTGCAACTGATGTCTGTGAGGAAAACCACTATTCAGAAGCTTTGGATTCATACTATTTGTTATGTTTTATTTTAAAAAGCTCTTAGCAGAGAAGTTTCAGCACCTAGTTGACTTTCTTAAATATTCCTTAAAAGAGAAGGGTAGTCGTTTTTTTTTAAAAGTTCAAATGCAAATCCTGGTACCCTTGATGCAGTTTTGTCACAGAGAGATTATGTCAGTTTACAGGATACCTGAAAGAGCCCTGTCAGGATACCTGGCAGAGCGACATTATCCCTTGTTAAGATACATTCATAATATCATTTATTTATATATCAAATATCAAATAAAAGTTTATAAGCTAATGGACAGCATTCTTAAAATACTCCATAACAGTATTTATTCATATATTTAACTAGAAATATGAATTGATGGCTTTTCTGTTTACCGGAACTGCAGAAGACGGTAAGGCAGATAAAAACATTTTAAAACAGGTTCCAAAATTTAAAACCTTTTTTAAAAAAACCATTCTTTAACAGCAGATTGAAAATGATTCCCAAATGCCAACCTTAAAAAAATAATAATACAGTTTTAAACACCAAAATTGAGGTGTATGCCAACATTGCCTCTCATTAGGTTCCAGTCACAATGTTGAATATATATATATACCTGTATATATAAGGTTGGAATTTGGGAATCATTTTCAACCTGCTGTTTTATATATATATATATATATATATATAAAGGGCTTATTTATTGCTTTTCTGCAGAGAAAAGCCACAACCTTGAGAGCTTGGGAAGCACCAGAGCTTGGAAGTTGGCAAGATCTGAATTAGAGTTGTAAATGACAGGACATTTTAGAGGTCACACATTCACCTCTGTGCTTATCTGGAAGTTGAGTCGGGGCAACTGGACTTCTTCACTTGAGAGATTGAAACATTTCACTGCTTATCCAAACAGTCTGAGATGGTGTGCGGGTTCGTCTAAATCGATTAAAGGTTCTGGTGAAGAAAATGCGCCGAGATTCTTGTTTGTTGAAAAATCTAATAAATTTTTATTGAACAATTCACATAACTGTTCGCCTTTCTTCTCTGTATTACAATTCGTTACATGGGTACTTGAACTGGGAGAATAATCTTCAAACAGATTTCTTTCACTTTCTATGAATGGATTATTCCTTACTTTGGTAACTTCGTGGGTGGTTTCTTCTGAAGACCACCAACTGGATTCCCTAGGGAAGGAGGCAGAGCCCGGAGAGGATGTTCCCAGCCCCACCCAGGGATCCATCCCGGCAGATTAGGACTAGCCGCGACCCCTCGATATTCTCGAGTGGAGTGATTTCTCCTTACAACCGGGGAATATATCCCTATTGGAATAGGGAGAGGGAGACCCACATCCTGTTCCTTTGATGATGGATGCTACGTCTGAATCCCCCTCCTCTCTCAGTATACCGTTATATCCTCAACCGTCTGCTTCCCTCGCGCCAGCTCCTTTCCCCCCTCCCCTATCTTTCCTTTCTCCTTGTGCCCTTCTGTTTGTATCTCTATATCCTTAAACAGGGTGTACAATGGTGCGATAGATCTTTGACTTTAAATGGTCGCTGATCTTTTTGTCACACATGACGCCTGACGTTGTACGCAATTTTAGCCAGGCACAGTTGATCCTTGATGTGACCTCGTAACTCAGACTCCCGTCGGCTGTGATCATGGAACCAAGGTATTTGAACTTCTCAGTTCTTGGTAGGTCAATACCATTGATTTGGATTGTACCACATTAGAACATAAGAACATAAGAAGAGCCATGCTGGATCAGGCCAAAGGCCCATCGAGTCCAGCTTCCTGTATCTCACAGTGGCCCCACCAAATGCGTCTGGGAGCGCACAAGACTAGATATCTGTCTCCTGATACCACTCCCCTGCATCTGGACCTTGAAGTACAGTACCCTGATTTTAAGCCTGGAGATTATACATCTTCATTATGGTTTGTAACCTGTGATGGACTTTTCCTCCAGGAATCTGTCCAATCCCCTTTTGAAGGCATCCAGGCCAGATGCCATCACCACCTCCTGTGGCAAGGAGTTCCACAGACTAACAACATTCATTTGGGTCCGTCGTCAGATATTCCATCTTCCTCACATTCCGGTGCAGGCCAAACCTCATCAGATGGTCACTCCATACGTGGACTTGGTGCTCAATATTTGCCTTGTTCTCTGATGCCATCATGAGCTCTGAATAAGTTTATTAGACACCCCCCCATGTTTTGCTGATGTTTTCCTGCCCCCCACCTTCTCCCCCCCCCCCCGAGCTAACAAACCTTCCATGGTTTTGGATTGCCACCTCTAATTTTTCTTTTCAAAAAACTCAGAGGCTAGAGCTATGGCCAGCATGGGCCAACAGATGTCTTCTAGCGTTATTTCCATTTTGATTGCAACCAAGTGACAGAATCTAACCATTGTCCCTTTTCTCTCTGCTAGATGTGGTGGTCTTGAACAGCTCAGAAGCTATTCGCGAGGCCCTCATGCGGAAGTGGTCTGACTTTGCCGGACGCCCACCTAGCTTTATTGGTAATACACTGTGAAATTTAGCTCACTGTGAAATTTAAATTTACAGTTCAATGTGAAATTTAAATTATAAAAACTGAAGTGAAATGAGAAGGTGATTCGATATGTGACAGATAAAGTCTACCATGTTTTCTTAAATCAATGGTTCCCAACCTTCCTAATGCCGCGACCCTTTAATACAGTTCCTCATGTGGTGGTGACCCCCATTGCCCTGCTTGGAAGAGGCCACAGGCCCCCATTGGCAGGCCACTGCCACAGCTGCCACAGATAACTTCCCTCTACAGGCACCCTCAGCCAATCGCAGCCTCTGGTGCCATTGACTGACATCCCCTCCAACCTATCAAGCTGTAACTCACTCTTCCCCCCACTTCCTCCCCCACTCCTCCAGACCCAAGCCATTTGTGCCTTTTTCTTCACTGGCTCATGGCAACCCCTGTGAGATGGTCGTTTGACTCCCAAAGGGGTCCCGACCCCCCAGGTTGGGAACCACTGTCTTAAATTGAGGCAACCCACCTCTACCAGCTTCACTTTTGGTGTTGGTGGAACTACGCCAGTGGATTCTCACCATAGAGCTCTCATGTCACAGTAAACCCTGGTTTGTGTTAAATGCAGTGTGTTGCTTTCAGTACAAACTAGAATGTGCAAACCAAATGACACAACGGGCAGCCAAACCTTGGGTTGTCTTTATCATTACTGGGTGGGTTCCCCCCCCCCCCCGGTCCTCTCTCGGAGTCCTTTTGTCAGCAATTAGTTCTGGGGAGTCATCCAGGTAATCCAGGCAGGGACAAGCCACTGTGATGGACTGAAACATTCAAACAAGCCATGCTCCTAGCGTGTTCTCTGACGCTCCCCCAAATATTTTGACTGCAAGTCGGCATAACTCAGGCATACTTGGAAACTCTTTCATCACAGGGAGATAAAACTGAGCCAAAGGGTGGGTGAGGGAAGGTTTATCAGCAGAGCTGGTGTTTATATCCCACAGGAGTGCCAGATTTTTAAAACGTCATCTTTGAGGTCCACTTTCTGGGAGGACATCTCACTGCAAGTGCTTGAATTGTCCAGTAAAGCCTCTCAAGATGGAGCCTGGCCCCTCAAGTCTTGCGTGTGACCTTGGCCGATGTGGGGCTGGATCGCATTCCCTTGGTTCTGTTGTTCTGTCCTGAGGAGGGGGAGGATGGCTGGCCCTGACATAATACTGGCCGTTCAGTGGCTACAGAGATTCTCTCCACACCCCCACACCCCCATCCTCCATTCTAGGATGAAGTCTCCCCTAACTTTTTCCCCTGCCATCCTTAAATCTGAGAGCAGCAAGGTAAAAAGGACAGCTTCACAGTTCAAAGTGGAACAGCCTTGAGAAATACACTTTGGGTATTTGTACACGACCCCTAAACTCCGCCACAAATGGCTCCCAGCTCCGGAGCTTAAAATTGTTTCCCCACCAGCTCCGGATATTACAGATAATTAAGTGTGACCACGCCCACCTAAGCGCGTCCCAGCGCACTTTTCAGGTACCTGCTCTCCGGAGGTGAAAATTCCTGATGCGGATATAATGTAGTGACTGCCGGGCTCTCCTTGCTTCTGTTTGTTCTTTTTTTGCCCCCCGCCCCTTTAAGAGATCTGAATACAGTGCCAGGACAGCAGAACAGGGGTGAGCAGCATTCTTTTGTTCCTTTTTTTTCTCCCTTCCCTCACGCAGCCAGCAGCCAGGAGTGCGAAGGGGGTGGGAACGCAGGAACAGAGACAAACCCCTAAGATCTCTGGTCCAAATTTAAGTGGCCAGCGGATCTTAGGGGTTGTGTGAAAAGGCTCCAAGTTACCCTCCAACAAGGCTTTGCTCTACCATGGGTTGCAAAAATAGTTCTCTCTCTCTCTCTCTCTCTCTCTCTCTCTCTCTCTGTGAAATAAACAGCAGGCTCCATTAACAGGGCACATGTTTTGAAAATCAGCCTCTGGGAATGATGATGTTTTATCACCTTCTAACTGTGAAGTTGCGAGCTTTTCTGATTGTGCTCTGAGAGCCAGCATGGCATAAGTGAGGCGTGGGCAGCCTTCGCATCTTAACAGCTCATGAGTCAAGCTAATAATTGGAAGGCCACCAATCATCCTTTAGGCTTCTTAGGCAGAACCCAGAGATCCACTATAACTGAAGCTACTTTGGCAATGCTGTGAAATTGGAAATGTTTAGAATCCAGAACTGAGAATTTGTAGATGAAATGAAGCACAATCTCATTCCATAGAAAACAAATGTTTTTATTTAGCAAATCAAATACTGTAAGGTTTATTGGGGATATTGTGTTTAGTCCAGAAAGATTGATATGGTGGAAAATGGAATCATCGGAAATAAAGGAGGATATTGAAAAATACTTATTCGGCAGTATTAAGAAAACAAAGTTAAATGAGATTAATAACCCGTTTCTTAGATCTATGTTAAATGCATGGTACTTATATAAGAAAAAATTATGTCCCTCGGACTCACCATTGAGATCTGTAACTGAAATGGAGAATTTCCCTATAAATTTGAAAGTTTTCAAAAAAGTATTTAGGGATAAACAAGTGATTAGATTGAAAGACTGGATAGGCAAGATGAGAGGAAAAGTACAAATGAAGGAAGTTCTCCAAGATAGGGATATATCTTGGTTTAATTTCATACAATTAAAGAAATGGACTGATACTTGGATAAAGAAAAATAATAAATGCAGAGAGTACACAAAATATGAACAACTCTTATTGTTGTATGAGGATACTCAGAAGGAAATAGTAGTAAAAGGTATTGTTAGCAAACTATATAAAATTATTTCGGATTTAGATGAAAATAGGGGAGGATCTGGATTGAAATTATTGTGGGAATAAGATTTAAAAAAAGAAATAAGAGAAGAAGACTGGGCTAAAATGTGGAGAATGAGAATACTTAGATCTATGTCTGTTAGAATAAAGGAAAATTTCTTTAAAATAAGTTTAAGATGGTATTTGACGCCAGTGAAATTGAATAAAATGAATGCAAATTTTTCTAAGCTTTGCTGGAAATGTGATAATGAGATTGGTACCTTTTATCATCTGTGGTGGGAATGTAAAAAGATACAGAAATTTTGGAAATGTATTTTTAAAGAACTAAGTGACATACTAGAAATTACTATAGAGCCCAAATCTGATATTGCTTTGTTATCAATATTTGTGGATCATAGTTATGATGTTAAAACTAAAGAGTTGATTACAAATTTGTTGACAGCAGCTAGATTAATAATTGCTAGAAATTGGAAATCTAAATATGAACTATGTTTAGAAGAATGGTATAATGAAGTATGGAATATTGCTTTAAATGATAAATTGACTTGTTTTCTCAAGGTCAAAAAAGGAGAGTTAAAAAGAGATATTTTCTATGATTTATGGGGTAGATTTATTGAATATGTGCTTGTACGGGATAAGGGTAAGGTTTCCGCGCAACAATCGATTTTGTTCTGGAGGGGAGAACGACGAATGTAAATATGAAGAGTGATCCTGTTGGTGAAGGGGTGCACTGTTGTTGATGTTTGTTTGTTTTTATGTAATTTGTATATCTCTTTTAAATAAAATTAAAAAAAATTAAACTAAAAAAACGAAAACAAATAAACACACAGAAGTTAAAACACACACACACACACATATATACACAAGTAAACATAATGGAAATAGAAGCCAACAACCAACTTCCCTTCCTGGACGTCCTAATCTACAAAAAACCCGACGGCTCCTTAGGACATACCATCTACCAGAAAAAAACACATACAAACCGCTACTTAAATGCACAATCACACCACCACCCTGCACAGATCAACTCCGTAGCAAAAACCCTCATCTCCAGAACCAAACGCCTCGCTGACAAAGACCACCTAAAAACTGAATTACACACTCTCTCGAATGTTTTAATTGCAAACGGATTCCAAAAAAACACCATCACCAAACTAATCCAAAAGGAAACACCCCCCAAGAACCAAGAAACAGAAGAGAACAACGGCACTGCCCTCCTCCCTTACATCAAAGGCACCACAGACAAAATCAGCAAAATTCTCCACAAACACAATATCAAGACAGCCTTTTGCACCGACCAAAAAATAGCCAACATTTTAAGAAACCCCAAAGACAAGATTGAGCTAGAA
>JAHTLZ010000003.1:261235-273515 GCA_023846285.1 Phrynocephalus versicolor | reverse complement strand
AGAGAGAGAGAGAGAGCATAGTTGGCGCTGGGGAAAAAATATATTTAAAAAGCACTGACCTGGCCCCTGGGGTCACGTGGTCAGTGCTGGAAAAATTAAAAATTAAATAAAAAAAAAACCCACCGACCTGCCCCCTGGGGCCGCGTGGAAATAAATTAAATAAATAAAAAAAGCACTGATCCGTCCCCAGGGGCTGCATGGTCGGCGCTGGAAAAATTAAAAAATAATATTAAAAACTGGGGTGCGAGCTGGCTCCAAGCCAGCACCTCTCATCTGTAGGTGTTGGGGACTTTTAAAAATAAAAAAGTAAAAAAAATAATAAATAAAATAAAAACAATTTTAAAAAGTGCTGGGCCTCTGGAGGCGGTGGCAGGGTGGTCCACCGCTGCCCAGAGCGGCTGCGGCCGGGGCTCCAGAGGCGGTGGTGAGGTGTCCTGCTGCCCAGCGTGGCTGCCGCTGGGCCTCTGGAGGTGGTGGCGGGGCAGTTCACCACTGCCCGGCGCGGCTGCTACCAGGGCCTTCCAGGCTGCTGCTGGCGCCGGCGCCACCAGGATTGCCTCCTCCTCCTCCGCCGCCGCCACCCAGGTAAGCCGAACCAGTTTGCCTTGGTTTGGGTTCGTACAATTTTTTGTTTTAAAAATTTGTACGAACCGAACCGAACCGAACTGAGGGGGGGTGCGAATCTGAACGAACCGAACCATCGGTTTTCTGTTTCGTGCCCACCTCGAGTGGTTAGTGCTCCAACTCTGGAGGCATTCAAGAGAAAATTAGATAACCATCTGCCCGATAGCCTTTGATTTGGATTTGTGCATTGGCCAAAGGGGGTTCCAACTCAATCCTTCTCTATGGTTCTGCATTTGATGTTCCATATCATTTACTCCATGGCCACTTGGCCCTCTGTCTGTTGTCCTTCTTGGCCCACGTTAGCAGACGCCTTGGCTTTTAGCCCTTGGCTCATGCCGCCTGCTCTCAGTCCTAGTTCCCACTCTGTCCCCACGGCACGGGCATCCATCTTTAGGAGGCAAGAGAGAAAGGTATGGAAAGCACGTACCAAGCCAAAATTCCCTGGTGAGGTTGCCGAAGCCAGTGGCGTAGTCCTGCCAATCACGCCAGAAATCGGTCTCGCCATTCATTCGGCGCTGGAAAACCTGATGGGAGAAAGAGCAGGACGTAAAAAGCCCACGGTGACGTGAGCCTGATGTGACCGGGAATCCTTCCTCTCTGAGTACATAAGAACCTAAGAAGAGCCATGCTGGATCAGGCCAAAGGCCCATCTAGTCCAGCTTCCTGTATCTCACAGCGGCCCCACCAGATGCCTCTGGGAGCACATGAGACTAGATATCTGTCTCCTGATACCACTCCCCTGCATCTGGCCCTTGAAGTACCCTGGTTTTAAGCCTGGAGATTACACATCTCCATCATGGTTTGTAACCATAGACTAACAAGGCATTGTGCGAACATCAGTTGCTATTTTTTTTGGAAGCAGGCAAAGACCTTCCTCTTCAGGCAAGCTTTCCCTAAATGAGGGACTACTTACTGTATGACTTTTATATGGATTATCATACATGATTGCATTGACTGATTTTATAAGAACACCAGTGTTTTTCCATGTTACTTTCCACCCTGCATAATGGATTTTTTTTTCTTTTTGTGTGCTCTTTGTAGCTCTGATGCTAACCTTTCAATGTTCTAAGATGCCTCTTCTAATTCCCTGTTCTTAACTTGAATAGGTCTGAAATGTTCTGGACTGTATTTTGTCTCTCATTATTGTAAGCCACCTTGGGTCCTTTTCCAAGGAGAAAGGAGGGGGAAAATATTCAAACTTAATGAATAAATAATAAATACATTTTGCACCAAGGTGGCTCCCACTGGGTATCCAGAGAAGCAGAATCTCTAGGTAAGTAAAAATAAAAAGCTCTCTGCATAGCTTTACGGTTCATAATTGTGTTCCGCTGACTCAGAGAACCCGGCGAAGCGGCATCAGGAGAAATAGTTAAAAAATGAATCTGCTTGTGGCGCAGGGGTTAAATGCCTGTACTGCAGGTAAAACTGTGCTCACGACCTGGGGTTCAATCCAAGGTATCTGGCTCATGGTTGACTCAGCCTTCCATCCTTCCAAGGTTGGTAAAATGAGTACCCAGCTTGCTGGGGGAGGGGGGAATGTGTAGCCTGCATACTGTAATTAAAACTGTAAACCACCCGGAGACTACTTGAAGTGGTATGGGGCAGTATCTAAGCAGAACACTTTGCATGGAAACTTGTTGAGTTCATTTCCTTCCTGAGTCTAGCACATAAGAACATAAGAAAAGCCATGCTGGATCAGGCCAAAGGCCCATCTAGTCCAGCTTCCTGTATTTCACAGTGGCCCCACCAGATGCATCTGGGAGTGCATGAGACTAGATATCTGTCTCCTGATACCACTCCCCTGCATCTGGCCCTTGAAGTACCCAGGTTTTAAGCCTGGAGATGACACATCTCCATCATGGCTTGTAACCTGTGATGGACTTTTCCTCCAGGAATCTGTCCAATCCCCTTTGGAAGGCATCCAGGTCAGATGCCATCACCACCTCCTGTGGTAGGGAGTTCCACAGACTAACAACCCGCTGGGTAAAAAAAATATTTTCTTTTGTCTGTTCTCACTCTCCCAGCCCTCAGTTTGAGTGGATGTCCTCTAGTTCTGGTATTTTGTGAGAGGGAGATGAGCATCCCTCTGTCCACTTGACTCATGCTGTGCTGGCTTCACAAGTTAGATGCCACCCTCTTCCCTGGTACATGTCATCGTCTGTATTTCTACACACACCAGCACGCACACGCACAACACATCCTGTTGAACGTGCTGCTTAAGGAATGACGGGAATTGGGGTGCAGGATATATGGCAGAGGATGACCGGATATCTCAGGGGTTGAACAACCTGTTCGAATTCCCCACCGGGTTTGCTGGGAGAAGAGCCAGCCTGTGGAGCCCTGGGCCACCTGCCTTGTCCCAGGGCACCCCCTTGAGGAAGGGAAGGACAAACCACCACATTGGAGTCTTTTCCACCCGGAAAACCCTGGCAAGGATCGCCATAAGCCAGAATTGACTTGATGGCAGATGATGATTGTGCAAGATGATGGAATATACAAAGGTGGGGAAGCTTCACTAGGGACTGGAGATTATTCTTCCCCCCTCCTTGTAAAAACAGATGCTTGCGAGGCTAAAATCCTGCAACAGACAAGTAAGGCCGTTACCCCACGTCCACCTTGTACCGCAACAAATCAAAATGTGTAATATATCTTGTTGTGGGTCATGTGGTTTTGTTGCTGTTCCTGCGCCTCCAAGGACACACTTTATTGTTATGTATCTTCTGTGACCCCATCGACGGGGTCCGCATCAAAGTGCATTGTTGCTTTGTTTTCCCTCGGCACTATTATTATTTTTTAAATTAAAACCCAATAGGTAGGTATATTGCTATATCAATTTTCATTTATCGTTTGTCAAACGTCGAATACTTCTTTTTTTGGCTTCTCTCCGTGCATAGTGGCTTCTCGTACTGTGAATTTACTGTCACGTGGCTGCTCCAAATAGTGCCACTAGGTGGCCCTATGGCAACGGAAGAGTTATGCTGCGGATTAAACGGTATCCCATGGCGCTTGTACCGGTTTAAAAACCGCAATGGAACAGCAACAAGGATTCCATTACCCCTAGGCTGTTTAATTCTAATCTGCTAGGATTTGTCCCTCCGCATGCTGGGATGCTGGAGGTTTTTTATATGTTTATGATGTTTTATTGTTCATGTTGATTTCGTTTTATTTGATGTTCTTTGTAATTGATTTGCATTTATTGCTTTGTTAGCCGCTTAGAGTACTACATGTAGTAGATAAGCGGGATATAAATACAAAAATAAATAAATAAATAAATACAAGGAAGATGCGCTGAGTCGCACTTCGGGGAACATGTTTGCACTTTATTTTGCTTAAAGCACAATGGGCGTGGGGGGGATTTTAAGATCCACATCTCAGAGCACTTTCTAGAGCAACTTAGGCTGCTTTCACACGACCCCTAAAATCCACTGGCAACTTAAATTCAGATCCCCCAACCAGAGATCATGTGGGTTTTGTTCTGCTTCCTGTGTTCCCACCCTCCCACACTCTGATTCTATTGTTTCTGTCTGCTGGGGGGGGGGGAGGAGAAAAAAATGCAAGCTCACCTCCGCCTGCCCTTGGCAGCAACTAGTTGTAGTAGGATAGGAAGCCCGTTAGGGATTTCTGTTTGTTAAAAGGTGGGACAACAAAAACAAACAGAAGGCGGAGGAGAGCCAGGCATTCACAGCTTTAAAATCTGCATCGGAACAATTTTACCTCCTCGGGACCAGATACTTGTAAAATGCGCTGGGGCGTGCTTAAGTGGGCGTGGCCATACTTTATTTTTTTTTAAAAGTCCGCTGCTGGTGGGAAAACAATTTTATGTTCCGCATCTGCAAGCATTTTGCAGCGGATTTTAGGGGTCGTGTGAAAGCAGCCATTGTGGACGTGGGCTTAATGGCCTATGACCTTCCTGTGTCCAGCAGATCGCAACAGCCCGCCAGCTTCCACCCTGCCTTCCCTCCAGGTGCTCTCGTGCAAACTTACTATCCAGCCTCCTCCGTCGGTCTCCATGTCGCAGTACACCTGCAGGGGGCGTTCCCGGTTGCCCCCCAGATAAATAGTTGCTACCCGAGAAGGTCTTGGCGCATTCGTGCTCTCCTCTGAACAATCCCGAGGGAAAGGGTACGTCATATGCTCTGGCGAGAGAAGAAGCGGGAGGTTGATCAGGGACTAGCCTCTTGGATCAGCGGTTCCGGTCTCTGTCTGCAGAGCCAGAGGCCGGAAGTTCAATTCCCCGTTCGGCCTCCCAGGAGAAGAGCCAGCCTGGGTGACCTTGGGCCACTGCACGCAGTCCCAGGGTACCCTTCAGAAGACAGGAAGGGCCAAACACTTCCTTACCTTGGATACCCTTCAAAGAGTTAACATAAGAACCTAAGAAGAGCCCTGCTGGACCAGGCCAAAGGCCCATCTAGTCCAGCTTCTCCTGTATCTCACAGTGGCCCCACCGGATGCCTCTAGGAGTGCATGAGACTAGATCTCTGTCTCCTGATACCACTCCCCTTGAAGGACCCCGGTTTTAAGACTGGAGATTACACATCCCCATCATGGTTTGTAACCTGTGATGGACTTTTCCTCCAGGAATCTGTCTAATCCCCTTTTGAAGGCATCCAAGCCAGATGCCATCACCACATCCTGTGGTAGGGAGTTCCACAGACTAACAACCCGCTGGGTAAAAAAATATTTTCTTTTGTCTGTCCTCACTCTCCCAGCCCTCAGTTTGAGTGGATGTCCCCTAGTTCTGGTATTTTGTGAGAGGGAGAAGAGCGTCCCTCTATCCACATGAGTCATGCCTCGCCACAAGCCAGCACTGATTTGATTACATATGATTTATTATCATCCTAATCATTAGGATTAGGACCTAATTAGGACCTAATGTAATAATTAGGACTTAATGTATTCTAACAAAAATGCCCGGTCTTGGGGCATGTTTTTTTTTTAAATGCAAGAATGTGCTAAACTATGTTTCATTGCTGACCAGCAAATATACATCAAAGAATATAGAATAGAAGAAAAAGGAGGGAAGTGGAGCAGAAAATAACCTATGGAGGGGGAGGACCTGAAAATACCCCAGAGAGAATGACCCACAGGAGGTTGTGGGTGTCTGTTAGGGGAGGGGAAGAGAAAGTTCACGTGTGTTTTGTGGAAGAGGAAAAAATATGTGGGCTCAAAATGTGAACAAGAACACTCCACAGTGCAAACCCTTTGCTGCGTATCTGTTTGTGGCCTATCATAGGTGGAAAGAGAACCTCCCCAGAGGGAGTCATCTCCTGGACACCAGAGCCTAAGGACACACCCAGGTAGGTGACCTTTTTCTTGCTCCTCAGCTTCCCAGGAGAAGTGTCCTGTTTTACAACTGCAGGCATCGCCCTGGGTTTGCTTGGACTACGGAGCAACACTGAATAGGATTGTGACATCTTTACGAGGAGAGGCTTAGGGAATCAGCACATGTTTCGCCTTCCAAAGAGAAAGGCCGAGAGGGGATATGAGAGCAACGTTTAAATATTTGAAAGGATGTCACATTGAAGAGGGAACTGCTTCGTTTTCCATGGCTTCAGAGACTAGGACTCGGGGCAATGGTTTCAAACGACAGGAAAAGAGATTCCTTTCAAACATTAGGAAGAACTTCATGACGGTTAGAGCTGTTGGGCAGTGGAACCTGCTGCCACAAAGGAGGGGGCAGTGGAGTCTCCTTCTTTGGAGGTTTTTAAGCAGAGGCTGGATGTCCATCTGCCAGGAGTCCTGTGATGGAGGTTCCTGCATGGCAGGGGGTTGGACTGGATGGCCCTCGAGGTCTCTTCCAGCTCTATGATATTCTATGATTTTTAAAATGTGCATGAACGTTCTGGCCAATGATGGTTTTGCAAAGGCCGCTGAAGCTTTGCGTGGGGGAAAGGATGTAGCCGTTTGTCACCAGCTCAGGGGTGAGTGGTGACCCCCATCTCCCCTCCTCCATCCCCGTAAAGTCCCCCCATGCCGGAAAGTTCTAAGGCTGTTTTTACCGGTGGTGAAGGACGTGGAGGTTGGGGCTGTCGGCGTCCCTCTCCTTAAGGCCTGGACTTGGACTTGGTAGCGGCTGGAAGGAATGAGGTCCTGGAGTTCATATGATGTGACGGAGGCCTCCAAGGGGATTTCCTGTGTCAAAAAAAGAGGACGGGGAAGAATGAAAAACAGATCGGCCGTCTGCAGTAAGACAAAAACCTCCTGCCGGAAAAGACAAGGGGAGTCAAGGAGGTCTCTGTACCACCGAGCGACTCCCCCGTAAAGCAAAACGGCACAGGGCCCCTTAACACAGTGGGTTGCCATCTTGGATCACCCAAGGTGCTTGTTGTGTATTGATCTGTATTCCTATTGTCCGTAATTGCTTATGTTGAAGTAACTGCCTTCCTGTTCCAAAGGGAACAGGCCTATTGGTTGATTCAAGTTGCTGCATTTGGATCCTCAATCCTATTGGTTCCCGCCAAAAGGCAGCTTTGTGATTGCTTGTAATTGTTCCTTCCAAAATGTATCCTTTTCTAGCCAGTCCTCCTTCCTATAAATGTAGCTCCCTCTCCCCAGTCCCTCAGTCTTGTTCTCTCCCTGAATAAAGAGCTGTTACACTAGAAGCTGTCTCCAGCCTGCTATGTCAAGATGCTGAAATCACTTGCTGAAATCACTAAACCCACGTCACAACAGTGCTCTTGGACTACAACTCCCAGAAATGTTAGAGCAGTACAACGATAGAATGCACAGCTAGAGGTGAAAGCTTCTGGGAGTTGCAGTCAGGGAATTCCTCCGGCCTAGAGGAGCCTCGTGGCGCAGAGGCGAAACGGCAGTCCTGCAGCCAAAACTCTGCTGACGACCAGGGTTCAGTCCTAGGTAGCCAGATGGCTTGAGGTGAACTCGGCCTTCCATCCTTCCAATGTCGGTACATCGAGTCCCCGGCTTGCTGGAGAAGGGAGCAGCAATGTGTATCTTGAATAATTAAATTATAAACCGCCCAGAGAGTGCTTAAAGCATGGTGGGGCAGTACATAAGAAGCACCTTTTGCTTTTTTTGCCTTGCTTTTACTCCAGGTGGAGAGCCACGGCCCTGAAGAGAGACACATGCTATCCCATGACCACTAAAAAACGTTTCAAATTGCAAGAAAATGCAGCTCCTAAAATCATGTCCCCACGGTCAGCGGGCTTTTTTAAAATAAAAGTTCATCCACACCCACTTTAGCGCGACCCAGGGAGTTTTCCAAGTACCAGATCAGGAGGTAGTAAAAAAAAATTGTCTCAGTTCCAATGTGGCTTTTAAACCGCTACAAACGTCCGTAGGGGACTTGGAAAAACCGCTTGTAAATCTTTTCATCCGTGTTATGCTGTCTTTCAGTGGATTTATTTTATTTTATTTTATTTTATTTTATTTTATTTTATTTTATTTTATTTGAAATTGCCAGTTTGGGATTATCAGTTAGGCAGAAAACTTTTGTCATTTTCGCAGCCCCTAAAACAGCACACATTTATTTTATTTCTGCTAATACCTCGTTTGTTTCCTTTGTTCACTTTGTTGCGGTTCCTGGCCGTAGGGACACAAAATACGCAGTTCTTGAAAGTGCAATCATTACTGGGGGAAAGCCGGCTTTTATTTTGAGCCATTTTTTTTTCCAGCTGTGGGATAGGGGCCTATTTATGTCAGTCTGCTCCACTGCCAAATACTTCTCAATCTTAAAATGTTTCTCCCGGCTCTTTGGATGACCTCCATGTGCTATGCCTGTACATTAAGCCAATTGCATACTGTTCTGTCACACGGAGGGCCTTTTTACACGACCCCTAAGATCCGCTGGTCCCTTAAATTCAGACCCGAGATCTTGAGGGTTTGTCGCTCTTCCTTCCTCCCCACGACTCCGCACTTCCTTGCTTCTGTCTGCGTGAGGGGAGGGAGGGAAAAAAAAGCCTTAAAAAGGGACAAAAGAAAAAAGCCTTACCTCCGGTGCCGGTGGAAAATGCTCCGAGCCCCGGTCACTTCCTGGTTCCTCTTAAAGGGGCGGGAGGCAAAAAACAACAACAACAACAAAAAGAAGCGTGGAGAGCCCGGCACTCACTATCGTTGCACCGCATCAAATAATTTTCACCTCCAGAGAGCAGGTACTTGAAAGGTGCGCTGGGTCGCGCTTAGGTGGGCGGGGTCGCACTTAATTTTCTGTTAGCTCCGGAGCTGGTGGGGAAACATTTTTTAGCTCCGGAGCTGGGAGCCATTTGCAGCGGAGCTTAGGGGTCGTGTATAAACGCCCCCCCACACACACACTCAAACACACAGAGGTGAAGTCTCCTCTCTTGGAGGATGGTGTATCCCCAACGCCAGACAAGCCCAAGGTAGCTGGGTACCTTTGACTGCCCAGACGGGCTTTCGTAACTCAACAGGTACCCCCCAGGAGGGGCACGGGGTGGCGACCAGGTCAGGCGAGCGCTGCGGGCTGAGATCTCCCTGGCTTGGAGGTCACGGGGTCCGTCGGCCCCTGAAGAAGGAAACAGAGTCACAATTTCAAAAGCAAAGTAGCTTTCCCTGACTAACTAGGATTTTAAGACTCTTAACCAACTGAACTACTTCTTGCTGCCATCGTAACTGTCAATTGTTTTTATTTTTACTTGAAATATTTTGGTGCTTGATTTTCCTTTTCATTACAGTGGTACCTTGTCTAAAGGAATTAATTTGTTCCAAATGAAATTATGTTAAGCAAATTTTCCTTTATACAAATTCCCATAGGAATGCATTGAAAAACTGAGTGATCCCATTTTTATGTTGTACGGATTCTCCCCATAGGCAATTATGTTAAGCAAATTTCCCCTATCTCCGGAATTTTTTATGTTGTACACATTTTATGTTAGACAAGCTGTTTGTTATACAAGGGTCCACTGTATTTTGTTTGTTTTTGTAGTGTATAGTGTATAGTGTACTGGTTATTTTAAGAGTGAGGCATACAGCAGCTGAAGACAGGTGGACCTTGTAATGAGGTAATGCCTAGTGGGGTTAACTGGGGGTTGGAGTTATGGGTATTTATGCAACGTGTGTGTTGCGTTATGTATGTCGTTTGTGGAATAAAGAAGGGCTACCGGAGCTTGCTGTCATGTCTGGACTCACTACATAATAGTTTTCTTTTGATATATTCCTTGCAGTAGTTGTGATGATCTTATCTTATGTATATTGTGTTGCTATTGAAGTTGTAAGCTTCCCAAAATGGCCTTTTTTGGCCAGATTGGTAAGCTATAAAATAACAAACAAACAAACAAACAAAATAAATAAATAAATAAATAAATAAATAAATAAATAAATAAATAAATAAATAAATAAATAAATAAATTTGATTTGATTTGTATACCACCCATCTAGCCTGGGGCCACTCTGGGCGGTGAACAGTGATAACATAAACAGGACATAATACAAAGACAACAAAAAAGAATAACATCAAATCAATATTGAACATTAACAAGAAATAAGGAACATCAAGAATAAACCCAAAACAAAATGGTAACACCAAAAAGCCCCACAATGAAGATAATACACGATGTGTTGATTTGGTGGTCCCGGTTTGCACTGTTTGCCCTGAGAGACAAAATCTGCTAGTTGCAGCTCTGGCTTAAGAGGAAAAGGGAGGCATCGCCCCACAGCATTTGGGGAAAGAGGGGGTCTCCCAGGGTCTGACGAAGCCCTCCCTCCCCTCAAAGGCAGCCCTCCCCTCTCCCTCATCTCCACGCCTCCCGTAGGTTTTTCCAAACCTGCTGATAGGATTTCCCCCCTTGACCCCTTCCGCCTACCGGTGGTGAAAGTGGCGCTGGCCGGGGAGCTACGGTTGCCTTCGTTCTCCCCGTAGACGCTGGCCCGATATTCGGTGTCCCGGTGTAAACCCGACAGTCGCAACTGGACCCGGTTCCCTGGCACGGATTCAGACGCTCTTGGACCTTGGAGAGAGAGAGAGAGAGAGAGAGAGAGAGAGAGATGGAGAGAGATGACACAGAAAAGACTCTGGGCTGATTTGATAATTTTATTTATTTATTTATTTATTTATTTATTTATTTATTGTATTTCTAGACTGCCTGATTTCCCCAATCGGGACTCTGGGCGGTTTATATGAAAGCAAATTAATCAATGATTAAAAGGAAACAAAACAATAAACAACTACTATAAAGGAGCCTCGAGTCCCAGGACACCCTGCCAAGTTGGGCTTAAGTCGCACCAGTGACTCGACTCGGACTTGATTCAGATCTCTCTCCCCCACCCACCACCCACCCCATAACTTAGACTTGACTCATGGCTGGAACCCACCGACCCTTCCTTGCTTCTGGGGGGTTGTGGGGGTGGGGAAGAGGTTTGTTTTTAACAGGATTTCAGACTTCAACTTGGGACCCGGACCCAAAGGCTTGGATTCAGGATCTGGACCCTGAAGATTTGCCAACCTCTGTGCTTTCTTGCTACATATCCCCCCCGCCGGAAGGGGTGGCCGCTCAGTGGTAGAGCATGGGCCTTGCACGGCCTACTCTGTAGGGCTGGGTTTAGTCCCTAGGAACTCAAAGAAAAAGGACTTCCAACGTCAGGGGTTGGAAATCTAGACGCTGTACGGAGACCCTGCAGAACTGCTGCCAACTGGAAGTGACCAGGTAGGGCTGAACCCCAGTTTGATCATCAGTGGATGAGATGCAGGAAACCAGCCCTAGGCTTTTGACTCCTTCTGACGGACAGGCTGATGTATGAACATTTATTGTTGATGAATATGTGTGAATGGAAGTTGGCTAGCCAATCAGTGAGCTGGTGGGCATGGCTAGTGGACATAAATGTGAGCTGGGGTTAACAGCGGGAGCTCATGCCGCTGCCTGGCACCCAGGATTCGAACTGCCGAGCTGATGACTTTGCAGCCGACCGTTTCAGCGCTCTAGCCCGCTGAGCCACCACGCCCCCCTCTTAGCCTTATGAAAGCCCCCTCTAAACCCTTGCCTGATGTTGGCCAGCAGGGAATCGGGGAGAGGGGAGAGACGGGCGGGGCCAAGGCCGACCCCCTAAGTGATTCTTTTCACCCCCTCCCTGCCCATTTCCCAGTGCTCACCACCAACGGGTCCATAGGTAACAATGTAGTTGTTCATCTCGGCCATGGGAGGATGCCACGTCAGCACCGCAGAAGAATCGGTCACGTCGATGGCTCGCAAGTCCGACGGGCCGTCTGGGACTGCAGGGAAGGAGGCAGCTATTTCAGCATCCGCTGGCCCACCGATATCAACCCCAAGGTAAAAGGGGAGGCAGAGGTAGCCAATGTGGATTTTTTTTTTTGGGGGGGGGGACGGGACCACAGTATGTCCAGTGGTGGACTTCTCTTAGAATCACTAAACTGGAAAGGTCCATCAAGTCCAACCTCCAGCTCAAGGCAGGAATCCATGTCCAAACCAGCTTTGACAGATGTTTGTCCAATGTTCTCTTGAATGCCTCCAGCGCTGGAGTGCTTAGCACTCCTCAAAGTACAGTATATGGTTCTATTGTCGTACTGCTCTAACAGTTAGGACGTTTTCCCTACTCAGCCCTAAATCCTTCTTCCTGTACTTTGAGCCCACGATGACACATCCTGTGCTCTGAGATTTTATAGTTCAAAAAAGCCAACTCCCCCTTTCTTTCTTTCTTTCTTTCTTTCTTTCTTTCTTTCTTTCTTTCT
>JAHTLZ010000003.1:246980-261195 GCA_023846285.1 Phrynocephalus versicolor | reverse complement strand
TTCTTTCTTTCTTTCTTTCTTTCTTTCTTTCTTTCTTTCTTTCTTTCCTTCCTCCCTCCCTTCCTCCCTTCCTGCCTGCCTGCCTGCCTGCCTGCCTCCCCCCTCCCTTTCTTTCTTTGTAAGAGTTACAGTGCATATGAAAAATGGGCAAAATTAAAAACAAATTGAAATGTTAGGATGATCAGACTCGTTTTGACCAGAAGTGGGTGACGTGACTTCCTGTGCTTTAAGCAAATGAATGGGACTAACGACATATATAACTTAAGCTCCCCAGACCCTGGTGGGTTACCTGTAGTGACATAGCCAACCAAGGGCTCGCTTTCTTCAAAGCCACGGATAGACACGACCGTGACCTCATAGCTGGCCCCCGGGGTTAGATTCTCCAGGGTCGTCCTGAGTTTGGAACCATCCACAGCGATGCTTCTGGGCTCTCCTGCAACAATAGAAATGAACTCAGACCTTTGCATGGCCCTTCTTGAACTAGAGCAGCGGTTGCCAACCTTGGATTCCTCAGGTGTTCTTGGACTACAACGGCTGGAAATCCTGGCCAGCACAGCTAGTGGTGAGGGCCGTTCTAGTCTAAGAACACAAGGCTGGGAACGCCTGATGATGAACGCTAAAGTGCCAGTGCTTTAGCCAGTCACTGGGATATGCCACAAGTATCATAGGCTGCTTTCACACGACCACTAAAATCCGCAGCAAACTTTTATCCGGATCACACCCCCCCCCGAGCGATCATGTGGTTGATGTCGCGGTTCAGGTGTTCCCACGGTCGCATTTTGAAAATCTGCAACTGTTCTGATCCCACGACTGAGAATCGCAGCAAAGACACAATAACAGGGGAAGAAAGGTTTTGGTGCAGATTTTCCATGTTTCCACGGACTCAAGTAATGGTTTAAAACCCGCATCAGAATAGCAACCAGGATTTTACCACCTCGAGACCAGCTCCTTGTAAAATGCGCTAGGTCGCGCTTAAGTGGCCGTGGCTGCACTTTTTTTTTTAAAGTCCGCTGCTGGTGGGAAAATGGTTTTATGCTCCGCATCTGCGAGCACTTTGCAGCGGATTTTAGGGGTCGTGTGAAAGCAGCTTATAGAATCATAGAGAGTTGGAAGAGACCTCAAGGGCCATGGAGTCTAACCCTCTGCCGTGCAGGAACCAACCACTGAGAAACTCCCAAGAGGAAACAGACAGACAGAGTCTAGTGGGGGGTTGTGTGTGTGAGAGAGAGACTCATGGCACACAGGATGGGCAATCCCCACCCCTGGATGACAAAATGGAGAACTAGCTGGTGCCAACTGGCTAGGGAACAGGGGGATACACAGAACCCCCCTGTAGGAGATGTGTAATTCCCCAGGCTTAAAACCAGAGTACTTCAAGGGCCAGATGCAGGGGAGTGGTATCAGGAGACAGATATCTAGTCTCATGCGCTCCCAGACGCATCTGGTGGGGCCACTGTGAGATACAGGAAGCTGGACTAAATGGGTCTTTGTCCTGATCCAGCAGGGCTCTTCTTATGCTCTTATGTTCTTATGTAACCCTCCGCTCACCCCCATCGGAGGGCTGGACGGAGACTTTATAGCGGTCGATGCGAGAGGCCGGCGGTCTCCAGTTCGCCACGACGGAGGTCTCACGGATGTCGCTGAAGCGTAGATCCCGGGGGCTGCCCAGCTCTGAGGAGAGAGAGGAAGGGAGCCATGAGGGACAGTGCGGCCATGGCATCGCTTGGTTCCTCTCTTGCTTGAACAGTGGAAAGAAGGCAGCCGTGGGGAGAAATTCAAAGGCGGAGATGGGGAAACGGCAGCAGCCCCTCTGAAATATTTGGGGGGGGGGGGCTACCATTCCCATCTGCAAAAGGCAGAAAAAAATGGAGCCCTCGTCCAATATCATCGGATATTGACTTAAGGCAGTGCTTCCCAACCAGTGGTTCTTGGACCGCAACTCCCAGGAATCCGGGCCAACACAGCTCATGGCAAAGTCTTCTGGGAGTTGCGGTCCACGAAGAGCTGCTTTGCCCAAGGTTGGGAACCGCTGCGCCTGCAGTGCAGGGAAAAAACATCACTGAATCAGTCAAGCACATTTGGAGCAGAAGCCTTCAAAGAGGAGCTACTCCCATGATTTCCACATTGCTCAGCGATTCAGGAACTGCGCCAAGACCCCAACATGTTATTTCTCTCATGCCGGTCTGCCCGTGACCAACGCTGGGACGTCAGGCTGAATAAATCCTTGGTTTTATTTGTGCTTTGCCCAAAAGCAACACACCGGGATAAAAAAAAAGCAGATTAGAAATGCATTGGTGATTAAAACACAAGAGAAACACACACACACACACACACACACACACACAGAGAGAGAGAGAGAGAGAGAGAGAGAGGCAAGCATGGACGATTTAAAAATGCCATTTTAAAATGCCACCCAACACAATCAATCCACAAACATTTGACTGTGGGCTTGTTTTTACGCTGGAGACACCGCTGTGGGCTTTTGCTGATGGAAGGTAAAAGAGAGGGAGGAGACCCCCTGCAGACCTCTAATGTGCTGAACATCTAACAGGCTGGTTGTGTCTCAGAGCTGTGGCGCGCGCAAAACACGCAACTCACACGTGGGCCCTTGCGCCTCTTTGGCTCAGGGCCTTTGGTGAAGCCCCCCTCCCCCCCTGCGATTCACCCCTGGCCCATTGTGGCTGACCACAAAGGAAGCAGAGAAGAGCCAGGGATGAATTCCTCAGGCTTCACAAAGGAAACCAACGTTGGACGGATGCCTGGCTTTGACGCAAGCCAAGCCCGGGATGCAGCTGTCGGATGGCGAGCGGTGCCTTCTGCTCGCCTCAAAGACCAGCAGGGATCTTTTAGTCCTTGGGGCCTTTGAGCTCCAGCCCCTTAGAGCTGAGCTGAGGAATGCAGAGGGAAAGGATTCATCACTGGGGCAGCTGCGTAGAGGTTGGAGGGGATGATGAATGGCCTGATTTTTTTTTTGCAAATGCATTAAACTTTTCAAACTTTGGTTTGTAGTAAATCCCAAGCTGACGTTGGCCCCTCGCTGTCCTTTCCAAGGCTCACAAGAATGGAAATGGTTATGCCAGGCCTGCACAACAGGTAGACCGCGGGCTACCAGAAGCCCGTGAAGGGTTCAAAAAGTAGCCCACAAGCTATCAATTTAAAAAGTGAGGGGATAAGTTCTCCACCCCTCCCTCCCCCACCCCAAGGACCACCACCGTCCCAGCAAAGTTCTGGGTCTGCCAGCCCACTGTCTGAGCCAAGCGGGACAGTCCAAGGGCCACGGGCTCACTTAAATGTATTCCTATGGGAAACTGCTGCACTTTGGTCCAGAAAAAGTAGAACAGCCCTGGGTTATGCTTTACGGTGGGTTTTTTTTTTTAAAGTTCTCTCTCTCAAGGCAGGATGACAAAATACGGTAGGTTGAAAGGGAAGGAGTTACTGAAGGTGTCAAAGATTTCTTACACGGTGGTCGATGTTGAAATATCTTTCCAGTGAAACCAGGCAGAGGCTTGCCCAGTTTTAAATGAAGCATTTTCAGATCCAGCTATTTCTTCTCTGAGCAACAGTAACCCAATGCTCTGCTGGCCCCCAGCTTCCTCCCCCACCCCCACTCAATCTCTCCATTTCTTCTAGTACTGCTTGCACAAACTGCCTTTTTTATTGTACCAGGCCAGGTCCAAAGTGTTGGTTCTTACTTTGAGCCTCATGGCATAGTGGTTAAATGCCTGTACTGCAGCTAAAACAGTGCTCATGACAGGGGGGGTTCAATCCCAGGTAGCAAAAAATTGTCGTTTCGTGGTGTCGTTTTTTCGTCTGTCGTTATACTGGTTTAGGGGGGGTAGCGGGCTCCTGGAGGTACCTCTGTGGGGTGGGTGCCTCCTCTGGCCCGCTATAAAGGGAAAGCGGGCTCCTGGAGGCACCCGTGGGTGCCTCCTATCCTCACCCGCTACAAAAGGGCATGCATAGCCATATGGATATGCATACCAAGTTGCAGACGCAGCAGACTGGCAGAGGCACCCCTCTTTTTGGGGTGCCTTCCCTGCAACAGTCGGTGAGACACAGGCAGCACTCGCGGGCGGCACTGCTGCTGCAGGAGTCAGCCAGAGCCACAAGTGACGGACTGGCAGACTCTTTGCACCCGCTGCGTCTCACTAAGAAGGGAAACGTACTTGCGTGTAGTGCAGTGCGAGTACGCAGATCTGGCTTTAGGGTTAGGGTTAGCACAAGGGCTAAGCTTAGGGTTACAGGTAAGGTTACGGTGAGTATTGGGGTGCACCTCTGGGTGCCTCTCTGACCCACTTAGAAGGACAGTGTACTGGCGTATGGGTTAGGCTTAGGCTTCGGGTTCGGGTTCGGGCTACGGTTCGTGGGCTTTTTATGCCCGATTGGCACATCCCAGAAGTCTCTGTGGTCAACCTGGCCAAGTGGCCATGCGATTGGTGGAATGGCTCCAAAAATTTGCATGGTCACTCCCATGGCCAGCCCATCATTGCGCAGGTGTAAATAAAATAAAATAAAATAAAATAAAATAAAATAAAATAAGTGGAGAAAGGACAGAGGAGACATTTTGTTGCAAGAAAAACCCACTGCTACTGTAAAAATTCTGGCAGTTTTAAAATAGCAATTTCTGCATGTTTCTGTGGTGCGTGTTGGCTTGTGTGTTTTTGTTTTTTGGACCATGATTTTAAAAAAAAAATTGCGGTCGCCGCCCCATTTTCGATCCCCCGCCCGCACCGCATGGCATGGCGAGACGAGAGCAGCCCAGGAGGACAGGAGAGGGGGGGAAGGCCGGGGACCACCACCCCCAGAAACCACCCCTCTAGTAGGTGCCCTCTCAGACAGGCAGGCATATTTTCGCCTGTTTTTTGGGCCGGGAATCGGGGCGGGGGTTTTAAAACTTTTTTTCTGTGCCGCTTGAATTGCGGCGGCCGGCGGCGAGTCCGGTGCTTGTTGCGACTTGCGAGCGACTGCGATACGACGAGGATTTCCCGCACCAGAGCAGCCCAGGACAGGAGAGGGGGGGAGGCCGGGGACCCCCCCCCCAGAAACCACCCCTCCTCTGGTAGGTGCCCTCACTCAGGCAGGCATATTTCCGCCTGCTTTTTGGGCCGGGAATCGGGGTTTTTATAAACTTTTTTTAAAAAAAACTTTTTTTCTGTGCCGCGCTTGGCATCGTGGGATCGCCGCGATGCCAGGAACGACAACGACAAATCAGACCCAATTTTTCTTTTTTCGGTTTGAGTTCGAGTTCTGGCGGAGTAATTGTCGTTTCCTTTTCCGTTGCGTAACGGAAACGAGTAACGGAAACGGAAACGAGAATTTCGCCAAGTCGTGCCCATCTCTATTTACAACATGGAATCACATAACAAGCTAACAAAGGCCCCTATCCCATATCCCTTTAAATGCATATTAAATTTGTAGATAAACCGTGTCCAAAAATGCTGTCCCCATGACCACCGGGCTTTTTGGAAAAAAAGAAGAAAACCCCCTTGAGCGAGGTTTCCAAGACTTACCGGAGAGGTAGGGAATTTTTTGCCTCACTTAAAAAATCCACCTTTTAAAGAGGCAGACATCGTGGGACTGTGTAGATGATCCCGTTTTCTTTCTTTTCCCCCCCTCATAGCGTGACCGGCTGTTCCTGGGGCCAATCGGTGCTGTTTTTGTTTTTTTTTATTTCCCCCCACCCTCCGAGCATCAGGAAGCTGGATTGGGTGCTGTTTTTTTTTAACTTCCCCAAGCCATAGCGCCAGCCAGCTGGTCCTTTTTTAATCCTAGCACCACCTGCTGGCCATGGGGCTGAACTGCGCTTTAAAAAACCACATTTCTACATGGGAACTGCCATCCCACATCTTCAGTCACGTGATGGAGGGAAGAGGAAAAGCCAGACATTTATAAGATCAGGATCTTCCCCAGGTGAGATAGTAGCCAAAGGAATACATGTAAAAACTGAAATACAAGGAGCATAATAACACAAAATATACATAAATCAATATTACAATTAAATTGTAAACAGCCCAGAGAGTGCTTGAAGTGCTATGGGGTGGTATATGAGCATAACACTTTCTTTTCCTTTGCTTTACTTATAAAGCCCTCCCAAGTTTGGGACCTGGCGAAGGCTGTGACCCCACGTCCACTTTGTACCGCAACAAAATATAATGTGTAATATATTTTGTTGTGGTCACGTGGTTTTGTTGCTCTCCCTGCGTCCCCAAGGACGGACTTTATTGTAATGAAACTTCTGAGACCTCTGAGAGTCTTTCCCTACCATGGCCTCCTGGTGGGGCTGAGCTTTGCTCGGCCCCTTTCTGCCTTCACGAGGATGCTCAAAGCAAGGCCGTTCCCCAACGCCTTTGAGAGCGTCCCCTTTTAACGTCTCATCGGTGGCCTATCCCGATGCTTCCTGTTGGCCATCGCTCAACCTTCTTTGAGATCTGGGTGCAAACTCCCCAGAGTAGTCTTCTGCTTCCTTTCACCCCCCCCCCGCCCCCAGGCATGGAGTCTGCTTTTCAGATCCTGAAACACCATTTTGCCCAATCCACCATATCTTTGTGGTGCAAGCCGACAATTTCCATGTCTTTACTGACAGTCATCCTGACATCTGTTCTGGTTGCCCACCTGGCCATTGGGAAATCATTTTTTTTAAGGTGGTAAGGAATTTGGGGAACGGTGGAAGTTGCTGCTTAGAGGACAGATCTGTACCAGAGCTTTCTCTCATATTCTCTGTTATTGAGAATACACTTAGTTGCTGTCGGGGGTATCATATCTGACATGGTCGAGATGGGAGATACCCGGTATTCAACAGAGCACATGCATTTCCATCACATGGAAGTGGCTCTCTCTTATTTATTTATTTATTTATTTGATTGATTGATTGATTGATTGATTGATTGATTGATTGATTGATTGATTGACTGACTGACTGACTGACTGACTGACTGACTGACTGATTGATATACTGTGCCATCTCTGGGAGGTTTACAGAGGTTTTGAACACAAGCAATACAATAAATAGAATTAGACATTATACAATATACAGTATAACCAAATATAAAATCAATCAATCAATCATCATTAGAGCAATTGTCAAAGAAAATAATAATACAGTCATCCCCCGCCATTTCACGGTTCAGGTACTGCGGTCCCACTATATCGTGGGATCGCAGTACCTGCGCTTTGGGGCCATGTGAGGGGGTGGCGGGGGGGCGTTCGCATTGCCCCTCCCCGCCCCCTGGCCCCTCCAAGAAGCCACGGAGCAGCACGGGGGGCAGCAGGGGGCGATTGCATCGCCCCACGCCGCCGCCCCACGCTCCTCTGAGAAGTATTGGGGCCGCGTGGGCGGGGGACAGGGGCGATGCGATCGCCTTGCACCCCCCGCCGGAGGCTTCTTGGAGGAGCACGGGGGGGCAGCATTGGGCGCCACCCCACAATATCCACTGAAATGCATTGAGCCAATGTGATTTGGTTAAAAACCGTAAATAAAGATTCATTCATTCATTCATTAAGCCAATGCATTTCAATGGAGAAATTTTCCCCATTGGAATGCATTGAGCCAATGTATTCCAATGGCGAAAATTATCTCCATTGAAATGCATTGAGCCAATGCATTTCAATGGAGATGCCCCGGACGGCGGGAGGTCAGATCCCCCTTCCACCGCCGGCGCGTGCTGCCCCAAGACTTCTCAGACCATTGTGCGCCAGTGGCAGCAGGGGGATCTGATCGGCCCCCGACCCCCCAAGCCCCACTCGACCCACTTCTGCATATCACAGATTTTCAGGCATCGCGGGTCGGGTGGGTCCCTAACCCCCACGATAGGCGGGGGGGGGTTACTGTAATTCAAAGTACGTACAAAACAGGCAGAGGTGGAATAGAATATAAAACCGGATCAGCGGAGTGAAGAAGATGACAAACAATAGTCAGGGAAAGCAAATCTATACAGCCAGGTTTTAAGCTGTTTTTTAAAAGCCTGTAGCATATGGGGCCAAACCAATCTCAGAGGGCAGCTGGTTCCATAAGTGGGGTGCGACCACTGAGGAAGCCCTATTCCTGGTGGTGGTCTTCCTGAGCAAGTGAAGAATGTGCTAAATTGCAAATCAGAGAAGGAGATAGAAGCAAAGCACCAGCTCTGACAATCGCACACAATCGGTACTTAAGGAATCCCCTCTTCTCATGACTGAATATCTAGGAGCCAGAGACTGGGAGTTTGATTCCTCCACTGCACCTCCTGAGAGAAAAGCCAGCCTGGGTGGCCTTGGGCAAGCTGCACAGGAAAAGGGAAATGGTCTATCACTTCTATTCTCTGCTGGGAAAGCCCTGGAGAAACATCACAATAGTGCAGAAGAGAGCGACTAAAATGATTACTGGGCTGGGGCACCTCCCTTATGAGGAAAGGCTAAAACATTTGGGGCTCTTTAGTCTGGAAAAAAGGCGCCTGAGGAGGGATATGATTGAGACGTACAAAATAATGCAGGGCATGAGTAAAGTGGATAGAGGGAAGCTCTTCTCCTTATCACAAAATACCAGAACTAGGGGACATCTGCTCAAATTGAGAGCTGGGAGAGTAAGAACAGACAAAAGAAAATATTTTTTCACCCAGCGCGTTGTTAGTCTATGGAACTCCCTGCCACAGGATGTGGTGATGGCATCTGGCCTGGATGCCTTCAAAAGGGGATTGGACAGATTCCTGGAGGAAAAGCCCATCACAGATTACAAACCATGATGGAGATGTGTAATCTCCAGGCTTAAAACCAGGGTACTTCAAGGGCCAGATGCAGGGGAGTGGTATCAGGAGACAGATATCTAGTCTCATGCACTCCCAGAGGCATCTGGTGGGGCCACTGTGAGAGACAGGAAGCTGGACTAGATGGGCCTTTGGCCTGATCCAGCATGGCTCTTCTTAGGTTCTTAGGTTCTTATGACTTGATGGCCCCTGGTTATTATTATAGCTTATTTCAGGGATTTGTTAGTAACCTGACTTTTTAACATCAAGGGTTGCCCTGGTGGCCTTCTTACCGAGCCCACTGGTCCTCGCTCCTGTGTTGAGGTTGGCCACTTCCGATCCATCCCTGATTCCATAGACCGTCAGGCTGTATTCGGTATTGGGCGTCAGGCCGCGCAGCACCGCAGAGCGCTTGTCCCCAGCCACCGTCACCTCCTTGGCCGGCGGAGGGCTTCTCCCACTTCCCAGGAGAGATTCCTTGCCTCGGATCAGGAAGGAATCCACCTCTCCTTCTGGGACCTCCCAAGTGAGCTGGAGAGAAGTGGGCGTCACCTCGGAGACAACCAGGTGATCCAGCAAGAGGGTGGGTGGCTTACTTTCTGCCTCGGGGAAAGCTGCAGGAGAGAGAGAGAGAGAGGGGAGGGAGGGATGAACAGGTGATGAAATGAAATGAAATGAAATGAAACGAAAGCAAGGCTCCCACGAACAATACCACGATGCACCCTAGTGCCAAAAAATCTTACCTTCCAATAGACATTGTTGGAATCGAATGGGTGATGAATAACTGCTATCCCACGGCCAGAAAATCTGGATCAAAATAAAATGAGGATCCCCTCTGCCCCGAATGGTCACATGGTTGAAAACACTGTTCCTATGTCCCCACTGGCGCAGTTTAAAGAACTTCATCTTTTGTGTCCTCACGAGCAGCAACCGCAACACAGCGGAATGAAAGGGTATGGATGCGGATTTTCCAGTCCCCACGGACTCAAGTACAGTACTAGTTAAAAATCAGCATCAGAACTGAGACGAGCTTTGTACCACCTCGAGACCGGGTACTTGGAAAACTCGCTGGGAGCCTTTTCACATGACCCCTAAGATCTGCTGGTCCCTTAAATTCGGACCAGAGATCTTAGGGGCTTGTCGCTCTTCCTGTGTTCCCACCCCCTGCCTGCTGGCTGCCTGAGGGGAGGGAGAAAACAAAGGAAGAAAGACCGTGGCTCACCTCCATTCTGCCTCGTTCTGCCTCTTGCTCTTGCCGGCTCTTGCCGGGGCAACATTTCAGTAGCTCTTAAAGGGGCAGGAGCCAAAAAACAGCAAACAGAAGCGAGGAGAGCCCCGCACATGCTAAAGTGGGCGTGGTCGTACTTAATTGCCTGTAAACTCCGGAGATGGTGGGGAAACATTTTTAAGCTCCGGAGCTGGGAGCCATTTGCTGCGGAGTTTAGGGGTCGTGTATAAACGCCCTGGGTCATGCTTAAGTGGGTGTGGGGATGCATTTTTTTCCCTTTAAAGTCCTCTGGTCGTGGGGGGGGGGCACAATTTTATTAACCGAATCTTCTAGCAGTTTAAAGCGGTTGTGGGATATCAACCCAAGATATGGATCTTTTGTGTTGTGAACTGCCCAGAGTGACTGCTGTCCAAATGGGCAGTATATAGAATAATAGAATCAAAGAGTTGGAAGAGACCTCAAGGACCATCCTGTCCAACCCCCTGCCATGCAGGAACCCCCATCACAGGACTCCCGACAGATGGCCACCACCCTCCACAGCAGCATATTCCACTGTCGAACAGCTCTAACCCCCAGGAAGTTCTTCCTAATATTCAAACTGAACCTCTTTTCCTGCAGTTTGAAACCATTGCCCCGAGTCCTGGTCACTGAAACCATGGAAAACAAACCAACCCCCTCTTCAATATGACATGCTTTCAAATATTTAAACATAGCTATCATATCCCCCCTCAGCCTTCTTTTTGTAAGGCTAAACATTCCCAGATCCTAAAGCACTTCTCATAAGACATTTCTTCCAGACCTTTAACCATCCTGGTCACCCTCCTCTGAACCCACTCGAGGTTGTCAACATCCTTTTTAAATTGAGGTTCACAGAACTGGACACAGGACTCCAGGTGGGGTCTAACCAGAGCAGAATAGAGTGGTCCTATCACTTCCCTTGATCTAGACACTTTGGTTCTGTTGATGCAACCAAGAATCACATTGACTTTCTTGGCCACTGCATCACGCTGTTGACTCATGCTCAATTTGTGGTCTGCCAAGACTCCCAGATCCCTTTCACAGGTATTATTCTCCAGCCAGGTGTTTCCCATACTGTCTGTGTTGCGTTGTTACAGTCATGACCAACTCTTCGTGACCCCATGTCCATGGAGTTTTCTTGGCAGGAATACTGGAGTGGTTTGCAGGTTCCTACTCCAGGTGCCTGCCGTACCTGGTATTCCCCGGTGGTGGCCCATCCAAGTACTAATCAGGGCCAACCTTGCTTAGCTTCTGAAATCAGACGAGATTGGATGTGCTTAGGGCATCTAGGCAGCTTGTCTCCTATCCTATATCTGTGCAAGTCATTTTTTTTACCTAAATGCAGCACCCTGCATTTCTCTCTGTTGAAGCCCATTCCATTTGCTTTGGCCCAGCACTCTAGTATGTCAAGGTCCTTTTGGATTTTCATCCTATCCTCTAGGGAATTAGCAACCTGACCCAATTTGGTATCATCTGCAAATTTGATCAGCATATTCTTGATTCCTTCATCCAATTCATTAATAAAGATATTGAATAGCACCAGACCCAGAAGGAAGGAAGGAAGGAAGGAAGGAAGGAAGGAAGGAAGGAAGGAAGGAAGGAAGGAAGGAAGGAAGGAAGGAAGGAAAAAGCACTCGATAACGCTTAAAGCACTCTCTGGGCAGTATACAAGTAATTATGCAGGCTACACATTGCCCTCCCAATGAGCTGGGTACTCATTTTACCGACCTCGGAAGGATGGAAGGCTGAGTGAATCTTGAGCCTCCTACCTGGAATTCAGCCCCAGATTGTGAGCACAGTTTTAGCTACAGTACAGCAGTTTAACCACAAAGCTTTTTTGATTTATATACTGCCAAATGCCTAGATGCCCTAAGTACATCCAATCTTGCCTGATTTCGGAAGCTAAGCAGGGTCAGGCCTGGTTAGTTCTTGGATGGGAGACCACCAGGGAATACCAAGTGCTGCAGGCGCCTGGAGTAGGAACTGGCAAGCCACTCCAGTATTCCTGCCAAGAAAACTCCATGGACATGGAGTCACGAAGAGTCGGTCAGGACTTTAACGACGCAACACACGCACACAGGAAGAAAAAAAATGTACAGACCTTGAGGCACTTCCCTGGTTTATCAAATGATTTACCAACTGCAGACACTAGCACTTTTCTTGTTCCCCACCCGTTTATACAGGACACAAGCATCCAGAGAGGTCATGACTGGGACCTGCCTCGTGCCATTAATCTCTCCACACATTTCGTTTTGGCAATTGCACAGAGACAGCCCTTCTCCTTTGATAAACACAGGCTGCTGCTCAAAGCCAGTTTCTTTTTATTTGGGAAGCCAAGGGGGAGGGGAGGAGATGAACCCAGAGTCGCATCTCCTGAGGCTGCAAATAAACTGTAAGGAGGTTCAAAGCGGCCAGAAGGTAAGAGGGTGAAGGATCTGTTCTCACTCACCCACGGGGGGCAGGACACATAATAATAGGCTCCAGCTACACGCAGTGGTTCTCAACCTGTGGGTCCCCAGATGTACCTGGACTGCAACTCCCAGAAGTCCTCATCACTCGCTGAGCTGGCCAGGATTTCTGGGAGTTGCAGTCCGGGAACATCTGGGGACCCACCGGTTGAGCACCACTGAGCTACAGGAAACCAGATTTTGACTGAGTATCAGGGGGAAACTTCCTGACTGTTAGAGCAGTATGGCAACGGAACCAGTTATCTGGCGAGGTGGTGAGTGCTCCAACACTGGAGGCGTTCTAGAGAAATTTGGACAACCACTTGCCGCTCCAGATAGGCCTTGATTTGGGTTCCTGCCGTGAGCAGGGAGTTGGTCTTGGTGGCCTTATCGACCCCTTCCAACTCCAGTATTCTATGATTCTATGAAAGTGCTTTACAGTAGGACCCCTGCATCCACTGATTCATTATCCACTGATTCAGTTATCCATGGTTGGCAGAGGAAGAAATAAATAAATAATTCAGCAGCCACAAAGCAAGCTACTGTCAGAAAGAGCAGCTGTAAAGCAAACTACTGTCATAAAACAGCAGTTGTAAAGCAAGCTACTGTCACAAACAGCAGCTGTAAAGCAAGCTTCTGTTGCAAAACAGCAGCTGTAAATCCAGTTAGTACTGGTATCACAAAACAGCAGTTTTGGGGACATTTTGGCATTCTCTCTTTTTCACTGTGTTCATTATCCATGGAAAGGCTTGGGACCAATCCCCAGCAGATACTGGGGTCCTACTGTACTACTTCTTTCCTGGATGACACCTCCCTGTGACTAGACGGGTCCTGGGCAGTGTAGTTATTTATTATTTATTTTATTTTAGAGTGTTTTTACCCCACCTTTCTCCTCGGAAAAAGGACCCAAGGTGGCTTACAGTTATGAGGGATAATATACAGTCCAGTACAATTAAAGGCATGTTCAACTATTGAGAACAATAGTTCTCTTACAGCATTCATAGACAATGTTACATTAAAGCTATGAGAGAACGCAAGCAGCCAAAGGGAAGTAAAGTTCCATGTAAAGTTATGAGGGATGGAAACTAACATTGAAAACATAGTGTCGAATCTGTCGATGTAAACCCATAAGGTTATAAGTAGTTATAAACACAGAGTCTATGTGATCCTGTAGATTCATATAAAAGATACATAATAGGTAGACCATCATTCAGGGAAAGCTTGCCTGAAGAGAAAGGTCTTTGCCTGTTTCCTTAACTTTAGAAACTAAATCAACTCTCTCTGGAAGTTGAGTCATGGCTACTGGACTTCTTTTTTGAGAGATAGAAACGGGTGACCAGGCCAGGGTGACAAGAGGTCAAAGCTGCCTATAAAGATGGAGGATTCGCACTAGCTGTATTCAGACCGATGAAGCTGTTTGGATGAACAGCGAAACGTTTCTATCTCTCAAAAAAGACGTCCAGTAGCCATGAC
This sequence comes from Phrynocephalus versicolor, assembly GCA_023846285.1. Taxonomy (NCBI): domain Eukaryota; kingdom Metazoa; phylum Chordata; class Lepidosauria; order Squamata; family Agamidae; genus Phrynocephalus; species Phrynocephalus versicolor. Next base: position 247,315 of record JAHTLZ010000003.1, on the reverse strand, counting down.
TCAACTCCCAGTTAAACGAACCTGGATGACTGAGAATCTTCACAGATACATCAACTCTTCTGCTCTCATTTTCAATGGAAGTACATCATATGGGGGGGAAATGTAACCTCTCCCAGGCCAGGAGGTCAGGGGGAAAAATACCTCTTTCCTGGTCCATCCCTTAGCCAAAGTTCCTTCACTGCCCTCAAGCTTCCCCTGTCTCTCTAGATGAGCATCATGTTAGTGAAAAAGAATTGTGCCCCTCTGTGTGTGCACTTTCGCTGTGGATGTGGAGGGAAGAGTTAATTTTCCCCTCTCTCTCCTGGCACTTGGATCCAGCTCCCACACTCTGATTT
>JAHTLZ010000003.1:227388-246970 GCA_023846285.1 Phrynocephalus versicolor | reverse complement strand
TCCCCTCTCTCTCCTGGCACTTGGATCCAGCTCCCACACTCTGATTTATTAACAGATGGAGGCCAGGGGAGGGTTGAGAAACATTTGACATCCCAGCGACTCGTTTGGCAGAATGTCAGCCTTGGCCCTCGTTCTGGGTCAAGAGGGAGGATTCTTCTCACTGGGAACTGCAAAAAGGTCGGTCCCCCTGCAAAAGCCTCTCGCCTGGAGGCATGGGGGAGAAGACGAGAGCATAAGAACATAAGAAGAGCCATGCTGGACCAGGCCAAAGGCCCATCTAGTCCAACTTCCTGTATCTCATGAGTGGCCCCACCAGATGCCTCTGGGAGCACACGAGACTAGATATCTGTCTCCTGATACCACTCCCCTGCATCTGGCCCTTGAAGTACCCTGGTTTTAAGCCTGGAAATGATACATCTCCATCGGTTAGTAACCTGTGATGGACTTTTCCTCCAGGAATCTGTCCAATCCCCTTTTGAAGGCATCCAGGCCAGATGCCATCACCACATCCTGTGGCAGGGAGTTCCACGGACTAACAACGCGCTGGGTGAAAAAATATTTTATTTTGTCTGTTCTCACTCTCCCAGCCCTCAGTTTGAGTGTATGTCCCCTAGTTATGGTATTTTGTGAGAGGAAGAAGAGTGTCCCTCTATCCACTTGACTCATGCCCTGCATTATTTTGTACGTCTCAATCATATCCCCCCTCAGGCGCCTTTTTTCCAGACTAAAGAGGCCCAAATGTTTTAGCCTTTCCTCATAAGGGCGGTCCCCCAGCCCAGTAACTCATTTTAGTCGCTCTCTTCTGCACCTCTTCCAGTTCCACTATGTCATTTTTAAGATGCGGTGACCAGAATCATACACAATACTCCAGGTGCGGCCTTACTATTGTATTGTACAATGGCATTATAATGTTGGCTTTTTTATTTTCGATCCTCCTGCCCTGCAGATCTCTGGAAGGATTGGGCTCCAACTCCCACCATCCCCTCTAGCCTGGAAAGCACCAGATTTGGGGTGGTTGCCCAGCTTCTGCTCTGCATTGGTTGGATGGCGCCGAGGACAGCCTCTTCCTCCCCAGATCCCTGAAACTTCCTGGGAGACCTTCGGCCATTCACTCCTTCTCTCAGCCTGGCCCACCTCTCAGGCTTGTTGTGAAAGCAAAGGAGTACTGAAGATAGATAGGCATACTGTACTGCCTGTCACTTATTAGGAAAAACATAATAGATTGCTGGCTGGAGAGCTCAGTGCCTCCATAATCTCCGCCATCCCCAGCCTCTCCCTCTAGCTCAGTGGTTCCCAACCTTCCTAATGCCGGGACACTTTAATCCAGTCCCTCATGTGGTGGTGACACCCCATTGCCCTGCTTGGAAGAGGCCACAAGCCCCCTTTGGTAGGCCACTGCTGCAGGGGCCATAAAGAACTTCCCTCTACAGGCACCCTCAGCCAATCACAGCCTCTGATGCTATTGACTGACATTCCCTCCAACCTATCAAGCTATAACTCACTGACAGTTACTTCACGTCCATTTTTGTTCTGGGAGGAAGTTCCTTGCATGTTGACGTTGGTCATGGTCATGTGGTCTTCTCCTGCTTCTGTTCCTGTTCCTATGTACCTGGGATGACTGTTACCACACGTCCTCGTTCCGTGGTGAGATGTGAAATTTTATGCCTTCGTTCTCTTTTTTTTTCCGGTCTGACCTTCTGTTTTTCAATGTTTCGATTCTCCGAAGCCTTGACTTCAATGTGTTACGGAGCAAACTTCGAGGCATTTGTCTTTTAAAATCTCTCAGCAGTGAATTGCTAACTCCATAGGGAATTTACTGGCAAATGTCACTTCGCACTCCTGCCACTAGATGGCAACGAGCTACAATCGGAACTCGTTTCTTGAACGAGGCTTACTTCATGGGCTCTCGTCTTGGAGCAAGAAGTGAGACGAGCAGATTCCCGAAGCCAGGGAGGGGAATCGCTCATCCCGCTTAGATCGCAGTTCAGGGGGCGTGGTCGGGACGAACTCCCATTGTCACGCAATGGATGTGCGTGCGGTAAGATTACTTCATACCGGTACCAAGTGGGACCGCAAACCGCAATGAAAGGGATGTGAAGTAATGGCCACTCTTTCCCCACTTTTCCTCCCCCTCCTCCTCCAGACCCAAGCCGTTCATGCCTTTTTCATCGCTGTATGGCCACCCCTGTGAAATGATCGTTTGACCCCCCCCAAAGGGGTCTCGACCCCCCAGGTTGGAAACCACTGTTTCTAGCTGATCATCATCTGTCCCAGCCTCACAGGATCTAATGGCCTCCAGATGGGTGGACTACTGATCCCATAATCTCCATCAATTACTACAAGGCACCCATTGGTTCAGAGCTGCTCCTCAACCACCCTTCTTATGTTTCTGGAAGAAAACAAGGAAGAAATGAAGGAGGAGGAGGAGAGGAAGAAGAAGAAAAGAAGAAAAAGATGATGAAGACGAGGAAGAGGAAGAGGAAGAGGAAGAAAGAGAAGAAGAAAAAGAAAAAGGAGTAGAGAAATAAGAAGGATAAAATAAAAATAGAACCCCTGTAGTGGAGAATACATTTTGAAAAACAAGACCAGGAGCAAAAGTGATCTCAAGATAATCCTGGAAAAGCCAAGTTAGGAGTTATTTTGGGGTCCAATGGAGGACCGCTCACCTGTGACAGCATCAGTGGAGATGGGTCCGAACCTCTTCCTTCCAGAGAGGCCATAGAGGTTGAACTTGTATCTGTGGGAAGGTACCAGGTTGGAGATGACCACAGTGCGAGCGTCGGCCCCAACAGGGATGCTCTGGGGCCTTCCTTCAGCATCTTTGTACTGGATGAGGAAAGAGTCGAAATGGCCGGCAGAGACGGTCCATGAGAGGCGAACAGAGTCCTGGGTCACTTCGGTGATAGAAAGGTCACCCAGCGTGGGGCCGATCTCTGGTTCCTGCACTTCAGCTGGAAGAGGGAGAACAGGAAGGATTACAGAGCTGCAAGGGACCCCAATTCTCTGGCTTCAAAGCCAGAGATCCAAACTACAGAGCCATCCATCACCCTATTATGAATTTTGGGTGCTCCTCAGGGCCATTTCATAAGTGCTCTGTGAGATGGAGATTTTGCAATAATGTGGGAGTGAATTCCCAAAATTCTTCCTGAGGCATTGTTGGATGATTTTGTGAGCTGAATTTTAGTTAAATAAATAAATAAATAAATAAATAAATAAATAAATAAATAAATAAATAAATAAAGGCATGCCCATCATGAGTAACACCCAGTTACTTTCCAAAGTTATGTTCTAAGGACATTTTGAAGTGTCTGTGAAGATTCTCAGTCATCCAGGTGAGGATATCTGGAAGTTGAAGTCATGGCAACTGGACTTCGTTTTCTTGAGAGATTGAAACCTTTCACTCCCACATCCAAGCAGCTTCGTCTGTCTATTATGGCATCTCCAGAAGACTGATTAATAGAGATGGGCACGAACTGGATTTTCTTCATTTTGTTATTCGTTATTCATTTTGTTGCCTAACCACATGAAAAATGAAGTGTCCTTTGGGGGTGCTCCTGGACCCCGGTCTAACTCTGGAAGCCCAGGTGGACTCAGTGGCCAGGGGTGCCTTTCTCCAGCTGCGGAATATATATCAGCTGTGCCCCTACCTACATGAACGGAGCCTCATGACAGTTACACATGCACTGGTAACATCCCGTATTGATTACTGCAATGCGCTTTACATGGGGCTGCCTTTGAAGACGGTCCGGCAATTGCAACTGGCTCAGAATCATGCTGCACGGCTGGTGAGTGGTAGGGCTACCAAGGAACACATCACGCCGATTCAGTATAACCTTCACTGGTTACCAGTTGCTGCCCGAGCCCAATTCGAAGTGCTTGTTTTGACATATAAAGCCCTAAATGGCTTAGGACCTATTATTTTATTTATTTATTTATTAGATTTATACCCCGCCCATCTTCCCGAGGGAACTCTGGGCGGCTAGATACCTGATATCTATAACCTATATCTATATCTATATCTATACCTATATCTATCTATCTATCTATATATATGATATATATAGATAGATAGATATATCTATCTATATATAGATATATAGATATCTATCTATCTATAGATATATCTATCTATATATATATATGATATCTGATATCTATAACCTAGATACCTGAAGGACCACCTCCTTCCATATGAACCTACCCGGCAACTAAGACCTAGTCAGGGTGCCCTCCTGAAAGAGCCATCCCTCAAGGAGGTGAAAGGGATGACTTGTAGGAACAGGGCCTTTTCAGCCACTGCCCCCAGACTATGGAATGCCCTCCCAAGTGAGACTCGCCTGGCGCCGACGTTGATAACATTTCGGCGCCAGGCAAAAACCTTCCTGTTCCAGAAGATTTTTAACTAATGACTGTGGGTCCTGATGGCAATTTTAGTGTTGTGTTTTTAATGTATCGTATTTATTGTATTCACATGTTTTTATTGTTCTAATTTTATTGTAATTTTGATGTTTTAATTGTCTATTTTGATTGTGAGCCGCCCAGAGACCTTTGGGTAGTGGGCGGCATACAAGCTATATAAATAAATAAATAAATAAATAATAAAATAATAATAAACAAAACAAAATGGAAATTTTCATTTCATTTCATTTTTTTATTTATTTATTTTGACAAGTGCCGATCTCAGTGATTGTCCAAATATATAATAAAAACAAGCGCCAATTGGCTGGTGCATGGAGCCACATGCCAGCTGGCTGGTGGGAGTAAAAAAAAAAAGCCAACTGGCCTCTACATGGGCCAGCTGGTCAGCGAGGAAAAAAACCAAAACACCAACCAGCCTCCTGTGGGCCAGCTGGTCGGCGGGAGAAGAAAGAAAGAAAGAAAGAAAGAAAGAAAGAAAGAAAGAAAGAAAAGAAAGAAAAAAGAAAGAAAGAAAGAAAGAAAGAAAGAAAAGAAAGAAAGAAAGAAAGAAAGAAAGAAAGAAAGAAAGAAAGAAAGAAAGAAAGAAAAGAAAGAAAAGAAAAGAAAAGAAAGAAAAGAAAAGAAAGAAAGAAAGAAAGAAAAAATGGCGACCGGCCAGCCAGCCCCAACAGTGTAAAAAAAAATAAAAAAATTAAAAAGGAAACAGAACAAAATCCAAAATATTTTTTTTAAAAAATCATCTATAATAAATGAAACGAAATGGGAGGGGGGAGAATAGAAAAACAAAACAAAACACCATTTTGACATGTTGTGCCCATCTCTACTGACGAAGCTGTTTGGATGATCAGCAAAACGTTTCAATCTCTCAAGTGAAAGAAGTCCAGTTGCTATGACTCAACTTCCAGACATTTTGAAGCATTGTACTGTACAGGAAAGCTGACAGGAGCTTCTCAGGTTTTAAATGTCCTTCTCATGTCACACTCTTGGGCACAGTGGTTCAACTGCGATATCGCTCTCCAGCCATTGCTCATGACCTGCGTTTAATCCCGTCAGCTTCAGGTCCCTTGCTCAAGGCCAGCTCAGCCTTCCACCCTTCTAAGGTCGGTAAAGTGAGGACCCAGTTCGCTGGCACAGCCAAGTGTTGTGTGCATAATTATGTTTTTATATTCCACTCCATAGCTCTAGCGCTATAGGATGGTATATATTTTGGGGGGTTCTTCTGGAAGTTGAGTCATGGCTACTGGACTTCTTTTTTGAGAGATTCTGACGACCCATTCTTGATAGGTTTCAGCACGTTAGGCCATTGTTCACCTTAAGGCTAGGGATACTATTGTCTCCCTAACGAGCCTATTCAGGCCATTGTTCATCTTATGAGCCTAATTCAGACCAGAGTGACAAGAGGTCAAAGCTGACTGACTATAAGATGGAGGACTCACACTTGCTGTATTCAGACTGATGAAGCTGTTTGATGAGCAGCGAAACGTTTCTATCTCTCAAAAAAGAAGTCCAGTAGCCATGACTCAGCTTCCAGATAAACTCACCTGGATGACTGAGAATCTTCACAGACATTTTGGGGGGTTGTTTGTTTTTATGTTATGATTCTGTTTTGGTCTATTATTGATCTTGTTTATTTTCTGTTAATGTTTAATGTAATCTGATGATATTGCCTTGATGTTATTTACTTATTTCCTTGTACAATGTATTGTGTTTTGTTTCATCTGTCGTAGTTGCCTGTGAAGATTCTCAGTCATCCAGGTGAGGCTATCCAGAAACTGAGTCATGGCAACTGGACTTCTTTTCTTTTGAGAGCAAAACATTCCACTACTCACTCAAGCAGCTTCGTCAGATTGACGAAGCTGTTTAAATGAGTAGCGAAATGTTTTGATCTCACAAGAAAAGAAGTCCAGTTGCCATGACTCAATAATAATAAATAATAACAATAAACTTTATTTTTATGCCGCCTTTCTCCCCGAGGGGACCCAACTTCAAGATTCTGTAGCTGTTCACCACTCAGAGTGGCCGCTGGGCTAGATAGGCCATACATAAATTGAATACATAGATAAATATAAATATACAGTGGACCCTCGTATAACAAACGGTTTGTATAACATAAAATCTGTAGAACATAAAAAATTCCGGGCATAAGGGAAATTTGCTTAACAGAATCACCTATGGGGTGAATCCATACAACATAAAAATGGTCACGATTAGGGATTACTCTGTTTCCAATGCATTCTTATGGAAAATTTGCTTAGCATAATTTCATTTGGAACCAAATAATTCCTTTATACAAGGTACCACTGTATATAAATCACAGCCACAGCTGCTCTGTTCCTATCAGGGTAGCTCACTCCCTGGGAGAAGGAAAAAGAGTGGGGAAGTGAAAGGGGGGAGTAGAAATTGAGGGAGATGTGGGTTTCAGACTCTCCCCCAAAGAGGTACTGTGGGTATCTGACCTGTGACGGCTTCCACCGAGATGGGGCCAATGCGTTTCCGCCCAGAGATACCGTAAAGGTTGAACTTGTACTTGCGGGAAGGCACCAAGTTGGAGATGACGACATGGAGTGAATTTTTGCCAATGGGTAACGCCTGCGGTTTGCCTTCGGCGTCCCGGTACTGAACGATGAAGGAATCGAAATTCCCAGTCACGACGTCCCAGGACAGGTGAACGGAGGTGCCATTGATGTCAGAGGCCGAGAACCCTCCCAGAGTGGCCTGCGGAGGAGCAACCCGTTCCAAAGGAGCTGGGGATAGAGACGCTTATTTATTTAGGAAACACGGTATTTATTTACAATATATTTTATCTATAATATTTTAATTTTTTTATAAAAACAGATAAAAACAGAATAAGTTTTATTTATAATAAACAAGGCTTGTTTATTGATAATTGCAACTTTCACTTTCCCAAAGGGTGTCCCAATTTGAGTACAGCCCTTTGAATCAATGGGATCTATGGAAGAAGTAATTCACCACCACCACCTATTGATTCAATGGTTCAAGGTTTTGGTTTTGATTTACAAAGACCTCCACGGTGTGCGACCTGAATACCTGTTGGAGCATTATCTTCCAACGGTCAACTGAGGCCTGGCCCACTGGAATGTCGTAGGCACTCTCACTCCGAGTGGCCACGCCTAGGGGGGCACGGAAATCGGTAACCCGTAACTACACCTTCTCGGTGGCTGGCCCCTCGCTCTGGAATCATCTTCCGAGTGAGTTGCGCCTTGCACAGTCCCTGCCCGCCTTCGAAAAACCATTTAAAACCTTGCTTTTTAGGGAGGCATTTGGCAACCTGGATTAGCTTTTTTTTTTTGTGCCGTCTTGCCAATGACTTATCGACTCCTTTGCTGAGTGGTTTTATATTATATATTTTACTCCTTTATTTTTCATTTTTTCATTTTTATTTCAATTGATGTATTGTTCTTTTTGGGTTTGTCTTGCCCTTTTTGTTTACCGCCCAGAGTTCCTTCGGGATGACGGGCGGTATAAAAATAAATAAATAAATAAATAAATAAATAATAAATGAGCCCGGCTCTAGTCTGATTTGCTACACAAAGCTACAGGACTGTGGCTACTGTTAATAGGTACACCGTAAAAGCTTAGAGTGTTAGACTTGAACCACACAGGCAGTGCGGCCACGGTCACACCAGCGAAATATTTCACAGTTCTTCCTCCTCCTTTGATTTTGGTGTGTGTGTGTGTGTGTGTGTGTGTGTGTGAGAGAGAGAGAGAGAGAGAGAGAGAGAGAGTGAGAGAGAGAAAAAGAGAGATCAGACACTTGACCATTACTGAATCTTGTGCTCTGCCTCTGTGCTATCTCCACATTGGCTGGGAGGCTTCTACTTTTTTTGTTGTTAACGGGATTTATCACAACAATTTTATTTATTTATTTATTTATTTATTTATTTATTTATTTATTTATTTATTTATTTATTTATTCTGTTTATACCCCGCCCATCTGGCCGCATGGTGTCCTGTTTGAACAGCTGTACTGCTACTTTTCCTAGCAAGCCGCGGTTTATTGCTTCCATCATTGCTGTCATTTGCCTCTATGCCCCCCCTTTTTTTTAAAAAAAAGCCATTTTTAGCGAGTGGGGTGTCAGTGTGTTGGAAAACGTATGCCATGGGCTTCTGAGTCCTTTCACGTTTCCTTCTTGGTCACCTCTTGGTAGAGCTGCAATGAGAACAAAGCCAGACTACGGGTTTCTGTGCTGCAAGAGGCCACAAACACAGCAGAGAAACCCATGCACCCATCAAGGGCATGTTGCCGAAACATTGATTTAACTACAAATTTATACATTTAAAAGGGAGCCCTCAAAGACATAAACAACCCACAGGGAAATATTCTGGTACCAAAGTGTAGCTGGCAATTTTGCATCAAATTTAGGGAAATGTTGTGGTAATTAAACATGTCAGAATGCATACCTGGGATATATATTACATGACTGCATTGCATGACTGCTCAGGAGGTAGGTAAAAAAAGATAATTTTTACTGTTGTATATTTAATTTAATTGTGGTTACATTTGAATTTTGTTATTGTTTTATGTTTACTATTTCTATTTTCTTATGCTGTGTAAACAATCCAGAGTAGCCTATGGGCTAGTTGGGCGGTATAAAGATAAAAATGAAACAATTAAAAAATCTGCACATCAAATCCAAATAATTGCTGTTATGAACATAATATTACGCATGTGAAGGTGCTGTTGGAGTTCTTGCAACCTCGCATGTTGCCTTTAGTAGGTGTGGCTGGGGTGCCTGTCAATCATTAACAGCAAATAACTACTTTCTTCCCTTCCTCTGCTTCTAAGACAAGCCCCGCCTCTCTACTCTGCCTGTTTTTCTCTCTCTCACCAGTTTGCTGGAAGCAGTTCGTCTGTTCAAGGCCTGTTGCTCAAAGCAGTACTGTTTTAGCTTGCAGTACTGGAAGTAAATGAAACCTTTTGTTTATGGTCTCAGAGTGAGTTACTGAGCCCGTAAATGCCAGGTAATGAGTAAAGGGGGGATCTACTCTGGGGAACCTGAAGCAAATTCTGCTCTGTCAATCCTTGGACCTCTGCTACTAAAGGCGTATATACACGACCCCTAAGCTCCGCTGCAAATGGCTCCCAGCTCCGGAGCTTAAAAATGTTTCCCCACCATCTCCGGAGCTAACAGAAAATTAAGTGCGACCCCGCCCACCTAAGCATGACCCAGCGCACCTTTCAAGTACCTGCTCTTTGATGGTGAAAAATTTTGATGTGGAGAGTGCCGGGCTCTCCTCGCTTCTTTTTGTTGGGTTTTTTTTGCCTCCCGCCCCTTTAAGAGGAACCAGGAAGTGAGGGGGGGTCAGCGCAAGTTCCACCGGCACTCAGGTAAGAGTGCATTCTTTTCTCTGTTTTTTTCTCCCTCCCCTCTCGCAGACAGAACAAGGAAGTGCGGAGTGGGTGGGAACGCAGGGAGAGCGACAAACCCCCAAGATCTCTGGTTCGAATTTAAGGGACCAGCGGATCTTAGGGGTCGTGTAAAAAGGCCCTAAGTTAGAGAAATTTGGCCAAAATTCAAAATGCTTGAAGATGTGTGTGCAAGAATTATAAGTTGTGCATGAAGACACTTTGTACTCATGGTCATGTGTTTGTGCATTTTTAGGAGGGGTGTTAATCTCTGGAGAGCCCAGAACCTCAAAACAAGGGGCATAACAACGAGGACTTAGCAATTAAAAACGGCCTATAAAAACAGCAAGGGAGGCATAAGATTAAGGGGAGGCACCACTCTGCATTTGAAGGGGCTCCTTTCTGGACGCCCACGCTGAGCAAAGGAAGACCTGATGGGACCAAAACACTGAAAAATATCAACAGCCCCCAAAGCTGGTGGAGAGACATCTCTTTCTACCCTAGAGAGAAAAACAACCTTATTATGACACCCAAGGAAGAAAACGGTAGCCCCCACCAGGTGGTGGCCACGGCTGACCTGTGAGAGCCTCCGTGGAGACGGGCCCGAAACGTTTGCGCCCGTAGACGCCGTAGAGGTTGAACCTGTATTGGTGGGAGGGGAGGAGGTCGTGAAGACGGAGCGAGCGCAAGGTCCCGTCCACGGGCAGCGCATGGGGTTTCCCCTCCGCATCCCGGTACTGGATGATAAAGGTGTCGAAATGGCCGGCTTCCACCGTCCAGTTGAGGAGGACAGATTCGGCGGTGATGTCGTGGGCTGACAATTCTCCGAGCTTGAGGGGTGCTCTTTTCTCTGGCTGGGCGCGAGGGCCTGGAAAGACACAGAGGGGAGGATGGGTTGAAGAGGGAATCCGGAGCTTTTTACTGGCGCCAGTGGTTATCAGAGGAAGGAGAAATAATTGAGAAAAAGGCCACACGGTCCACAGAAAACAATACAAATTCAAGAGCAAGTGATACATTTATTAGGCCATTTGGGTGAGTGTGTGGGAAATCAAGCACACTGCAGGCAGGCAGCTTTTATGGATAATTCCTCTTCCTCAGGCTGTGTCCTCAGACCTTGTGGGTAGTTAAGAACATATATCAGAGTCCCCAAGTTCCACGGCCATTGCTCGGAGCTCCAATTGCAAAGCCAAAGAGGAGACCTGCCTCGTTTGCCTCTGTAACAGTTTATTTTTCCACAGGCAAATTTCCACACAGCCCAAGTGTTTCTAACCAGGAGCGCAAGGGAGCAACAAGAATAATCTGAAAAGATTTCCAGTGTGTTATTTGTGGCTGGTCTTTTCAAAAAGCAAGATGAAAATCACACATCCTTTAAACATCATTGTGAGGGAAACTTCTCAGAAGGGAAGAGAGGGACTCCTGCATGCCCAGACGAGTGGCTGAAGAAGCAAGGGCAGAAAGGGGAGCCTGAGAAACAACCAACATTGTCACCTGTGGAGAGGGTTATGTTGTGGAAGGGATATTATAACGCCCTCAAAATAATTGAGCATCAGAAGGAAAGGGAGAAGGAAGAGAACCCGGGTTCAACCGGAAGTGAAGAGAAGGACAAGGTGGGAAAGTCCGACCAATCTGCTCCCGTGGAGGTGGGATTCGGGACTTGTAAAAAGGGCAACAAAGGTGTGCTTCCAGAAGGATGGGAGTGGGTGTGGATGGAGGATCCCTGGACAGGGAATTGGGAGCAAATGATGATGCCCCATAAGGAGGCTGAAAGTTATAGACGCCGGGCCCACAAGCAAGGGTGCTCCTATTGGGGAGAAAAGGAGTACTGGGAATACAACAGAAAACGCAAGGAGATCCGCAAAGAGATTGAGCTGGAAGAATGGCTGGCAAAGATCCGGATGGAAGCCGAGACCGGGAAACTGGGCCCTCGAGAGGACTTGACCCTGAGACCCGACTCTCCTTTACGTACACCCCAGCGGAGACGCCCTGGTCCCAGGTCCACTTCGGAAGTTGGGGTACAAGTGGGAAAACCCAAACCCTCCGTGAAGGGGATTGGGATACCAGTGGAGGGGCTGAGGCTCTCAGGGAGGGAGGAGGAGATCAATGGTGGAACCGGCTGCCCACAGGTGATGGTGGGGAACTTGATCACATTCTAGAAACCCCAACCTATGGAGGGAAGAATAATCCGTTCATGTCTGATGTTAAAGATGTTGAAACTGTAGTTAGAAGGAAAACTTTGTTTATTGTTGATGAACCGAATAAAGGCTCTGTTTGTTCATTCCGAGAGATGCCTTCTTTAAAGTTTGAAGGGCGGGAAGTCTGGGCAAAGGTAGAACCCTCACAATCATGTAACTGGGAAATTAAAAAGTGTAAAAAATGAGGTTTCTGAAATGAGGAAAACAGTTGGGCAGAGGGGTCTACATTAGCACAGGAAGAAGACAGTGGTCTTTTTTAATAAAATAAAATAAAATAATGTGGATAGACATATATCTATTCAATTGAATGCATCTGAGTTGGTGGCAAACTAAACAGGTCTAGTGGATTGATTTTCCCACCAGGAACCCTTCCTAATTTTCAGAGGTATATCTGTTGCTTACTATTTCTGTTTCTTCTAATTTCTCCCCCCTCTTCCTCTTTTTAATTTTTTCCCTGAAAATATGAAATGAAAACAAAAAGGAATAACTTTCAAAAACACAGATGTCGGGGGTTGCGGTTGTGGGTGTTAATACGAATCCCCTTGGGATGGCATGTGACCGTAAGACTCCACCATCTTGTTTTTCCAGGCAGACACCGAGCCAAGAGCCCATAAGGAGGGACAGCTGGCCAATAGTCCCCCTTCTATTTTGTGGCCTACCAGCTACTTTTTCAGAAGCATGTTTGCTGCTTCTAAAGCTTGAAGCTGAACGAAGCCACCCTGACCAATAGTAGCCAGGGATCATCTTAGCTTCCATGAGTCCATCTAGTTGTCTATTAAATGCTTCTCAGACAGTGGCCACTTAGGTGCTGAAGTGTAATGCCAGTAGGCAGCCCGTGGTGTGAGCAGCCTGGCACCTTACTCCAAAATTCGAGAGGTGGTGAGGTCTCTTTCTCCCAACTAAGATTTTGCCCTGGTCACTGTCTGAAGCATTCTAAAGATGACAAGACGGACTCGCGGAAGCTGATATTGAGTTCCACAGGTGAATTTTCTGCTACATAAAGAAGTGCCTCCTAGACACCGCACTTCAAGGCAACTGGAAAAAATTCAGAGGAAGGCAACAAGGGCTGATACTTCACGTCCATCTCATCGCTGTCCGCGCTTGGGACCGGTACGAAGTAATCTAACCACACGTCCATTGCGGGACGAGGGGAGTTCATCCTGACTACGCCCCCTGAACTGCGATTTAAGCAGGATGAGAGATTCCCCTCCCTGGCCTCGGAAATCTGCTCATCGTGCTTCTTGTTACAAGATGAGTGGCCGTGAGGTAAGGCTCATCACGCAACGTGCCATTCTCCATCTAGTGGCAGGAGTGTGAAGTGCCATTCGCCAATACATTCCCTATGGAGTCAGCAACGCAGTGCAGAAAGATTAAAAGACAAATGCCTCAAATTTAGCTCCGTAACGCATTGAAGGCAAGGCTTCGGAGAATTGTAACACTGAAAAATGGAAGGTCGGGCTGAAAAAAAAACCCGGATAACAAAGGCATGGAATTTCACATCTCATCACGGAACGAGGACGTGCGGTAACAGTCATGCCAGTATCATCCATCACACCCGTGCGTACACAGGAACAGGGACAGAACTGGAAGAAGACCACATGACCACGGCCAACATCAACACCCACTGGACTTCCTCCCAGGACGAGAATGGACGTGAAGTAACCGTCAAGGATGATTAAGGGGCTGAAAACCAAGTCCTATGAGGAAAGACTGAAAGAACTGGGCATGTTTTCCTGTGGGAACAGAAGACTGAGGGGAGATAGGAGAGGAGTTTTCAAATGCATAAAAGGCTGTCATACACCGCTACTACACTTCCGTGAGCAGCCGCTTCTTATTTTGGATCACCTTTTCTCCTCTCGTGGTCACGTGGTTGTTATAGCGGTTCTTCTGTTCGCACTCCAGCTAGCAATCGGCTTTCCAGTTCTCACTTTATTGAACTGCTTTAAAACTTGGTATGCCAATAAGGTGCAAGGGGAAGGAAAGCGACTTAGTATGTCCGCGAAGTCAACCAAATCGCTTAAAAGGGAGACATAGGAAGCGATGTAAAAAAAACCCACCCACCCCCAGTGGCCATCGCAAGAAAAAGCACCACAGTGGCCAAAAATGGGCGTGGCTGAGGGGGTTCTTCAGATAAATTGTTTTGAAAATTGGACAGTGATTTTTAAGGCGCCTAGTTTTTAAGGAAAAGGTGTTTTAAATCAGGAGTGTGGCAGCGGTCAGAGGAAGGGCAGGATCTGTTCCCGATCAGCTCCCGACTGCAGGACACACAACAATGAGCTCAAGCTACAGGAGGCCACATTTCATTTGAATACAGTAGGAGCCCAGTATCTGCTGGGGATTGGTTCCAGTCCTTTCCGTGGATAATGAAAACCGTGGATAAGAGAGAATGCATCTCCAAACTGCTGTTTCCTGACAGTAGCTTGCTTTATAACTGCTGTTTTGAGACAGTAGCTTGCTTTATGGCTGCTGTTCGTGATATTAGCTCGCTTTTCAGATGCTATTTGTGATAACAGCTTGCTTTACTGCTGCTGTTTGTGACAATAGCTTGCTTTGTGGCTGCTGAATTATTTAATTTTTTTCCTCCGATAACCGTGGATAACTGAATCAGTGGACAATGAATCAGTAGATATGGAGGTCCTACTGTATCAGGAAAAACCTCCTGACTGTTAGAGCAGTACAACAACGGAATCAATTCTCCGGAGAGGTGGTGAGCGCTCCAACCCTAGAGGCATTCAAGATCAATGGAGACAACCCCCTGTCAGATCTCCTTTGATCTGAATTCCTGCCTGGAGAAGCGGATTAGACTCGGTGGCCTCACGGGCCCCCCTCCAACTTCATGATTCTATGGTTCTATAATTCTAGGATCTGTGCTGAGTCAATTACCCAACCTTCACCGCAAAGCACTCACGGTTGTTCCCCTGAAAAGAAAAAGTTTATCTTGAGAAAGAGAAACAGCTCCCAAGGGAAATGTAGGCCTGACCTGTGACCGCTTCGGTGGAGAGAGGACCAAGCCGCTTGTTCCCGCTAAGGCCATAAAGGTTGAACTTGTATCTGTGGGAAGGAGCCAGGTTGGGGACCGTGACGTCACGGGTGTCCCCGTTTAAGCGCAACACCTGGGGTTTCCCCTCCGTGTCTTTGTACTGGAGGAGGAAAGAGTCAAAATCCCCTGCTGGGACGCTCCAGGATAGACTGACGGCATGGCTGGTGACCTTGGAAACTGAGAGATCCCCCAGCTGGGGTGGAACGGCTTCTTCTTTTTCTTCCTGAGCTGGTTCCGGAGCTGGAAAAGAAGAGATGGGCGCATAGCAGAAAGGAAAGCTGTCCCCTGGTCACAAACAGAAGACAGTGGTACCTCAACGTATGAATTTAATCCGTCCTGAATGCATGCTCTTAAGTCGAACTACTCTTAAGTCAGGGTACCTATCTAAAAACTGAAAAAATAAGTTTAAAAAAATAAAAAAAATTGAAAAATAATATTTGTAAGTCGAGCAGACCTAAATCTAAATGTGTAAGGCGGCAATTAAAACGCCAACAGTTTTCCTCTCTTAACTTGGGGTACCACTGTATTTGGAATATTTAAAAACAGTCACTAAAATGTCTCTCAGCTGGAAGAAAGTCAGTGCAAGAAGCCAACCTGATAGAGCTCTGGATCCCAAGGTGTTCTTGGACTACAACTCCCAGAAATCCTGCCCAGCACAGCCAGGGGTCGAGACATCTAGGACTTGCAGCCCAAGAACAGCCGGGGAGCAGGAGAAGCTGGCACGGCAGCATGAGAAGGACAGGTATAACCTTTACAGTAATAAACTTTGACCTGCCGAGCTGGGAGGGACCGTACAGATCCTCAAGTAAAGGAGGCCGGGATGGTGGTGGTGGTGGTGGTGTAGGGGTGTGTGGAATTGAACTTTCAGCCTCTGGCTCTGTAGCCAGAGGCTTAAGCCACTGAGACAGGATGCTGCTACCGTTGAGTTTCTTGGGACTGCAACTCCCATGGTCCCCAGAGAACAGGAACACTGGTATCCCACCAAAGAGCCAAGTCAGTTTTTGAACTGTGCTCCTTAGAGAAAAATCAAATGCCTTCTCAGTGTTCCTATAACCGTTCATACTATTGTTTGGTGGATATTTGCTGCTCATCTATGTTGTGAATCAACCAGAGTGGCTTTGTTGTCAGATGGGTGGTATGTAAATGCCATAAACCAGGCCTGCCCAACAGGTAGACCGCGGGCTATTGGTAGCCCATGAAGGGTTCAAAAGTAGCCCGCCGGCCATCAATAAAAAAGTGAGGGGATAAGTTCTCCACCTCTTCCTCCTCCATCCCAAGGACCACCACTGCCCCAGTACAGTTCTGGGTCTGCCAGCCCCACTGTCTCAGCTGAGCAGGGCAGTTCAAGGGCCATGGTGCATTGAAATCTGTCCCCTCCAGAACAGATTAATTGGTTTTCAATGCATTCCCATGGGAAACCGCTGCTCTACTTACAAAAGTTTTTACTTATGACCATGTGCTTGGAACGGATAAAATTCGTAAGTAAAGGTTTTAGTGTAGTAGCCCTCAGGCAGTTTGGGCTGGAAAAAGTAGACCTTGGCCTGTTCAAAGTTGGACAGCCCTGCCATAAACAAATAAATGGGTGCTTCCTCAGTAAAAAAGATGAGCCTTGGCGGGAAACCTACCCTTATAGGGTAGCTACAGAGTGTCCATATGGGGTGAAGAGGCATTTCTAGCTCTCTTATTAATAATTGTCACTGCTGGATAGCTCAGTCGTTTAGGCCTCTGGCTGTGGAGCCAGAGGTTGGGGGTTCGATTTCCCCCATTGTGCGTCGTTAACGGAGACTGGACGTGAGGGTCCAGAGTGTCCCTTCCATTGCCTTTCTAGATTATTCTGAGGTAAAGTGTTCTGCTTATATACCGCCCCATACCACTTTAAGTAGTCTCTGGGCGGTTTACAATTTTTAATTACAGTGTGCAGGCTACACATTGCCCCCCCCCCCCCAGCAAGCTGGGTACTCATTTTACCGACCTCGGAAGGATGGAAGGCTGAGTGAACCTGGTGGATATGGAGGGGGCATGTTTGGATGGTTACTTGGCGTAAAGTGGATGTGGGAGTGAGAGAGAAGGGCAGTGGTGGGGAGGAAAGGAAGATGGTGGTGGTGGTGGGGACATTAATTGGAATCTCAGGCTCTGCCTTTGAATGGTTTCCCAGGAATCATGGCAGAGCTTAAATTTCAAGGCGCCTTCTCTCCCAACCCATTCGTAGGAGGAATGGGACCGAGGAAAAACAAAGAGCTGCCCAAGGACGACCAGCGAGGAAAAAGGGCCAGTGGGTGTTTGCCAGAAGCTAGCCACTTTGTTTCAAGGGGAAGAGTGATCTAGCAGGACTTCCCTCGGCTGCTGAGCTCTGCTGGGAATGGTGTGGCCCAATCAATCCTCCAGGAACATTTCTGAACTTTTGAAAGACTCTGCCGGAACATCTGAGATCCCATTCAGGAAGCTAAGGGATTGAGAAGGAGAATTGTGTTTTGGTGTGTATGTGGTTCTTGAGCAGGGGGTTGGACTGGATGGCCTTGGTAGGCCCCTCCCAACTTCATCATTCCATGGTTCTAGAACAGGGGTCCTCAACCTAAGGCCCAGGGGCCGGAAGCGGCCCCCCAGGGTCCTGAATCCGGCCCCCGGGACCAATTGCAGACCTCCCCACCTACCCCCTGCTTCACGAACAAGCCAGCCACCGCAGCTGCTTCTACTGCTGAGGCAGTTCAAAGCAGTGGGCTATGTCGCTTCCCCCACTCCCTCCACCCACCGCCCAGATGATCGGCACCCTGGCTAGTGGGGCAGTTCAAAGTGGGAGGGCCATGGCAAGGTTCCCCGCTCCCCCACCTGCCCCCCTTTTTTCCATGTTGGCCTTTTGTTTGGACTGTGGTCTAGGCTCCAGTGGTGTCTGGGGGGGTGGGGTGGACTGGCCCGCTGTTTGAAAACTTTGAGGACCCCTGTTCTATCTAGAGGATGAAACAAGGTAAGGCTGCATTAAGGTAGGAAGGGTGGCGCTTTCTCCCAATCCCTGCTCCGAAATCACTCCACTGAAAACAGAACAACGTGGAAACTATATGGCGTTAAGACGACAAGATTCTCCTTTGTACTGCACTTCCTGACACAGCCCAGCTGGTTGGGTGCCTGTGAGGGATACAAGACAAGGAGAACATCAGCTCAAGGAGAGAGCTATGGCTTCTACGGGTCCTTTTGAGGAGAAAAGGTGGGGTAAAAAGTATTTTAAATAAAGGGAGAAAACAAAATTATGTTTCAGTGATGGATTCAGTCCACACGGGAGGCGTCCAGGGATCCACGCGAAGCCTTGGCTGACCTGTGACAGCGTCGATCGAGACGGGCCCCAGTCGCTTGTTGCCGGCATGTCCGAAAATGCGGAATTCGTATCTCTGTGAAGGCGTCAGATTGTAGAGGTGGAGGGAGCGCATGGCTCCGTCCACAGGTACGCCCTGGAGCTTCCCTGCAGCGTCCTTGTACTGGATGAGGAAGGAGTCAAAGCTACCTTCGGGGACGCTCCAGGAGAGGAGAAGAGAATCCGGGGTAACCTCAGAGACAGCAACCTCTCCAAGATTGGGGAGAACGCTCCTGGGTGGCTCCTTCTCTTTCACCGCTGCTGGCCCGGGTGTTTCTGCAGCTACGAAAATCAGAGAGGAACAATTGTGAAGGCACCCTGGTCAATTATCCCTAGGAAACAATGGCTGCTTTTACACGACCCCTAAAATCCGCAGCAAAATGCTCGCAGATGTGGAGCATAAAATTGTTTTCCCACCACCAGCGGACTTGAAAAAAAAAATAAAGTACGACCACACCCATTGAAGCACGCCCCAGCACACTTTACAAGTACCTGGTCTGGAGGAAGTAAAATCCTTGTTGCTGTTTTAAAGCATTGCATGCCTGGCCCTCCTCCGTTTTTTGTTTGTTTTTGTTGGGTTCCCCCCTTTTAACAGACAGGAATCCTAACGGGATGGAAAAATTAGCTGCTGCCGATGGCAGGCGGAGGTGAGCCTGCATTTTTTTCTCTCTCCCCTCACCGCAGACAGAAGCAATAGAATCAGAGTGGGGGAGGAGGGAACACAGGAAGCAGAACAAAAACCACATTGGAGGGATCTGCATTTAAGTGGCAAGCGGATTTTAGGGGTCGTGTAAAAGCAGCCAATGTGATCTTGAGGTTATAAAGTCGCAGTGGTAGTTTTTCAGCCGCCTCCTCCACACGTTGCTCCTTTGGACAACTCTGTTTCCTGCTGGAGACCTCAAGGGCGGAGAGTAATGATTTCTACGTGCAAAAATCGCGTGCAGGACTTGTTTCAACTGAGGGAAAGATTCCATTTCTGCAAGGCTAAATATAGGCTCCATTAGAAGAACTGAAATCCAGTCAAGAATCTGAAATTCCCCTGGCTTCTCCAGTGAATTAAAATTCCTTGCTAGGAAGGGGGAAAAGTGATTTTTTTTTTTTTACAATTTATCTAGATTACCCACACCCCAAAACTATATATAATTATTTTATTTTTCCTTATTTGGTAGCTTGGATTATTAATTTTTGATCAGGTTTGCCGTTCAGTGTGGTCACACTGT
>JAHTLZ010000003.1:209150-221245 GCA_023846285.1 Phrynocephalus versicolor | reverse complement strand
GCGTCCACGTACTGGACCAAGAAGGAGTCGGACGTCCCGGCGGGGACGTCCCAAGAGAGACGAACGGAGTCCCCAGTGACCTCGGACACAGAGAGCTCCCCCAGTTTGGGCTCAGGAGTTGGCGTGGTTGTCCCCTGCCCTTGTTGCTCTGGCGCTGCGGGGGCTGTAGAAGAGAGAGAGTGGAACTGAGTCGGTGATTGCTGACTCACAGCTTTGGGGAAAGATGAACTTCCAGTCATGGGATGTAGAAGAAGGAGAGGACAGTTAGACATCACCGTATTCAATCAAGCAGAGGGACAGTTGCGCTGCCAACAGATTCGCTGGGCCCTGGGCTGCATGGACAATAATCCAAAGGTAAGAAGAAAGCGGAACTGAACAGCAGCAGGAAAAATGAAAAATAATTATACAATAGGAGCACAGTATCCGCGGGGGCTCCATGCCGAAAAACCCTGGGGATACCCAACACTATACATTGCATGGTCTCTGGCTCCCTCGGGTGGCCTTTACAGGTAAATACACCCTGGAATAAATATGTATTTCTGGGTAATTTTTATCATGTTCAGACAGCAGATAAGCGAATCAGCAGTAACTGATCATGCAGCTAGCGGATCGCCCTGTATCAATCAAGTTTTTTTTTTAAAAAAAGCTGTCAAAACTATTGCTAGCCATGGATTATATAAAAAGAATGGAAAGAGTGATATGGGCAACTGAGGAACTGTGACACAGCACCACTTGTATATATTCTACTTCTGCTTATATACCGCCCCATACCACTTCAAGTAGTCTCTGGGCAGTTTTTCAGCTTAATTAAAGTATGCAGTCTACACATTGCCTCCCCCCCCCAACCCCAGCAAGCTGGGTACTCATTTTACTGACCTTGGAAGGATGGAAGGCTGAATGAACCTTGAGCCTGCTACTTGGGATTGAACCCCAGGTCATCAGCACAGTTTTAGCTGCAGTACAGGCATTTAACCACTGCACAGCCTGGAGCATGACTCTGTCCAGTTATTACTACAGCTATTTCTCCTGTCATGGGGAATTGTTTATTATCTCGCAGGTCCCAGATTTCAAAGTATGTAATATCTGGTGTGATATTCTATTTTTCATAAGCAGGAGGAATGGGACTTTGCATCATAAGATGGCTTGACACCAGTTACTAGAGGCAAGCCAATAAACAGGATAATACCCTAACACACCCGTTCCCAACCTCGGGAGTCCCAGAGGTTGTTGGAATGCAGCTCCCAGAAATCCTGGCCTGCACAGCTAGTAGTGAAGGCTTCTGGGAGTTGCGGTCCAAGAACATCCAGGGACCCGAGGTTGAAAACCACGGGCCCAGCAGAAGACACAGTGTGGGGATTCCATACCCCAACAGACTCTGAACCCCAATAACTTGGCAGCACCGAGGCAGCCTTTAGGCTTGGATTTCCAGAGACCAAGAAGGAACCCGGTGTGGTTAAGCTGACCTGGAGCTGATCTCACACAGGAGGCCAGAGAAACAATGGCACTCCACGATATCAGGGCACATCTGGTCCGTGACCGAGCCCAAAGCTCCTTCCTCTCCCCTTCCTCTGTCTTTATCAATGATTCCTCACTAGCCAAGTCTGTTCTTCCTAGATAAGGGTGCATGCTCCTCCCACTAATGGAATGCATACGTGACCAAGACCATACTTCCTCTGTGACTTCCTCTGTCCTATTGTGTTATTGTCATCAATAAAGACCTCTTGGTCCCAGGCACAGCGGAGAGACACTCAGAGACACTCACACACACTCACTCACACACATGCACACACACAGACACCCACGCACAGAGAGACGCAGCCTGGGACCACAGATGATTTACCCCAAAACTCTGTGTATGCGTAATTAATAACACTACAAAACAGAGTCTTCTCATGCTATCTCTAGAACACCACAAGGGCGCACGTGGGCTGCTGACCTGTGATGGCGTTGGTGGAGACGGGGCCAAGGCGTTCCCCCTTGGAGAGGCCATAGAGTTCAAACCGATAGCGTCGGGAGGGGACCAGATGAAGGACCGTGACCTCACGTGAGACACTGTCCACGGGCAATGTGTGGACATCATCCTCTCCATCCTCGTACTGGAGAAGGAAGGAGTCAAAGCTCCCATTTGGGACACTCCAAGACAGGCGGACTGAGTCGCTGTGGGCTTCTGAGACCACGAGTTCCCCCAACTGAGGTTTGTGCCTCCCATCTTCTTTTTTCTCCTCCTCCTCTTCCTCCTCTTGCTCTTCCTGTTTCTGCTCTTCCTCCTCTGGTTTCACTAGGGTAGAAAGTGAGAGTTGGGGACCCAGGAGTTGGGAGGAAAAGAGATCCCAGGGCCAACAAAAACGTTCCACCTGGCATACAGTAGGACCCCAGTATCCACCGGGGATTGGTTCCAAGCCTTCCCGTGGATAATGAAAACCATGGATAAAAGAGAATACCAAAATGTCCCCCAAAACGGAGGTTACTTACCTGTAACTCTGGTTCTTCGAGTGGTCATTCTGTGATTGCACACAATGGGTTTTCTCGTGTGCTCGCAGAGCAGACCTCGGATTCTCCTTTAAGCCAGTTAATTGAAAAGAACTCCTTCCCTATAAAAGTAGACTCCGCCCTCTTCCAGCCTCAGTTCCGTCACTTTTACGCCACTGACGGCAAGAGAATTTAAGAAACATAGAGTAGCACGTGACGGAGAGGGGAAGGAGGGCGGGTTTGTGTGGAATCACAGAATGACCACTCGAAGAACCAGAGTTACAGGTAAGTAACCTCCGTTTCTTCTTCGTGGTCTTCTGTGATTGCACACAATGGGTGATTAACAAGCTGCACTTACCGGAGGAGGGTAGTCACGGCAAAACTGCAGAGAGCACCGACTTGCCAAAGGTCGTGTCAGCTCGAGCTCTGGTGTCTAGCCGGTAATGAGACACAAAGGTTAAGTCCGATGACCACGTAGCAGCCTTACAAATGTCTGGGATGGAAACTCCCCTCAAAAAAGCCGTAGAAGTGGATATAGCCCTAGTTGAATGAGCTCGGATATTGGCAGGCAAGGGAGTGTCCGCAAGCTGGTAAGCTAAAGTGATTAAGCGGACAATGGACTTTGAAATAGACTGCAATGACATCGGCTGACCTCGTCTTTGACCGAAGTAGCAGAGAAAAAGTCTTGTTGAAGAAGTGTAGGATTTAGTTCGGTCTAAATAATACGCTAATGCACGTTTAACATCTAAGGAGTGTAACGCACGTTCCAAATCAGTTGTAGGGTTCGGGAAGAACACCGGTAAATGAATAGGTTGGGAGACATGGAATTGTGATACAACTTTAGGCAAGAAGGAAACGTCTGGAAACATAGTAACTTTACCCTCGTGAAACTGCAAGAACGGGGGGTCCCTGCGGAGGGCTGCAAGTTCTCCTGCACGCTTTGCAGAGGTAATGGCTACCAAAAAGAGTGTCTTGAAGGTTAGCAACTGGTCTGAAGCCCTAGCCAAAGGTTCGAAGGGTGGCTTCATTAGTTGACGGAGAACCAGTGTGAGAGACCATTGAGGTGTAGGAAGAGAACGATGTGGCATGATATTGCGGAGGCCTTTAAGGAAGCTTTTAACTGCGGGGTTTCGAAACAGAGTGGAGGAGCTTGACTCTGGAGGTTGATGGGCTACAATAGCAGCGATGTATACTCTTAAGGTGGAAATTGAGCGTCCTTTAGAAGCGAGATGCCGAAGAAAATTCAAAAGTAGGTCAACTGAAGTAGGTATAGGATCCAAATGTAAAGAAGTAGCGAAGTCTAAGAAGACTTTAAACTTGTAGTTGTAGAGGGTTCTTGTTGAAGCCTTTTTGGATGATCGAATTATGTCATCTACCGAGGGAAAATTCTCCAAGCAGTCAGGTGTAAGGTTTCTGGAGAAGGATGCAGGACTTTGAAGTCGTTCTGAGAGAGTAGATCGTTTCGATGAGGTAGACGATAAAATTCGTGCGCTATGGACCTTAGGGTTGGGAACCAGATTTGTCGAGGCCACCATGGGGCTATCAAGATGGCATTCACCTTCTCTTGTCTGAGTTTGACTATCGTTCTCAGGAGGAGGGGGATTGGTGGAAATAGGTAAAGGAAGTGTGGAGTCCAAGGGATCATGAACGCGTCCCCGAGAGATTGAGGATCCAAACCTGCTCTTGAGCAGAAGTGGCGACATTTGGAGTTCTTCCTGGAAGCGAACATGTCTATTTCTGGCGTTCCCCAAAGGTTTGTAATGTGACGGAATACAGCCGGATGAAGTGACCATTCGTGGGTGTTGTGGGTCTGACGGCTGAGAGCGTCGGCGAGATCGTTTTCTCGAGTAGATACGTGAATAGCTACTGGAGTAACGTTGTGTCTGATGCACCATTCCCAAAGGCGTATTGTGAGATGTAGCAACGGCTTTGAGTGTGGTCCCCCTTGCTTGTTTATGTAGTACATCACCGTGGTATTGTCGGTGACGAGTTGGATAGCCTTGTTCTGTATTACTGGAAGAAACGCCTTGAGAGCGTAGATGATTGCTAGAAGTTCCAGCTGATTGATATGAAGGGTTGTTTGATCGGCTGACCAAAGACCATGAATTCGTAAGTCGTTGCAGTGAGCGCCCCATGCAATGGGACTGGCATCGGTGGTCACTTGTTGTTCTAGGTGTGGGGGCAGAAAGGAAATCCCTTTGGATAGATTTTGAGGATCTGCCCACCAGGCTAGGTGTTGAAAAAGGTATGTTGGAATTTGAATAAGTGTTCTTGGGTTGTCTAATGCAGGGTTGAAGACTGAGAGGAACCAGGACTGAAGCAGCCTCATACGGAGACGGGCGTATTGTACTGTCGATGTAGTCGAGGCCATGAGACCTAAGAGTGTCTGTATGTAACCTGCGGGAACTGTAGGATGGTTCATGGAGTACAGAACCGTTGAGATAATTTTTTCTTTTCTTTCTGTGGACAGAAAGGCTCGGCCTACAGTAGCATCTAGTAGGGCTCCTATATATGGCTTTCGTTGTGAAGGGATAAGGGAAGATTTCTTGAAATTCACTTGAAGACCCAAGTCGGCCAATAGGGAAAGTGTAAAATGAACGTCCTGTAAGGATTGGCGGTACGAAGGAGAGACCAGGAGCCAGTCGTCTAGGTAGGGAAAAATTGTTATGCCTTGTAGTCTGAGGAAAGCAACAACTGGGGCCATAACCTTGGTGAAAACTCTGGGGGCAGATGCAAGGCCGAATGGAAGGGCTTTGTACTGGTAGATAGTATTGTCTATAAGAAAACGAAGGTATCGACGGTGTGAGGGGGCAATGGAGACGTGAAAATAAGCATCTTTCAGGTCGATCACAACAAACCAATCTCCTGATTTTAAAAGGGGAATGATGGAATCTAAGGATGCCATACGGAAACGTTTCTTCAGAAGGAACAAGTTTAGACCTCTGAGATCTAAAATAGGGCGAAGGCCCCCATCTCGCTTTGGGATAATGAAGTAACGGGAATAAAATCCGTTCTTGAGGTCGGTGATGTCTATTGCTTCTATGGCTTGTTTTTCTAGGAGTGATTGGATCTCTTCTCGTAGAGCCGAGGATGGTGTTGTGGTTAACACACGACCCAGAGGAGGTAAGTGATGGAAGTCTATAAGGTAGCCAGAAGCGACGGTATCTAAGACCCATTTGTCTGTAGTGATGCGTATCCATGCAGCGAGATGGGGGGCTAAGCGGGTAAGGCATCCTTGGGGCCGAGGTGGGGAAGATTGATAGAGGGGAGTGTCAAAAACCCTGTCTATTTCTCCCCTCAGGTCTACGCTGAGAGGCGCGTCCGCGTTGACGAGTGGCAGAGTTACGAGTGGAGGATCCCCTATTCATCGGAAATCTTTGTCTATCAGGTAAGTATCTTGAAAAGGAAGTGCGTCTCCAAGGTCGTCTATATGGCCTGTAATTGGTTTGGTAGGCATAGGAACGGGAAGTCTTAGTAAGCTTGTTTAGTTTATCTAGAATATCATCCGTTTGAGGATCAAATAGGCCTTTTCCATCAAATGGGAGGTCTTCAATACGTGCTCTGGAATCGTCAGGAACTGTAGTAGAGCGAAGCCAGGCGTGTCTTCGGAGAACAATAATCGTGGCCAACTGCTTAGCTGCAGCTTCAATTGTATGCTTAGCTGCCAATCTCTGATGCTTTGCCAAAGCCATTATGTCATGGCAAGAAGATTCAGCCGAAGAACATTGTTCGTCCGGTAAAAAATGTAGGAAGGGTTGTATCTTGTTACCAACATCACGTAAGTAGGCCCCCATTGCTGCTGAGTAATTAGCCACTCTGGCCACAAAGGATGATAGTGAATAAAGGTGGCGTCCAAGTGTTTCAAGTTTACGTCCTTCCTTGTTGGAGGGGATGGTTGATGATCGTGAGCGGCTTCTATTTTGCGTGGAATTTACTATAAAGGAATTTGGAAGAGGGTGTTTATACAAAAAGGATGTATTGTCACCATGAGCTCTATATAAATTATCAACTCTTCGAGGTATCTGAAATGAGGATGATGGCTTGTCCCATGATTCCTTGATTAGACGCAACAGAGGCTTAATGAATGCCAATCTACAGGGTGGAGCTCGCTCGAGAGCTAAATCATCGAATACCTGATCGTCATCATCTGGAGAGGGTTGGATAATTTCCAGATTAAGTGTTCTGGCTATTTTGGAAATCAGAAGGGAATAAGACTTATAATCCTCAGAAGGGGTAGGATCTTGATCTTCTGAGCCTTCAGATAGTGAAGTTGAAGGATGGTGTTGGGAAGTCCTTGTATAAGATGAATTTGAGCTGGAATGAAGGCTGCATCTAGATGGTGAATATGGGTCAGTTGAAGAAGAGGAAGAACTTGAAAGTTCCTGTAGAGGAGTACCAGGATGTGCTCGGGTAGCAGGTCTCCTGGTGGCAGATGTTAGTTGGTCTGCATCATTATGCTGAGTCTGGGAAGTAAATGGAGCATTGGTTGCCGGTTGAGGTGAAAGCGTTGAAGGCACAGCATTGACCGGTTGTGGTGCCTGCGTAGCATTTGAGGTCATTTCCATGTTAGCAAGCCTCCTACGACGTCGAGGAGGGGATCTGCAACTGTCAGGTGACATTGTAGAAGTAAATGAAGGAGATCTATGCCGACGCCTCCGAGGGGTTTGGGAAGGAAAACCCCTATAGTCCGGATGCCAATAAAATGGTGGGGGGTAGTCATAAGGGAGCCGACATTCATACATAGAGTCGTTTGAATAAGAGGCAAAGGAAGCCTCATAGCGGTGTCGACGCTCTCTCCGGCGGTCCGGGCTTGATTCGTTTGAAGAGGGGAAAAGTCTGTGGTGGCGACGCCGAGGACGGTCAGCTGAGGAGCGGTTGGTATGGCTCCTTCTACTCCACCTGGTTCCAGGGGAGGAATGGTGGTGTCGGCCGGCAGACCGAGAACGAGATCGCTCCGTTAAAAATGGGGAGGTACGATGTCGGGCGCTCCCGAAAGACCGCACGGAGCGATCTGATAAGGCAGAGAGCCGGCTCTGTTGTCTGTGTTCCGGAGAGCTGGAACGACGCGGTGCAGGCAAGGACGAGCGCCCGGAATTGCGGCGGCGTGGGGTATGGTTTATGCCAGAGCTCCTCGATGTAGAACGCCTCCGGTGACGAGCAGCCCGGCGCGGTGAGCGCAAAGCAGAAGACGGGCTGGAGGCTTCGCTGCGCCGCCTTTGAACCTGCGGCGATGTAATGCGCCTTGCCTGCGATCTCGGCATTGAGGATCGGAGTGATCCAGTGTTGTGCCCGACCTGAGCTCCTTGGGAGGTCTGCAGCAATGGCAAAGGCTCGGCCACTTCATTGCCCCGGTAAAGTGAATTTCGCGGGCTGGCCGGGGGAGCTACAGTATGCTCCACTCTGTGATGTTCTTCCCCGATGTTATCCTGGGGCTGAGGAGGAGCTTGAAGTTGCTGCGAGGTGGGGCTGAGCGTAGGAGCTGATTTTCGTGCTCTTTTATCAGTCTTTGAAAGTTTGTTTTTACTCCGGACCTTTTCCCTTGGAGGAGGAGATGGATTATCTGTAGAGCCGGATTGCATAGTAGACCGCACTGAGGTTTGAGGCAGGTCTAAAGGGTTTGTTGTTGTTTCCATTGTTGGAGCTAAAGAGCGTTCCCACAGATAATATCTCAGGCTTTTAAGTCGGGAACGGAGAGTGGCTTTGGTAAAGTTCCGGCAGTGAGAACAGGTGGACGTTAAATGGTTCTCTCCCAAGCAGAAAAGACAAAGGGAGTGGCCGTCAGAAATAGCAAGTTTGTTCCGGCAAGAGGAACAATGTTTAAATGGCACTGCAAATGCCATAAACAGGGGAAGGGAAAGTTTTCCTCTCCCCCCGAGGGGGGAAAGGGGGAGGGGGGACTTGAGAAGGGAAGGGAAGGAAGTTCCTTCTAAATAAACAAGGTAAGTAACAAAAGTTTGTTTGTTTTTCAAGATAACTCACAGAGGAGAACAACGAGGTGCTTGCTGAGCGGCGGAAAAGAAGGAACTGAGGCTGGAAGAGGGCGGAGTCTACTTTTATAGGGAAGGAGTTCTTTTCAATTAACTGGCTTAAAGGAGAATCCGAGGTCTGCTCTGCGAGCACACGAGAAAACCCATTGTGTGCAATCACAGAAGACCACGAAGAAGAATTGCTGTTTTGTGATAGTAGCTTGGCTCGCTGTTTTGCAATAGTAGCTTGCTTTACAGCTGCTGTTTGTGACGGTAGCTTGCTTTGGGGCTGTTGATTGATTGATTGATTTATTTCCTCTACCAACCATGGATAAATGAATCAGTGGATAATGATACAGTGGATACAGGGGTCCTACTGTATTTCACTATCAGAGGTGGGAAAGAAAGCATGGGGGGGGGGGAAACAAAACCACCAGGAAGCACAATGGCTGCAAGGCAAAGGAGTGCATGTTAAGATGGTGGACGTGCCACGACCACGTTCCTTCCAGCACAGATCTGAGAATGACAAGAGCCTGCTTTAAAGGCCAAGAGGAGAGAAGGGAGACAAGGGGGAATGAGGGCCTATGTCGGTCAACATCTGGAGCACCATCCCTTTCCCAACGATGGCACAGAACAGTGGTGGCGATCCTTCAGCACTCCAGATGTTTTGGACCACAACGCCCAGAATTGCAAGCCTAGATCACCAGTGACCACAGACTGTGGGAGCTGTGGTCCAAAACATCCGGAGTGCCAAAGGTTTGTCACCACTGGCATGGAACAGTGCTTCCCAAACTCGGGGTCCCAGATGTTCTTAGACTACCGTTCCCAGAAATCGACAGTTGCCGAAACAGCAAACGGTGAAGGCTTCTGGGAGTTTTACTCCAAGCACATCTGGGGCCCCAAGGTTGGGAACGGCCGGCGTAGGAGAGAAGGATTTCCTTCTCTGTTCCCTCCCTACCCCCCTATTTGGGACAAAATAGAGAGAGAGAGAGAGAGAGAGAGAGAGAGAGAGAGAGAGAGAGACAGAAAAAAGGGACCACTACTGCACTTTAGATTTGAAATGCCTTTTTCTTAAAGACAAATCGCCTTAAAAATCACTGCCCGCTTTTCAAATCCCTGTTTCTGAAGAGGCCCCTTGGCCACGCCCATTTTTGGCCACTGTGTCGGTTTTTCTTGAGACGACCACTGGGGGTGGTGTTTTTTTAAAATCGATTCCTGCATCCCCTTTTAAAGCGATTTGGTTGAATCTGCGGACATACTAACCCCCCCCCCACCGTTTCTGCCGTTTCCCTGTCATAGAACACACACAAAAAAAGCCTGCCACAATGTAAACATGTTTGCCGACTTTGCCGATGCTGCACTTTCACATGGTGGTCGCTGAAAATTGAAGTATAAAGTGGTTCAGCAAAGTTGCGGACGGGAAGCCGATTGCTAAGCAACCGCCGAAGTGCGGACTGCCAAACCGCTGTAGCGACCACGTGACCACGGGAGGAGATAAAGGCGATGCAAAACAAACAACGGCTGCTCAAGGAAGTGCGGCAGCAGCTTCAGCTGACCTGTCGTGGCCTCAGAGGAGACGGGGCCAAGGCGTTTGCGACCAGAAAGGCCAAACAGGTTGAACTTGTATCTGCGGGCCGGCGTTAAGTCTGAAAGGGTGACCTCGCGAGAAGTTCCCTCCACGGGGAGCGCCTGGAGTTTGCCTTGCGCATCCTTGTACTGGATAAGGAAGGAGTCAAATTGTCCGGTGGCAACGGTCCAGGACAGAAGAGCAGAATTGCTGGTGACGTCGGACACAGAGAATTCCCCAAGGCTGGGCTTCGCTGGCTCTTCCTTCTTTACTCTGGGTGCTGGCAGAGAGTGTGGGGTGGGGGTGGGGAGTGGAGTTTAAACAGGAATTAAAACTGTGCCCACAATAGAGAGGCCAACAGGTAAAGTATTTAGAAGCCAGTTACGGACATGGCTGAACAAAGTTTTTCACTGTGAACCTATCTATACTGCCCCCTGGCATTTGAATAGCCGTTTCCGTTCAAACAGAAATAACAGTGGTACCTTTTGTAAAGAAATTAATTTGTTTCAAATGAAATTCTGCTAAGCAAATTTTCCTTTGTACAAATTTCCCGTAGGAATGCATTGAAAACAGATTAATCCCTAATTACAACCGTTTTTCTCTTGTACGTTTGTTCTACGAGGGTCCACTTGTATTTGGTTATTTCGGGAAGGTGTGCTTCCAGTGTCCATGCATCACACAATCCCGCTTCTTATTCTTCACCTTTGTCCGCCATGGTCACCATCTGCTTATCCATCTCTTTTGCTGGCATTCAAATCCTTTCTTATATTATTTAAAATGTCAGCAAGTGACACAGCGCTGAACCGATAAGACCGGGCAAGCGTTTGAATTAGTATTCTATCAGTTTAGCACTGTAGCTGTTGCACACCATCCGCGAAGATATGTCTGTGAAGATTCTCAATCATCCAGGTGAGTTTATCTGGAACTTGAGTCATGGCTTCTGGACTTCTTCTTCTTTTTTTTTTTTTTTTTGAGAGATGAAACATTTCATTGTTCATCCAAACAGCTTCATCGGACCGATGAAGCTGTTTGGATGAACAGAGAAACGTTCCTATCTCTCAAAAAAAGAAGTCCAGGAGCCATGATTCCACTTCCAGAGAGACCATCCAGGAAAGAAATTATTTTTAAAACTACAAGTTACAAAGTGTTCCGCCCTACGCACCATCTGAAACATCACCTGGACATGTCCGGTAACTGTGTCACTCAGAGGGATATACTCCAGTGGCAGAAATGAGGACTGGGTGAGAAGCCAAGACCAGCACCATGGAGCGCCTCCTAGTGGCAGCCATTTCAGTTTCTTTGCAACTTCTGACCCAGGTTATCCGGGAGCTGAGCCAGGGCTACCGGACTTCTGTTCTTCCTGGGTCGAAACGTTTTCACTAGTCATCCAAGTAGCTTTGTCCATCTGAAAAGAAGTCCAGCTGCACTGACTCAACTTCTGCATAACCTCACCTGGATGACGGAAAATCTTCACAGACATATTCTGACCCAGAGGTTGTGGGCACTACATTGTGGGGAAATTCAACTGGTGCAAGTGGGCCTTCCTTAAAGCGCCAGGTCATTACTCTGGGGTGACCTATACTTGTGTCAAGTCCACGGCTCTGCTTTTCCAAAAGGGTCGACTTGAGTTTTTATGTGACACATATTTGCACATAGCCTATCGTTCACTCCCCCATGGTCTCTTGTGAATTTCTTCCTGGGATTGGCCAAGTACAGTAGCTAGACGTGGCCATTCAATCCTACAGACCTGTGACAGCCTCCGCAGAGATGGGGCCAATGCGTTTGCGCCCTACGAGCCCAATGAGGTTGAACTTGTATCGTCGGGAAGGAGAGAGGCCGAGGATGGTGGTCTTGCGGGCGCTTCCCTCCAAGGGCAATGCCTGGGTTTTGCCTTCAGTGTCTCTGTACTGGATTAAGAAAGAGTCAAAGCTCCCTGTTTGGACGGTCCAGGAGAGACTGGCGGAATCAGTAGTGACATTAGATACAGAGAATTGTCCCAAGCTCGGGAGAGCTATTGTTTCAGCTGGTAGAGATGCTATTGGAGTAAGAGAGAGAGAGAGAGAGAGAGAGAGAGAGAGAGAGAGAGAGAGAGA
>JAHTLZ010000003.1:183874-209140 GCA_023846285.1 Phrynocephalus versicolor | reverse complement strand
AGAGAGAGAGAGAGAGAGAGAGAGAGAGAGAGAGAGAGAGAGAGAGATTAGGAAATACAACTGTATTTTCACATGCATAAGACGCCTCCCCAATTTTTTTCCAGCCTGAAACAACAGTTTCTCTACTGTGTGCCCCTCTCATTGGCTGACTTCCATGTATAAGACGACCCTAAATGTTTAGTTTAACTGTTTTTGTAAAAAATACATAGTCTTAAACATGGAAAAATACAAGACCACAGTGGACTTTTCTGAATCATCTATGCACCTTTGAGAACCGGCCCACAGTTGGGGCAGAAATACTTCCACAAACAGCTGGCTGAAAAAATAAAATAAAACTCACTTTGCAGCCCAAATAAAACCTCCCCACCCATCTGTCCTGTGTGGCTGGGAATATCTAAATCGATGTCAACAACGCTTAACTCAGTTTAACAGTGGCTCTTATTGCCAATGGAACCGTGCTCTAAGGTGGCTACTTCCTGTCCTTCCTTGTACCACGACTAGTTTTGTACTGTGACAGTGTTGGTCACGATTATGTGGTTTTGTCCCTGTCTAGTCGCTGTTTCCATGTTCCCACGGTCATGATAACTTGTCTCGTGACAAGTGTTACTTCACGGTCTTGTTCCGTGACAAATTCTGGCTAGTTTGATGTTGTTCAGCAAAAAAAAGACGATGTAACCCAATCCCTGAGCATCGGCTAATCGAAATGTTGATCTGAAACAGTCAAAATATTGAGAGAGAAAAAGACGCGTGTTTGTGGGGGGAACGAAATGGTTGTTGCATGACAGTTGTTACCATGTGGTCCCTTATCTCGGAACAGAAACCAGGAACAAACCGTAACAAGAGAATACCTCAACCCAGCGCCAGGTCATGTTCTGATCCCGCTCTGGGGGCATGGTCAAGACAAATTTCAGCTGATGCACTACGGACGTGAAGTAAGATTTTTTTGTACGGGTCCGAAGCGCAGCACTTACAGAGACAAAACGGACTTGAAGTAACTGTCTAAGACACTCGTTTGCACTTTGTGAAATCAGTGATCCCAGGCTCTAAAGTCCTCTAACTGAGTTAGTTAATCTGCCATCTCCTTGGAAGGGAGAGACACACTTGTTCTGGCACTTGGACATTTTTATTAGTTAACAATTCTTAGCGTCAAATGACAAAACTATCTTTGATGTCTGTTTCTGGCTCAGTATAAAACTGAACCAGATTTAGAATTATGTTCAACCAGTGACCAGGAGAAGCCTTGAATGGAAGCATCGGGATAAAATCTAGCTGGACGTTCATCCAGGATGTTGTACTCACAGGACGATGTGCTGGACCAACCAACTCCCTCCCATCGCCTCTGATTCTTTAAAAAAGGGCCACAATTCTGTTATGTAACTACTGTATTGACTGCTTCCCCTTGACTGTGTGAATCGACAGAGGTCCAGCACCAAAGAGAGATGTTCAAGAAAGGATCTGAGCTCCAGTTAAACTGACCTGTGATGGTGTCTGTGGAAACAGGGCCAAGCCGCTTGTTGCGGCCAGTGAGTCCATAAAGGTTGAACTTGTATCGGCGGGATGGGACGAGATTTGGGATGGCCAGCTCTCGGAAGACTCCTTCCACCGGGATGGAGTGAGGCTTGCCCTGGGCGTCCTTGTACTGGATCAGAAAGGTTTCAAAGCTCCCCGTGCGGACCGTCCAAGAGAGATGGACGGAATCGCTGGTGACATTCGAAACCAAGAGCTCGCCTAAACTTGGAGGTTCCTCGGGTAATGACGCTGGCAGAACAGAGATCAGGAGAGAGAGACAGATTTTAGAGCAAAGAAACGATCCATGTTAGCACTGTACATGCAAATAAGTGTGAAGAATCACAAAGGATTTTAACACATCTAACTTAACCCCGATGAAGCTGTTTGGATGAACAACGAAACATTTCTATCTCTCCAAAAAGAAGTCCAGTAGCCATGACTCAACTTCCAGATTAATCCCTGAATGCTGTTTTTGTTGTTGTTTAAGTCTGTTCTTAAATCTTTAAATATTTCTAATCCTTCAGTGCATTTCAATCAGTGTTAAAGTTTAATAGTTTCTTAATGTATAGTTTATTCAATTTCAGTTCTGTTCTTTTGCATCCCGTGAGATACCTCAAGTCCTTTACTGGGAGAAATGTGGGCTAGAAATATGACAAATAAAATAAAATAAATTAAAGTGAACAGAAGAGAAAATGGCATGGAGAAGATTAAGCAACACACATGCACACACACACTTTTTTTTTTGAGAGAAGAGAGATCATAGAATCATAGAGTTGGAAGAGACCTCAAGGGCCACCCAGTCCAACCCCCTGCCATGCAGGAACCCCCATCACAGTAGTATTTCCAACAGATGGCCATCCAGCCTTTGCGTAAAAACCTCCAAACAAGGAGACGCCGCCTCCCTCCGTGGCAGCAGATTCCACTGTTGTTCCAACTGTCAGGGAGTTCTCCCTAATGTTCAAATGGGATCTCTTTTTCTGTAGTTTGAAACCTTAGTTTTCTAGTAGCTGGAAGATCTTCTCGTCCCTACCTGTGACCATGTCAGTAGAAATTGGTCCCGCACGCTTCCGCCCAGAGACTCCATAAAGGTTGAACTTGTATCTGCGAGAAGGGACCAAGCTGGGGACCGTGACCTCACGGAGCTCCCCTTCCACGGGCAATGACAGCGGCTTCCCCTCTGCATCCTTATACTGGATCAGGAAAGAGTCAAAGTCTCCGATGGGGACAGTCCAAGAGAGACGGGCAGAATAACTTGTGACATTGGAGACCGAGAGCTCTCCCAAGGTGGGTTGAGGTGGCGGTGTTGTGGGCAATGGAGCTGAAGAAGAAGAAATGAAGGATTTAAAGAAAAAAACATGACAGTTTTTTTTAATGCAATGAAACTTTATTTTGAATTTGTTTTGATTTGAAGCCTGAAGGTGTGATCGTTAGACTGCAGTACTGCAGCCAAAAGTCTGCTCAAAGCTCTGGTTCAATCCCAGGTAGCCAGCCTGAGGTTCATTCAGGCTTTCCATCCTTCTTGATTTCAGTTATCTGAGTGCCCAGCTCACCGAGGGGGCAATGAGTAACCTGCATAATTAAACTGAAACTGCCCAGAGAGTGTTTTCAGCTCTGTGGAGTGGCATATAAGCAGTACAGCGTGCTTGCCTTTTCAGAAAGGGCTCCTCAATTTTCATTTATTTTTGGTCGCCATACTGGCAGGGACCTCTATTTCAGTGGTGTCTGCCTGTGGGAGGTACGCTCAGAGCGGGGTGATTAGTCAGGTCAGAAGAACTCGGATCAGGCAGTTGGTGCCAGTCCCCCGTTGTGATCCCCCTGCCTACCGCCAGTATCAGGGAGCCACTCTGCCAGCACCTCTGGCCTGGCCTGTCTCCTGGTTAATGCCAAATCAGTTCATAATAAGATCCCTATCGTCCACAATGTCATCGTGAATGAGCAAGCCGATCTGGCATGCATCACCGAGACCTGGATGGGTGCTGAAGGAGGGGCTTCCCTCTCCCTCCTGTGCCCCCCCGGGTCTCAGATCCAGTGTGCTGGCAGGTCAGAGGGTCGGGGGGTGGCCATCGTTTACAGGGAATCCCTTCATATTAGCAGATCTGCGACACTGGTGTGTCCTGGGTTAGAATGCCTTCACTTATCGGTGGGTCAGTGGGATAGGTTTGGTCTTGTGCTGGTGTACCGTGCTCCCCGCAACCCAGCCCAATCCTTTCCAGAGATTACTGAGTTCGTCTCGGCTGCCCTGTTGAGGTCCCCCTGCATTTTGGTGGTTGGGGACTTCAACGTGCATGCCGAGGAGGAACTTTCAGGTGCTGCTCTGGATTTCGTGGAGTCCATGGCCTCCATGAACCTATCTCAGCATATTGTTTGTCCCACCCATAGTGCAAGCCATACCATGGACCCGGTTTTTACCTCCACGTTGTCAGATTCCTATCTGAGGGTTGGGGACATTGCTCCCCAACCTGTTTCATGGTCAGATCACTATCTGCTAAAATTTTCGCTGTTGATTGCTGCCCCACCCCACGATGAGCATCGGCCCCTTGTTTGGGCCTGCCCCCAAAGGCTCCTGGACCCTGCTCGGTTCATGGAGGCCTTCGGACAGCTCACTGGCGGACTGGCTGACAACCCGGTTGAAGCCCTGGTGGATAGGTGGGCCCTTACTTCACGAGGCGCGGCGCTCCGCAGAGATATTGCCTTCGATTTGAATTCTGAGGTGGTCACGTGGCGGTCACGTGTTCTCGCTTCGCTCCCGCCCCTGTTTCTCAGTACTCACGAGCTGCAGTTTTAGGACCGATTCGAGCACAACCTCATGTGCTCCCTTCGCATTCGCATGCCACTTTTCAACGTCCGTTATTTCCCATCCGTCCTTTAAAAAAATTCCTACCGACGGCGTATTGATGCATCGATACTGGACTGTCAGTTGCAATGGCTCTACTGATTTCAACTGTTTCCTGGCATCATTGGCAGCCCCCCCGCCCCCGCCACTCGGGCGGAGCCCCGCATGGCACAGCCGCCCGCCCTCCGCCGCTTGCACGCTGCCTGCCCCGGGTGCCCTGCTCTGGCTGGGTGAGGCGGCAGCGGCTCCTCCTGCTCCCGCCGCCGCCGCCGCCGCCGCCACTACTCGAGCGAGGAAGTAACAGCGCAAAGCAATGAAACGATATAACGATGCATCGATATCCCTGTTTGAATATTTTTTAAAAAAACTTGAAATAAAAGCCAAAAACCGAGACCACACGTCACGTTGGGAGCGAAGCAAGATGCGAAGCGAAAAGATTCCCGGCAGCAGCCAGGGGCACCACTCGCCCCGGTTGGAGCACGGTTAAGGGGGAGTGGTCGGGGCGGCACCGAAGCTAAAATGGAGGGGCGTGCGGACTAAAACGATTGATTCGGACAGAAAAAAAGGCTAGCCGCGAAGCGAGCGGCTCGTGAAGTAACGGCTGTGGTATGAGGGTGCTGCCGGGGCAGTCGACCAGATCGCCCCCAAGCACTTCCTCCACTGTGGAGCTCGCTCCTCACTGTGGTTCACGGCTGAGTTGCAGGCAATGAAATAAGAATGGAGGAAGCTTGAGTGCAGATGGAGAATCGATTAGAGGGCAGCGAGTAAGGCTGCGCTTAAGCAGCTGACCAGCCATTATGTTTATGTGATCAGGGACGCTAGAACAGCTCATGCCTCCCTGAGAATTGGCGAGGCCTCGAACCGCCAGGCGGAGTTGTTCTGGGTGGTTCAAGACCTCTCCAATCCTGGTCAGCCTGGGCCTCCTCCTAGTGAGTTCACTAGTGAGCAATTTGCAGCCTATTTTCGATCTAAAATCGAGGCCATCCATTCTGATCTGGACTCCGGTTGCACTAATCCCTCCTCACTTATCCTGGGGGCCTCACCTCCTTGGTCTCCTCGCCTGGTTGAGTTTGAGCCTGTGTTACTAGAGGAGGCCTCCAGGTCTATGGCTTACTGCCGGCCGGTGGCCTCCCCTTTCGACCCTTGCCCAGCTTGGCTTATTAAATCCGCCGGAGGGAACATGCCAGAGTGGGCTTCTTCCATCCACACCACTTCCTTCAGGGAAGGAATTTTTCCTTCTCGCCTGAAGGAGACGGTGGTGAAGCCCACCTTAAAGAAGCCCGGCTTGGCATCGGATGATCTTGCCAACTGTCGCCGGATTGCCATTGTTCCCTTCCTGGGCAAGGTTGTTGAGAGGGTGGCTGCCATCCAGCTTCAGTTGTACCTGGAGGAAAATCATATCCTGGATCCATTCCAGTCTGGGTTCAGGCTGTTTTGTGGGACCAAGATTGCCCTGGTCGCTCTGCAGGATGACCTCCTCAGGGAAGCTGACAAGGGTTGTTCCTCCCTGTTGGTCCTCCTTGATCTGTCAGCGGCCTTTGATACCGTTGGCCACGGTATCCTGCTGGACCGGCTCGCCGAGGCGGGAATCAGGGATTCAGCGCTCTGCTGGCTCCGATCCTTCTTGACAGCCGGTCTCAGCGGGTCCAGCAGGGGGATGACCTGTTGTCTCCATGGATGCTCCCTTGTGGGGTGCCCCAGGGGTCGGCAATCTCCCCCATGCTGTTCAACATTTACATGAGGCCGCTGGCTGAGGTCATCAGGAGATTTAGAGTTCGCTGTCATCAGTATGCTGATGATACGCAGCTCTATCTTTCCTTTTCTTCCTCTGCAGTGGAGGCAGTACGCTCGCTCGAACTGTGCCTGGAGGTGGTCTTGGAACCGACCAGACCCAACAGGCTCAAACTGAACCCGGAGAAGACCGAGGTTCTCTTCTTCGGGGCGCCCATGTCTAGGTACAATGGCCCCCTCCCTAGTCTGGGGGGAGTCTCCCTCCAGCCTACAGACAGGGCCAGGGATCTGGCTGTGGTCTTGGACTCGGCCCTCTTCCTGGAAGCCCAGGTGATGGCTGTCTCCAGGGCTGCTTTTTTCCACCTCCGCAGGATCGCCCAGATCCACCCATACCTCGATGAGTCCTCCCTGAGGACAGTTGTGCAGGCCCTCGTGATCTCGACGCTCAATTACTGCAACTCACTTTACGTGGGGTTGCCCTTGACCCTTGTCTGGAGACTCCAACGGGTGCAGAATGCAGCGGCCAGACTGGTGGTGGGTGCTCGTAGATACGATCACATCACCCCAGTTCTGGCTCGCCTGCATTGGCTGCCCGTGGCCCTCAGGATAAGGTTCAAGGTCCTGGTTTTGGTTTTCAAAACCCTCCACGGCTTGGGTCCTGAATACCTGTCGGAGCATATCGCCCAGAGGCCAACTGAAGCCAGGCCCACTCGAATGTCGCAGGCGCGCTCACTTAGGGTGGCCACTCCTAGGGAGGCACAGAGGTCGGTTACGCGCAGCCATGCCTTCTCTGTTGTGGGCCCCTTGTTGTGGAACCATCTACCAAGTGAGCTGCGCCTTGCACAGTCCCTGCCCACCTTCAAAAAGGCTTTGGAAACTATGCTTTTTAGGGAGGCATATGGCGACCTTTAATTTAATTTTAATTTAATTTTAATTTATTTATTTCCACTCTCACTCCCCCCCCCCCCGTACATCCTTGCTGCATCTTGCCAAGGGTATTTCCCTTCTTGGTTTGCTTATATTGTTTCTTAACTTGATGTTTTTATCTTATCAACCACCCAGAGTTCCTGAAGGAAGATGGCGCGGTATAAAAATGAAACAAATAAATAATAAATAATAATAAATAAATTGATCTGTGAAATGCTGACAAATCGATTTTGTTTAATATTGCCGTTCAATGCTCTGGTGTTGCAAGAATCCCCCAAAAGGCAAAACCATGCATTTTATCAGCGTATCTTTCCTATGCCTTGCTAACAGTTATTCTAGAATGGATCATATTCCTTCTTTCTCTAGCCCAGTGGTTCTCAACCTGGGGGGTCGGGACCCCTTTGGGGGTCAAACGACCATTCCACAGGGGTCGCCATAAGCCAGTGAAGAAAAAGGCACAAATGGCTTGGGTCTGGAGGAGGAGGGGGAGGAAGGAGTGAGTTACAGCTTGATAGGCTGGAGGGGATGTCAGTCAATAGCAACGGAGGCTGCAATTGGCTGAGGGTGCCTCTAGAGGGAAGTTCTCTGTGGCACCTGTGGCACTGGCCTGCCAAAAGGGGGCTTGTGGCCTCTTCCAAGCAGGGCAAGGGGGGTCACCACAACAGGAGGGACTATATTAAAGGGTTGCGGCATTAGGTTGGGAACCACTGCTATAGTGTAGAGAGTTTGGGAGATTGTCTCCTGGAGAAAACAGTGAGCACTGATTAAGATTATTTTGGACTCCATTTCCAAGAATTATCCAACTAGAATCCACAGTGACAACACTGGCTGGATGGTGCTGGGAGAGTCATAGTTCAAAAGAGGAACAAGTGCCATATCCTGGTGTCATTCCTCTCTGATGACTATCTGTCTGCTATATTTGTGCTTGCTGAAAATGAGAAAAGGATGATTTTTCTTGCTGATTTTGGTCCATTAGAAGCCTGCTGTGGCTGCCAGTTGCTGACTAAAGATAGGAGCACAAAGCCCAAAACGAACCAGGGAATTCGTGGGAAATTGCCACGGGGTTTTCTTTGCTTCAGATCAGTTGGATTTGACCTGTACTTTTGGGAAGCAATGGATTTTATGGTGATTGATCAACCTCCGGGTTCATTCCCCCCATAAAAACCCCTCCACTGTGGGGTCTGGGCTGCCTAAAAAGAAAAAACCTGGTGAAACATTTCATGGTTCACCGATAAACCATCTGGAAATGTGTGGTTCATCAAGGCTGACGAATCACGACAAACCATGATTTAGCCGGTGCGTGCCCATCTCATAGAATCATAGAATCATAGAGTTGGAAGAGACCTCAAGGGCCATCTAGTCCAACCCCCTGCCATGCAGGAACCCCATCACTATATTTCTGACAGATGGCCATCCAGCCTCTGCTTAAAAACCTCCAAAGAAGGAGACTCCACCACAAATATCGTGATGGGCGTTCCTGCATGGCAGGGGGTTGGACTAGATGGCCCTTGAGGTCTCTTCCAACTCTATGATTCTATGCCAGTTTCTCTCCTTTGTGGCAGCATATTCCACTGCCGAACAGCTCTAACTGCCATGAAGTTCTTCCTAATGTTCAAATGGGATCTCTTTTCCTGTAGTTTGAAACCTTAGTTTTCTAGTAGTTGGAGGATCTTCCCGTCCCTACCTGTGACCATGTCAGTAGAAACTGGTCCCGCACGCTTCTGCCCAGAGACTCCATAGAGGTTGAACTTGTATCTGCGAGAAGGGACCAAGCTGGGGACTGTGACCTCACGGAGCTCCCCTTCCACGGGCAATGACAGCGGCTTCCCCTCCGCATCTCTGTACTGGATCAGGAAAGAGTCAAAGTCTCCGGTGGGGACGGTCCAAGAGAGACGGGCAGAATAACTCGTGACATTGGAGACCGAGAGCTCTCCCAAGGTGGGTTGAGGTGGTGGCGTTGTGGGCAATGGAGCTGAAGAAGAAATGGAGGATTAAAAAAAAACACTGGGATGAGTTGGGGGAATTTAGGGAGGACAAAGATTTGGGTTTCTGAACATCAGTCAGTGGCTGGAAGAGAAAAACAAGAGAAATAGAACCATCTGATGCGTGAGTAGGCAGTGCCTTGATGGACCACTCAGAACTAAAGGCAGGAATGGGTGATGATTTGATAGACCACCCAAATTATGTCTGAAACAGCAGAACAAATAGGGAAAGAAGAAACTGAAAGAGGACTCGATGCTCCAGTAGTGCAGAAGCTGGTTACATCCGGTTCTTTCCCGTTCCTCAGCCCTAGGTAGGAGAATCAGAGAGAGGGAAAGAGAGAGAGAGAGAGAGAGAGAGACAGAGACAGAGACAGACACAGACTTAGGCGGTTAACTTCACATCCCGTTCGTCCCTTCTTGCTGTCCTGCTTGGGACTGGTACAAAAAAATCTTACTTCACGTCCATAGCATGACAGCAAAAAGTTGTCTCGACCACGCCCCTGTAACCGAGAACAAAGCGTGACAAGGCGTACCTGCCTCTGGACTGGGGAATTCTCTTGTCACTGTTGGTTCCCAGTTCCTGTTCTGATACAAGGGACGTGAAGTAACAGCCTGTCACGCAACAACCAGTGTCCACCTAGTGGTCAGCAGCTGAAGCGGCATTCAACATTAGTTTCCCTATGGGAAACATCATGCAGTGCAAATGTTTATTAAAGAAAGTACAGTGGTACCTTGTATAAAGGAATTAATTCGTTCCAAATGAAATTATGTTAAGCAAATTTTCCTCTATACAAATTCGCATAGGAATGCATTGAAAACAGAGTAGTCGCATTTTTATGTTGTACGGATTCTCCCCATAGGCCATTATTTTAAGCAAATTTCTCCTATCTTCAGAATTTTTTATGTTGTACAAATTTTATGTTATACAAGCTGTTTGTTATACAAGGGTCCACTGTACTGAAAATCCTGTAGCATCCCGGAAGACTGGTAAATCGAAATATTGAAAAGGTTTTATTTACGATATTTTTAAAAAGGGTTAAGAAAGAGGGACAAATTCAGAATTTGTCATGGAACAAGACCGTGAAGTAA
Organism: Phrynocephalus versicolor; assembly: GCA_023846285.1. Classification (NCBI taxonomy): domain Eukaryota; kingdom Metazoa; phylum Chordata; class Lepidosauria; order Squamata; family Agamidae; genus Phrynocephalus; species Phrynocephalus versicolor. The sequence continues at coordinate 199,069 of JAHTLZ010000003.1, read as the reverse complement.
CAGTTGTCACGAGAAGTAATCATGCCTGTGAGTAAACGGAAACAGGGACTGAACAGGGACAAAACCACGTGACGGCGGAACAAGGTAGGACGTGAAGAAACGGCCAGAGAGAGAGACAGAGAGAGAGAGACAGAGAGCCTTTTCACACGACCCCTAAGATCCGCTGGCCACTTAAATTCGGACCAGAGATCTTGGGGGTTCGTTGCTCTTCCTGCGTCCCCACCCCTCCGCACTTCCTTGCTCCTGCCTGCGTGAGGGGAGGGAGAAAAAAAGAGAGGAAAAAAATGCAGGCTCACCTCTGAAGCCGCCCGTAGTCATCCTGATTCCTTCTCTTAAAGGGGCGGGAGGCAAAAAAAAAATCAAACAGAAGCGAGGAGAGCCCGGCACTCACCAGATTACATCTGGATCTGGGGATTTTCACCCTCCAAGAGCAGGTACATGAAAAGTGCGCTGGGACATGCTTAGGTGGGCGTGGTCGCACTTAATTTCCTGCAAATTTCGGAGCTGGTGGGGAAACAATTGTAAGCTCCGGAGCTGGCAGCCATTTGCGGCAGAGCTTAGGGGTCGTGTACAAATACCCAGAGAGAGACAGAGACTGTTACTTCTTTTTACCGCAACTGATTCTGTACCATGATAACGTTTGTTCCCATCAGGTGGTTTTGTTCCCGTGTTCCCATGGTCGTGCTAAGTTATTACGTGACAAATGTTACCTCACAGTCTAATAACGTACCAAAATGTTGACTGTTTTCCATCGTTTCTCTTTTCTGAATTAAATATGTACTCAAGACAGACACACAGACAGACAGACAGACAGACACACAGACAGACACACAGAGAGAGTCAGAATCTGGCACCTCTTGGCACAGAAGCCCCATGGCTGACCTGTCTCGCCTTCCGTGAAAATGGGGCCTAGGCGTTTCCGGCCCAAGATGCCGTAGAGGTTGAACTTGTATCTGTGAGAGGGAGCCAGGTCGTGGAGGTGAACAGAACGCAGGTTCCCATCCACGGGTAGGGCTTGGGGTTTCCCGTGGACATCTCGATACTGGACGATAAACGAGTCAAAAAAACCCTCCTCGACTGTCCAGGAGAGGTCGAGAGAATTTGGCATGGCGTTGGAGGCAGTCAGTTCCCCCAGCCTGGCGGGAGGAGTGGGTTTCTCCATCAGCGGGGCTGAAACCGAGAGGACCACAGAGTGAACGCCCATCCTTGTGGAGAGAACTTTGCTAATTTTTACTCAGCGTCCCCAAACTCTGATAGAGAAGAAGCCCCATGATGACCTCCCTCGGAGGAGAGATCACTGCCCCCCCCCCCGTGAAAGAATTACAGATAGTATTCGAGCCGCCGCTGACCTGTGACGGCCTCGGTGGCAATGGGGCCGATCCGCTGGAGCCCAGAGACTCCGTACAGGTTGAACCTGTATCTGCGGGAAGGCATGAGGTTGGAGACGGTGGCTTCACGGGCGCCTCCTCCTTGGACCAACTGCTCCTGAAGCTTTCCAGAGGCATCCTTGTACTGAATCAAGAAAGAATCCACATTCCCTGCCAGGAGAGTCCAAGAAAGCTGGAGAGAATGGCTAGAAATGTTGGAAGCCGAGAGTTCCCCAAGCTTGGGCTGGGCGGGTGTTGTCAAGCCTCCTGCTTCTCCTGGGGCTACTGATGGCACTGGGGCTACAAGAGAGAGAACGAGACAGAGAGAGAGAGAGAGAGAGAGAGAGGTCGGAAGGTATTGGGGGAGGCAGTGGAGAAACCAAATCGCGCATCACGGGAGCCGGAACGTCTGCTCCTGTAATAATTAAGTCGTGATTAGAATCCAAGGATTTGCCCGTCCAGTTCCGGCAAAGCAGGCATGTCCAAACTTTGGCCCTCCAGATGTTTTGGACCACAACCCCCACAATCCTTTGCCATTGGAAATACAGGCTTGGAATTCTGGGAGTTCTGGTCCAAAACCTCAGGCAGGCCAAAGTTTGGACATGCCTGCGGTAAAGCAAGGGCAGACTTAGGACTTATGCATGTTCTTTCCTCTCTCCAACCCTACCAGAGGAAGAAAAAAAGCAAAGTGTTCTGCTTATATACTGCCCCATACCACTTCAAGTAGTCTCTGGGTGGTTTTCAGTTTAATTATACAAGCTACACATTGCACACACTCACCCACCAGCAGTCTGGGTACTCATTTTACTGACCTCGGAAGGATGGAAGGCTGAGTCAACCATGAGCCTGCTGCTACCTGGGATTGAACCCCAGGTCGTGAGGACAGTTTTAGCTACAGTTCAGGCATTTAACCACTGCGCCCACTTTGTTTCTCTGCCGTATATTTTGTTAATGTAATGTATGCTGTTATGCTGTTGAACTTTGTATAAGTTCTGTGCTGCTGTGATATATTTTTGTACAGTTTGTAATATAGCTGTTTGGTTTTAAGAAAACTCTGTCTCTGGCTAACTATTTATTCAATAAGTATTGCTTCTGCCAGCTGATCAAATAGCACAAAACTCTGACAGTGACAAAACACTATAGTGTAATGCCTCCAATGCCATCTGGAGCCTTCTATTGGCCCGTTCTGGTAAGGCATGGTAATTTTTTTTTGAGTTCCCCCCTATATATTTAGCATTCACCATTATCCACGGATTTCAGTATCTGTGGGGAGGAGGCAGAAGTAACCCCCCATGAATACAAGTGGTCTTACTGTATCTTACAACCAACATTTGAAAGTATTTATAAGAAACAAATTTGGGATCCCCTAATTTTGCAAAACCTTCAGCAGAATTTCAAATCTTATGGTCTCACCCGTGGCAGACTCTTCAGCTCAAATTGCAAAATAGTGTTTGTGTCTCTAACGACTATCTGTCTGTTATTTGTGCTTGCTGAAAATGAGAAAATGGTTATTTTTCTTGCTGATTTTGGCCCATTAGAAGCCTGCTGTGGCTGCCAGTTGCTGACTAAAGATGGGAACACGAAGCCCAAAACGAACCAGGAAATTCGTGGGAAATTGCCACGGGGTTTTCTTTCCTTCAGATCAGTTTGATTTGACCTGTACTTTTGGGAAGCAATGGATTTTATGGTGATTGATCAACCTCTGGGTTCATTGCCCCCCCCCCAAAAAAAATCCCTCCATTGTCAGGTGTGGGCTGTCTAAAAAAGAAAAAACCTGGCGAACTGGTTCGTGGTTCGCCAATAAACCATCTGTAAATGTGTGGTTCATTGAGGCTGACGAACCACAACGAACCACGACGAACCACCATTGGGACGGTTCGTGCCCATCTCTATTGCAGACCTGTGGTGGCATCCGTGGAGACGGGTGCTGAGCGCTTGCGGCCGGAGACGCCGTAAAGGTTGAACTTATATCTGCGGGAAGGAATCAGATTGGGGACAATGATATCACGGAAATCCTTCTCCACGGGCAAGGTCTGCAGCTTGCCCTCGGCGTCCTTGTACTGGAGGAGGAAAGAATCAAAGGTGCCAGAGCGAACAGTCCAGGAGAGGTGGACAGAATGGGTGGAGATGTCGGCGACCGAAAGCTCTCCCAGGCTGGGCTGAGTGGCGGCTTCGCCTTCTGGTGAAGTGGCAGTGGAGGCTAAAACAGATAAAGAGATGGCGACCGAGAGAGAGAGAGAGAGAGAGAGAGAGAGAGAGAGAGAGAGAGAGGCCTTTACTATATTGCTTTAGTGAAACTTTTTGTCAGAACTTTTGCACCTCTTTGGCCTGAGCGACACCTTTTCACCTCCTTTGAAAAGACCACCAATTCTGTTTCTGTTTATATTTTAAAATTAAATTGTTATAGCTATTTGCTTCTCAACTTTCATTATATCAAGATAGGAGAGGCATCCAGAGCTTTGGGAAATGAGCCCAAACGAGTCTTTCTTTTCTATCTGAATTGAAGCAAGGCCACATTCCAACATTTTGAACCAGTGGATTTAACGATCCGGAGCTCCAAGAGTCACAATTAAGAAATGGGGACGTACTGCCAAAATGGCAGTCTGTCCGAATTTGTGGTTCATCCGAGGTGACGAACCACAGGACCTGATCCTAGTGCCATGTCCGTGGTGGGAATCCCCTGCGTGCCGGTGACGCAAACGTTAAATCAGTGAACGAATTACAGTAGGACCCTGTATCCACTGATTCAATTATCCACGGTTGGTAGAGGAAAAAATTAAATAATTCAGCAGCTGCAAAGCAAGCTAGTGTCACAAAAAGGAGCTGTAAATCAAGGTACTGTCACAAAACAGCAGTCTTAAAGCAAGCTACTATTACAAAACAGCAGTTTTTGGATTTCTTACTGTTCTCTCTTATCTACTGTTTTTGTTATCCAATGGGAAGGCCTGGAACTGATCCCCAGTGAATCCTTCCCACGTTTTAGTCTTTAAACAACAACAAATAGAACCTTCGCATCATGGAATGCATTCAAATTCAGGAAGAGAAGGCGGAACTCTCGCTGCTAACCTGTCGTGGCTTCCTTGGAGAGGGGGACCGAACGCCCGTGCCCAGAGATACCAAAAAGGTTGAACTTGTATCTGTGGGAAGGAGCCAGGCTGGTGACAAGGACTTGACAGGAGTCCCCCTCCACGGGGAGAGCCTGGGGTTTGCCCGCAATGTCCTTGTACTGGACGAGGAAGGAGTCAAAGCTCCCCGTGCGGACGGTCCAAGAGAGGCGGACAGAATCACTCGTGGCATCCAAGACGGACAGCTCTCCTAGGCTGGGCTGGACACTGGCATGCTCCTCTACTTCCCGTGAGGCTAAATAAATAAAATAGAGAAATGGTGACCGCGGACGGTCAACAGCCGGAACATTTTTGTTAAGGTTGATCCCACGAAACCCAAGGGAAAGCAAAACATTGATAGCTTCAAGAGAAACAAAAACCACACACACACACACAGACAGGGAAAGGCTTCTTTGTTTTTGTCCTCTGGATAGTACGCCGTAATGATCCATCCCCCTCTATTTGGCATTGGGTCAGGTCTCATCTGGAGCCCTGTGTCCAGACGGATGCCAACAAACTAGAGCAGGTTCAGAGGAGGGCAACAAGGGATGATCAGGGGGACTGGAAATCGAACCCTGCAAGGAAAGACTGAAAGAGCTGAAGAGGTGTAACCTTGAGAAAAGAAGACCGAGACTGAGACAAATACTTGAAAGGCAGAGGAGGGGGCGGGCTGTGTTCTCGATCATCCCCAGAGTGCAGGACACAGAACAGTGGGCTCAAGCTACACAGGAAGCCAGATTTTGGCTGCATATCGGGAAAAACTTCTTAACTGTTAGAGTAGTATGGCAACGGAACAAATTGCCTTATGAGGTGATGAGTGCCCCAGCGCTGGAGCCATTCAAGCGAAAATTGGACCACCACTGGGGAACTCCCAACCTTGACGGGGATTGTTGCCTTGAGCCGGGGGTGGGGTGGGAGGGTTGGACGCCAAGGCCTTAAAAGGCAGCCACCGTCTCCATTAGAAATGGGCACGAATCCAAAAAATGGTGTTTCGTTTGTCGTTTGTCGTTTAGGGGGTCCGTTTTGGTTCGTTTCTGTTTTTCGTGAATTTTTGCAAAAATTCATTTTTGTTATCGTTCGTTTTGTTACAGTTTCGTTACCATTTATTTCATTTTTTGTGATTTTTTTTAGCTTTTTAAGCAGTTCAATGTATTGCCGTAACGAAAACAAAACGGACAACAAAATTTCTAGTGTTTCTGTTCATTTCATTTTAGAGATAAAATTCGTTTGTCGTTTCGTTGCGTAACGAAATGAAAAAACAAAAATGGAAACGAAAACTTGTTCGTTTCGTGCCCATCTCTAGTCTCCATTATTCTACGATTATTCCAACGTTTCATAAGGGTTAGAACTTTTTATTAATATGGAACTACCTTTATGTCCTTGTATTCAATGCTATGACTGAATGTTATAGCACCGTGTGTGTGTTTGTGTGTGTGTTATGTCCTTAGAGTCGTGACCAACTGTTCGTGACTCCATGTCCATGGAGTTTTCTTGGCAGGAATACTGGAGTGGTTTGCCAGTTCCTAATCCAGGCGCCTACAGCACCTGGTATTCCCGGGTGGTCTCCCATCCAAGTACTAGCCAGGGCTGACCCTGCTTAGCTTCCGAAACCAGGTGAGATCGGATGTGCTTTAGAATTATAGAATCATAGAGTTGGAAGAGACCTCAAGGGCCATCCAGTCCAACTGCCTGCCATGCAGGAACCCCCATCACAGGACTCCCGACAGATGGCCATCCCGCCGCTGCTTAAAAACCTCCAAAGAAAGAGACTCCACCATTCTCTGTGGCAGCCTATTCCACTGCTATTAATATGAATAAATAGGAATAAGTATGAATATGAATTAATATGAAGCCATGACTATGATCTGCTGGGTGAAATGTACAGCTTCAACGACGGTCATAAAGCTTAGGCTCCTCAGTGCTCTGGGTCAGTAACTGCCAGTCTTGAATAACCCAGGGTGTTCTTGGACTGCAGTTTCCAGAAGCCTTCCCCACTGGCATTGCTGGCTGGGATTTCTGGGAGTTGCGGTCCAAGAACACCCAGGTCACCCGAGGTGGGGAACCACTGCTCTAGACTGACCAATGTAGTATTCTATTTTCCCACATACATTACATTAAAACTTGCGCATGGGGGGATCGGGATGTCATATATGTGCAACTGAAGCACTCGTTAGCAATTAACATTTAGAGGCAAACGGCAAACAAGTGTGCGTTTTTAACTCTGCGATTGGATTGTCTGGAATGATCCTCCACAGTGTCAACAAACCTGATACGGTACTGGCCAGACAGGAATAGAAACACTCAAAATGGCGGGAAAATAGATTAGTTGATGTATACAGAGAGGATTAAAAATCAGGGCTGGCGAGCTGCAGTGAGAGAAAAACATGTCTAGGTGGCTTATGGGGGGAAGAGGGCCAAGGGTCCTCCCCCCCCAAAAAAATATTGTTGGATTTTATTGCAACCTTGCATGCTGCCTATAGTGGGTGTGGCTAGATGGGCTTCTTCTGGGTTGAGGCGACGGCCAATCAATCCAGCAGCAGCCATTACTTCCTTCTCTCCCCGATTAAAGAGAAAGTAGATCTCTGAGAAACTGAATTTTAAAGAGAGGCCTTGAAACAAATCCTGGTCTATACCCTAAACTCTTTCAGCACCAATGAAACAGAAAAGGCAAGAGGAAAGACAAAGGGGAAATAGCAGGGGTCTTTGGTTCCCACTGCTGTGGGACTCTACAACTCTACAGTCTAACATATATTCATATTCGTATACTGTTGCTTTTTTACTTTTTTCATATTTAATTTTTTAAATATTCTATAGTGTATATTTGTATATTGGATTTGTATTATATTTAATCTCTATTATCTATTATCTTCTTCTTTCTCACCTTACACTCTTTTGTGCACCTACTATTCCTTATTTGTTCTTTGTATTGGGAGCTGTGTAACAAGTAAATTTCCCCGAGGTGGGATCAATAAAGATTTATCTTATCTTATCAGAAGAGACACAACATTGCAATGATTTGTGGAAACTCCAGGGGGCAGCCAGAGGAGGTTACGAAATGAATAAGGCCCACTGTGAGGTAATCATGCCGGAGACCAGCGCTGCACCTTAAGGAAATAAAGAAGCCAAGGTCAGGAGGAGTGAAATGGCGGAAGGTCAGGGGCTGCCAGGGGCTAACCTGTGGTGGCATCCGTGGCGATGGGGGCCGAGCGCTTGCGGCCGGAGACTCCATACAGGTTGAACGTGTACCTGTGGGAAGGAGCGAGATGAGGCACGAGGGCCTCGCGGGCGCCTCCTTGTGCAGGAAACGCCTGGGTTTTGCCTTCTGCGTCCTTGTACTGGACGAGGAAAGAGTCAAAGTCGCCAGCGGGCACGGTCCAGGAGAGACGGACCGAATCGCTGGTGACGTTAGAGACCGAGAGCTTCCCAAGGCTGGGCTGGATTTTGGCCGGCGCCTCTACTTCCTGCGAGGCTGTAGCGGAAAGACAGTAAACAGAGAGAGGAAAATGGGCATTAGGGTAGATGGGAACAGGTGCTGTCCAATCAGTGTCCTTCCTAAACGATGCTAAGAAGTAGGGAAGGAGTAATAAAGGATACGTTGATGAAGAACAGCAAACACGGGGCGAAAATGCCCCAAACCCTTTCATTTCACTGAATAGCTCAGGGATTTAGATCTCTCTCTGCAGTGCCAGAGGATGGGAGTTCAATTCCCCCACTGTGCCTTCCTGACAAGGGATGGACTTGATGATCCATACGGTCTAGAGATGGGCACGAACCGAAAAAAATGGCAATTCATTTTGGTTTGGTTCGTTTTAAGGTTCAGTTCGTTTTGATTCATTTTAATGATTTTTTTTCAAAATATACGTTTCGTTGGTTTGTTTTGATTTGTTATTTTTTTTCTTCTCAAGTGCCAACTGCACTGCCGCGGAGCCGTGTTGCCGCTCCTTTTTAAATAAATTTAATTTACTTTTTTTTAAGTTTTAAAAGTCCCCTGCTTGGGGCCAGCGCCTCTTTTTTTCCCCAAGCGCCGGCTGCATGGCCTCTGGGACTGGGTCGGCGCTGATTCCCCCCCCTTTATTTTAGGGCACTAACCTGGCCACCCTTGGGGCTGGGTCGACACTCCGTTTTTATTTTATTTTATTTTATTTTATTTTCAAGCACTGACCACGCATCCCCTGGGGCCGGGTCGGTGCTGGTTTTATTTCTTTCTTTTTTTTAATTATTTTAGAGGGCCGCTGCAGCCACCCCTAAGGCCAGGTCAGCATTCGTTTATTTATTTATTTTGATTTTATTTTATTATTTTCTTTTACTGCCAACCACGTGGGCTGGTCGGCTTTTTTCCCCCCTGGACTCCAGGATCCAGGTAGGAGACACTGGCAAATGAAACGAAACGAAATGGAAATTTCTATTTCGTTTCTTAGAAGGGGCAGTTCGCTATTTGTTTCATTATGTAACGAAACAAATAACAAATAACAAAACGAACCAAAAGTTCATTTCGTGCCCATCTCTAATAAGGTCCCTTCCAGCTCTTCAGTTCTAAGGTTGTGATATAGCTGCTATCCCACGGCCAGAAAATCCTGATCAAAGTAAAATGCAGATTTCCCCCCTGGAATGGTCATGTGGTTGAAAATGCAGTTCCTGTGTCTCCACGGGTACAGTTTAAACAACCGCATCTTTTGTGTCCCCACGAGTGGGAACCACAACAACAGTGGAATGAAAAGGTTTGGATGCGGATTTTCCGAGTCCCCACAGACTAAAGTACCGGTTTAAAATCCGCATCGGAACTGAGACAAGCTTTGCACCACTTCGAGATCAGGTACTTACAAAACTCACTGGGTCCCACTTAAGTGGGCGTGGTCACATTCCCCCCCCTTTAAAGTCCGCTGGCCGTGGGAACATAATTTTATTAACCGCACCTTTGAGCCATTTGAAGCAGTTTTTAGTGGTTGTTGGATAGCAGCCTTTTAGTAGTGTCAGACATCTGAACTCAAACCGAGAGCTTCCAGAGAACTATACATTCCCTGTCTAGCTTGGCCAGGGAGCGTCCTGGCTACAGGATTCTGGGTACTTTGGGCAAAACGACAAAACACTGGCGCATTCTGCAGAAACCAAAGGAGCTGCCCTCTGATTAATAATCTTGGAACGGCAACACTGGAAGAGACCCAGCAGATGGCGAACCTTTGTCACTCCAGATGAGGGCCAAACTTTGCCACCACTGCCCTATGGATTGGGTGATTGGGGGGGGGGGAGGTTCCTGCATGGCAGGGGGTTGGACTGGATGGCCCTTGAGATCTCTTCCTACTCTGTGATTCTATGATTCTATGATTCAGCCTCTATCTAGGAAGAACATAAGAACAGCCTTGCTGGCACAGGCCCACAGCCTGTCCAGTCAAGCATTCTGTCTCTCACAGTGGCTCGCCATTTGCTTCAGGGTATTCCCAAGCAGATGTTTTCACCTGGTTATGATTCCCTGAAAATGGCATTGAGAAATCTCCTGCCTATCTCTCCAACCCAGAGGTTGTCCTTAGGTATCCATAATGATAGCCAGTTGATACCCTTGTTCTCCATGAACTTGTCCAATCCTTTCTTAAAGCTGTCAAGGCTAACAGCTGTCACCACTTCTTCTGGCAGGGAGTTCCACAGACCAGTGATCTTCTGGGTGAAAAAGGACATTCTCTTATTTGTTTGAGATCTAGCACCCAAACGTCTCACGGAGTGCCTCCTAGTTCTAGTGTTGTGCGATAGGGAAAACAGCTTCTCCCTATCTACTTTGTCCACACCGTGTATGAATTTTTAAACTTCAAACAGGTCACCTCTTAGGCATTGAACCGAACTCCCCATGTCTGGCTCTGCAGCGTAAAACCTAAACCACAGAGCTATCCCCTGTGTTGTTTCATCGGTTATCCTAGAGCAGTGGCTGGGGTCCCCAAATGCTTTGGGGTTCCAGCTTCCAGAGGCCCTTGGGCAGCACAGCCCCCGGGAGTGGCAGTCAAAGCATATCAAGGTTGGGAACCACTGTAGAGCTTAACAAGAAATGAGAGGTGCTGGTGGGATAGGCCTTAGTAAAGTTTACTGAATAAACAACTCCCAGGATCTCCCCAGCCAGCGTGGCCACAACGGTGTTTCCTTTCTACAAACGCTGGCATGAAAGAGGTGATCTGGAAGCAGGACCTGCCGTGAAACAAAACAAAAAAATGAGGCTGGAGCCCCCAGCTCTGTGTCTGCAACAGGGATTGGTGCGGAGCAGCAAACCTCTGCAGATTAAAGGATCGCTTTTGCTGGAGAGATCAGTGAGTTCGGGGACCGGCTGAGGAGCCAGAGGTTGGGAGTTCAATTCCCTCATGGGGCTTCCTGGGAGTATAGCCAGCCTGGGTGGCCTTGGGCAAGCTGCACAGTCCCAGGGGCTGTGCAGCCCCTGGGGGCCAGCACAGTCCCTGGGGGCCAGCAGAAGGGAAGGGGAAACCCACTACCTAGAATCAAAACAAAACAAAACAAAAGACAAAAACATGTGGCACCTTAAAGATGATTACATTTTAATGTAAGCTTTCGTGGATTAAGTCTACTTCTTCAGACATATAGCAGCATGTAGCAGCAGACATATAGCCGCATGTTTTTGTCTTTTGTTTTGTTTTGTTTTGATTTTTGCCTGGAATTCTTGAACAGACTAACACAGCTTCCTCTCACAACACTACCTAGAAAACTCTGAAATGGGTTGCCATAAGTCAGAGCTGACTTGATGCCCCCCAATTATTATTCAGATTTGCTGATTTTGGGGTGCATACAGGCAATGCCCAGACATCTTAGAGCAGGCCTGCCCAAAGTCTGACCCGGGGTGGGAGGCAAATCCGGCCCGTCAGGCCATTCTGAGTGGCCCGCGGCTGGCTGGCCTGCCCCTCACTCCCCCTCCTTCACCCCATGTTTTTTTAAAGAAAGTGGGTGGGGCTTGCAGTGGGGTGGCAGGGTCGGGGAGCAACCGGCCCCTGACACATTCTCAGCCACCAAATCTGGCCCTCCTTACAAAAAGTTTGGGCACCCCTGTCTTAGAGCAAACCTTGATCACTGTCCATTTGTCTTCAGTCAGTGGCAATCTACCATGGCTAATGACACTGCACTGGTGATTTCACCAGATAAAAGGGGGGGGACAAAACAATGGGGGGAAGACCCAGAATTTCGGATAGAAAGAGGGAGGGAGGGAGAGGGGGGAGAGAGAGAGGGAGAGAGGGAGAGAGGAGGAGGAGGGAGAGGGGGAGGGAGGGGGGGGGGGAGGAGGGGGAGAGGGAGAAGGAGAGAGGGAGAGGGAAAGAGAGAGGGGGAGGGAGAGAGAAGGAGAGAGGGAGGGAGGGAGAGGGAGAAAGAGGGGAGAGGGAAAGACAGACACAGAGAGAGAGAGTGAGAGTGAGAGAAGACAGGCAAGAATGAGAAACCCCAAAGAAACAAGCCATGAGTCAAAACAAGGAACACCAACAAAAGGAATTAAAGTTCCAGGCAACCCCTTCAGGCATCAAGGCTGGCCTTGAGGAAATAGAGAGTGTGTGTTAGAATTAGAAGGCAAGCCTCTGGAAAGCCTCCGGGTCAAGGGGACTCCTTCTGCTGACCTGTGGTGGCATTGGCTGAGACCGGGCCGGAGCGCTTGCGCCCGGAGACTCCGTACAGGTTGAACTTGTATCTGTGGGAAGGAGTGAGGTTGGAGACGACGGCCTGACGGGAGCTTCCCTTGGCGGGCAACATCTGAGTCTTGCCTTCCCCGTCCTTGTACTGGATGAGAAAAGAGTCAAAGCCCCCGGCAGGGACCGTCCAAGAGAGACGAACAGAATTGCTGGTGACCCCAGAAACCGACAGGTCCCCCAGGGTGGGTTGAGTTAATGGCGGCCTCTCCGGCCTCTCAGTTTCAGGTGGCTGAGTTGCTGCTGTCGGGACTGAAGAAAAAGAAATACCAAGAAGTGAACGAAACTAGGCCCAAGGAAGGCTGTCCATCTTTTGCAGTTCCACAAGAGGTCTGAGGAAGGAAGATTAAATCCAGCCATCATTGTCAAATAAACGGAGGCACTTCAAAGGCTGGGGTTTTCCCGTCCCCGGGAAAGGCCTTGAGGTGAAGTGGTTCAACTGCAGTCCTGCAGTTAAGACTCTGCTTGTGACCTGAGTTCAACCCCTACAGGGGCTCAGGTAGCTGATTCGAAGCAGACTCAGCCTTAGAGGTGGGCACGAAACAGAAAACCCATGGTTTGGGTTTGTCTGGTGTGGGCCTACTCTTGGTTCGGTTTGGGTTTGGGTTTGAACGAATTTTTTTTTTAAATCGCAAGAACCCGAACTGGTTCAGTTCTTACTGGCGGCAGCGGCTCGGTGGTAGCGGCGGCGGATTCTGGCCCCTGTGGCAGGGGCTTTTTTCCCCCAAGCACCCACCACACATCCCATGGGGCCAGGTGGGCACTTCTTTTTTTTTTTTCCTTGATTTTAGATCACCAACCCGGCCACCCCTGATGCCGGGTCGGTGCTCTATTTTTTTATTTTTATTTTTATTTTTTACTCCTGGGTTATGGCCACGCTACAGTTGTAGCGCATGCCGACTCCCCCCCCCCGATTTTGGGGTGCCGACCAGCCACCCCTGGGGCCTGGTCGGCGCTCCTTTTTAAATTTTATTTTATTTTATTTTATTTTTTACTTCCGGGTTCCTGGCCCTGTGCTACAGCTGTAGCGCGGGGCTTCCCCCCCCCTTTAAGTGCCTACCGCATGGCCCCTGGGGCCGGGTCGGCGCTGGTTTTATTTATTTTATTTTTTTCTTGATTTTAGGGTGCCAACTTGGCCACCCCTGGGGCCGGGTTGGTGCTCCTTTTTAAAATATATATATATATTTACTGCCGCCCCACCCTTAATAAACCAAACCATTTTTAAAATTTCATTTCATTTCATTTTAAATTTACCCCTAGGTCCGTTATTTGTTTCGTTACATAATGAAATGAATAACAAATAATGAAACGAACTAAACGTTTGTTTCGTGCCCATCTCTACTCAGCCTTCTATCCTTCTGAGGTTGGTAAAATGAGTACCCAGCTCGCTGAGGAGGCAGGGCGATATTTACCTCACATAATTAAAATGAAAACCACCCAAAGAATGCTTCAAGTATTATGTATATGAGCAGCACACTATATTATTCCCTAAATCCCCTCTCTGGGTTCCCGAGAGGTTCTTGGACTAAAACTTCCAGCAGCCCTCCCCACTAGGTGTGCTGGCCAGGGTTCCTGGGAGTTTCGGTCCAACAACCTCTGGGGACCCAAGATTCGGAGCTGCTGTTCTAAAGAACCTTGAGATCTGTACCTTTGCCGACATGCTCAGTTTTCTTCAGAGACCTTCAGCTCCTGGGCCAAACTGGCATTCTACCGCAGGCTCCTGAACAGAACTGCAGTTGCCGTGGCTCCTTTTTGCACACATGAAGTCTCTTCTCTGTGGCTCCTGACCGGAACTTTAACCCTCCAGGCTCCTGAGTAGACCTGCAGTTCCCATGGCTCCTCAGTAGAACTGCAGGCAGCCCTACCTTCAGCTCCTCAATTAAAAAAAAGAACCCTGCCACTCTTGTGGCTCCCCAGCTGATCTTTATTCCCTTGGCATCTCAACTCAGCTGAAATGTTTGTCTACCATTGTGCAAAGGCAGCTCCCATGGCCCCTTTGTTAGGAGAATGACAGTTTCTCTTGCTCCTTAAAAGTAAAGGTAAAGTCCCCCCCCTTGCACATGTGTGCTAGTCGTGTCTGACTCTAGGGGGCGGTGCTCATCTCCATTTTTAAGCCAAAGAGCCAGTGTTGTGCAAGTCCACGGCTATGTGGCCAGCATGGCTAAATACATCTGCACACAGAACACGGTTTACCTTCCCGCTTTTTACAGCGGTACCTATTTATCTGCTTGCATTTACATGCGTTTGAACTGCTAGGTGGGCAGGAGCTGGGGTTAACAGCAGGAGCTCAATCTGCTGTGTAGCACCCGGGATTCAAACTGCCAAACTGCCGACTTTGCAAGCCAACCGTTTCAGCACTCTAGCCTGCTGAGCCATCGTGCCTCTTTAAAGTCGCTGATCGTTATTCCCTTGGCATCTCAACACAACTGCAATGTTTGGGGACCATCGTGCAAAAGGCAGCTCCCATGGCCCCTTCGTTAGGAGAACGACACGCTTCGCTTGCTCCTTAGGGGTGATGAAATCAAACACAAGCTCAGAGTTGATGGAACTTTGTAACTGTGTGAATATATTCTGGGGGGAAATAATAATAATAATTTTTTAAAAAAAACAGACTAATGCCTTGATAGCACCACTCGGAGACGTGGCGTTCTGAAGGCTAAGGAAAATGTTTTTCTAATTTTGGCAGCCTAACAAGAGAAGGAGAGGATGAGCCCTGGCTGCAAGGTGGCTAAAACCAGGACCAGCTGATTGAGCGACTCACCTGTGACAGCATCCGCCGAAACGGGCCCAAGACGCTGGTTGCCAGAGATGCCATAAAGGTGGAACCTGTACGCTTGGGAAGGCATCAAATTGGAGACAGTCGCCTCCCGGGAATCTCGGTTCACAGGCTGGGTTTGTTCCTTGCCCTCTGGGTCTTGGTACTGGAGTAAGAAAGAGTCAAAGTGGCCTTCAGGGACAGTCCAGGCGAGATGGACGGAATCGCTGGTGGCCTCGTGGACTGAGAGGTCACCGAGGACCGGTCGGGGTGCTGTCTCCTGGGCAGCTGCTGTGGAGAAGGAAAAA
>JAHTLZ010000003.1:170881-183374 GCA_023846285.1 Phrynocephalus versicolor | reverse complement strand
CTGCAAGGGGGCAATGACAATAAAGATTCCTATTCCTATTCCTATTCCTAGCTCCGGAGCTGGTGGGGAAACATTTTTAAGCTCCAGAGCTGGGAGCCATTTGCAGTGGAGCTTAGGGGTCGTGTATAAACACCCCTAGTTGTGCCCTCTGGTTCGTTCTGACTCTTAGGAGCGGACCAATGCTGTGAGGGATTTATGGCTCACCTGTGACCGCTTCTGTTGAAGCAGGACCAAAACGCTTACGGCCCACCAGTCCATAGACGTTGAATTTATATTTTCGGGATGGCACCAGGTCGGAGAGCGTAGCTTCCCGGGAATCCCCACTGACCGGCACTGACTTGGGTTTGCCGTCAGCGTCTTTATACTGGATCA
This sequence comes from Phrynocephalus versicolor, assembly GCA_023846285.1. Classification (NCBI taxonomy): domain Eukaryota; kingdom Metazoa; phylum Chordata; class Lepidosauria; order Squamata; family Agamidae; genus Phrynocephalus; species Phrynocephalus versicolor. The sequence continues at coordinate 183,002 of JAHTLZ010000003.1, read as the reverse complement.
GAAAGGAATCAAAGGTCCCAGTGGCCACATCCCAGGACAGGCGGGCAGAGCGGTCTGTGATCTCTAGGACTGAGATCCCTCCTAAGGTGGGCTTCTGTGTTTCCACTGCTGAGGTAAAACCAAACAAGAGAAAATAAGAGGGTGCTGAACTCTCAAGAAGAAGAGAAATACGTACATTCAAAAGCAGCGTTTGGGGTTTATTCTCAAAGCCTTGTGAGTCTGAGGCCTTGATCACCATGTGTTATAATGATTCTGCCCTTATTGAAAACATTTTATAAATTTCCTTTCCTGCAATGCACAGGTAACATCGATTCATCTAGACCAGTGGTTCTCAACCTGCAGTTCCCCAGATGTTCCTGGACTGCAGCTCCCAGAAGTCTTCATCTCTAGCTGAGCTGGCCAGGGTTTCTGGGAGTTGCAGTCCAGGAACATCTGGGGACCCACAGGTGGAGAACCACAGATCTAGACAGTCAGGTGTTCCCCCCCCCCTCACCTCACTGGACTTTTAAAAAGTTGACCCAATTCTTGTGCTACTTCAATCCTTATCAATTTGTCTCATGTGAAGGTTGGTGAGAGAAATCATATACCTTCACACCAAACAAATAGCGAGGTGCCCATGGTCAGCATTCAGAGTTCAACGCTGACAGTTTTATGTTATCACATACCAATGTATATGTTGATTTAGCAATATATAACTTACTTTTTTTTAAAAAAGAAAAAAATTAGAGCAATGGGAACCCAAAAACAGGATGCAAAATGAATCCACTTATATGGAACATTATGTGCAGTCTACATAATTGGTACAGATAGTAAAGAAAGCACCAGATTCAATGGCATGTGAACTGTGAACTGTATACAGTATATACTGTGAACTGTTGAGTGGCATAGATACTGTTGGGCCATGTGAACTGGCCGGGCATCTATATACCTTATTTATTTATTGGATTTTTATACCGCCCATCTGGCAGCGAGGACACTCTGGGCGGTATATACATACAAATATATCAAGAGTTTAAAACTCAACGGGGCATCCCCCCCCCCCAATTCAAATGGTCTGCGTGACCAGGCCTTGATTTAGTTATAAAGCTGTAGTTTGCCTAGAAGAAAAATGCTTGTCATAGCATTTCCTTGAACATAGCCAACTAGCTAAATGGGCAGTATATAAATGTACTAATAAATAAATAAATAAATAAATAAATAAATAAATAAATAAATAAATAAATAAATAAATAACACATTTTTTTCCTTGCCGCCCACGTCAGCTCTTCTGGAGGGTACTGTCCCAGCCCATTTTATTGGAATCTGCCTATTCATTTCCTGTTGGGCTTTTTGTAGTTTTGTTTTACTGTTAGCTGCCCAGAGTTCTGTTTCGGAAGATGGGCGGGATATAAGTGTAACAAATAAATAAATAAATAAATAAATAAATAAATAAAATATAAAAACAAAAAGGCTAAGAAATGAAATGAAGCATGGAGGTGGGAATAGGCGCCAGTGGGTGAGGAAAACCTCTCACATCCTGTCAAAGTTACCCGGTTTTTCCATCAATAAGGCATCCCCCCCTTGTATAAGGCGACCCCCAATTTTCCAATCCAAAATTAAAAGCTTCTCAAATGCACGGTTCTCTCCTCAGCTTATTTCCGTGAATAAGACGACTCTGAATTTTTAGTTTAAGAATTTTAGACAAAAATATAGTCTTATCCATGGAAAAATCCTGTAAAATATTCTGCGCTATCCTTTGTGCGGAAGAGGATATCAGCTGCAGAAGGATCTAGAGGGGAAGAGGAGGTTATATCAGTCAAGGAGAGGGTAAGGGAAAAGAGAGGGAGGTACCTGTGGAGGCCTTCGTGGTGAGGGGACCATCATAGCTCCCGTTGGGTTTCTCCCCATGCAACTGGAGTTCATACTCTGTTCTGGGCCTCAGTCCCACCACGTCAACACTCCTCTCCGTCCCCGGGACTCTGATTTCCCCAGGAGTGGCGCTGGATTTGGGGTCCCTATATTGAAGGGCAAAGCTGCGGTAGGCGTCGGGCGGGGCCGACCACGTCACGCGGAGGCTGTTCGGAGAGACATCTGTCACGGTGATCTCCCTCAGAGGCACTTCAGGGCTGACAGTGGTGGCCGGGATAGGCTGGGTCTTGGCCGGAGTCGGTACCACGGGAGCTGAAGGGAGACGGAGGCGGAGTCAGAGAAACCGGAAGCGTCTTTCTGGAAGTCTTCCAGAAACTTCCTTGGTTTTTAATGCAGCCAGCATACTTCTGCAGGCCCAGGGCTTCAAAAGTCAGAGATGGAAAGGGCAGGGATTTTTACAACCTCGCTTGCTGCCTTTAGTAGGTTTGGCTGGGAGGGACCTTTCTCGGGCTGGGGTGGCTGTCAATCTAGGCAGTACTAACCAATCATTCCTTTCCTGCCTCCGAAGTCATAGAAAGCCCCGCCTCTCTGCTCTATGTTATTTCCCTCTCTTTTAGAAGTCTGTCATTGAAAGCAGGCATGTTTACGGTTGATCTGGAAGTGAGGACACATTATTTATTTTTTCTCCTTATTGGAGGGAGAGCTGACCTGGGAATAAGGAAAAATTTCCTGCCAGTGAGAGCCATTAAACAGTGGAACAGCTTGCCTCCCGATGTTGTGGGTACCCCATCACTGGAGGTTTACAAGAAAAGATTGGACAGCCATCTGTCCAGGATGGTATGACGTCTCCTACCTTGGGCAGTTCCCAAGGCCCCCTCCAAGCCCACAGTAATTCTATGATTCTATGAAACTCTCGGGGACAATGAGAATGTAAGTGCCATTTCACGAGAAAAGGGATGGCCTCTTCTGGGGAACTTGAAGCTATTCTGCTCTATGAAGCCCTGCATTTCTATTGAACAGCTAGGGGAATTTAAACAAAACTTCAAAACTCAGCAGCATTAACTACTGTTATGAACGCTACAGGTAATGAAAAATGTGGCAATCCCTTTCACATGTGAGTGGCCAACAGCACATTCTCATTGTGCAAAAGGTGCAGTAATGTTGTGCTGCACAAGTTCAAGAGTTTACAAAGCAGCCATTTATAACATTAAAAGTCTCAAAGTTTGCCTCACCCTCCCTTTCCAGTATTTTAATGCAGTGGGATGCAGGCAATGATACAAACACTGAAAGGTTTGTTTTATTTGTCTCATTCCAAAGGGTGCGTGACATTTTCCCATTGTTATTTCCTGGCTTTTATCACTGCTAGCTGAAATGGAGCGGATCTCTTTTGAACATCTGTGTCGGTTTAGTGTCCCTGCAGAAACCACAACCTAGTTTACTCCTGCTATGGAACCAAGGCAAAAATGCACAATTATGAAGGCACTACTGAACATGCCAAATTCAGTCACTGTGTTATATAAAACACCCAAATCCAATGGCACTGGATTGTTTGGTGGAGAGGTTAAAATATACATCAAGGCAGTTTTTAATGTTTAGCCCTGCATATTTTCAGAACATAAATAGAATTGGCTGGAGTCTCAAAATACCTCCTAATCTCAGAGTTCTTTTGTCATTTTGTGGGGTTTTTTTGTTCCCACCTGGCAACGGCTTGATATTATTTGGCCCCTATTCCTAACTGAGGCTTCTTTTCGGGAGTTCTGTGAGGCCAGTTAAACTCAGTTATTTGGCAGATGACATTACAATAGGATACCTGTATCTGCGGGATTAGCATCTTTAGTTTATTAAAAATATTAGAAGAACAGAATGAGAAATACGTATTTTCACAAGGTATTTACTGGAACTGGCCACTAGAGGGGGCAAGAGACCATGCGATGTCTTATTTACCAATAAGAATGTATCCTCTAGTGGCCAGTTCTGGTAATACATTGTGAAATACTTGTTTTCTAGATTTTTTTTTCTTATACCATTTTTCAGTGTTCTTCCCAGTAAACAAAAGATGGAACTTTTTGCAGGTAAAAAGACTTAAATAAAGCCATCCCTCACCACCCTAAATAGCAAAAACATGCAACTCCGCTTTGGAAGAAACCTGGAGTGAGAAGCCATGTGAGAACTCTACCTTGATACACAACCAGTTTAAATTCTCAAAACGGGGACTGGTGGAAGAGACAATTCGTCAGTTTACAGCAGGATTTTTTCCAAGCCTGCCAACCCCATGGATGCTAAAAAGTCATGGAGATATGGAACGATACATATTGGATGGTCCCTGGCTCACCCTAGTGGCCAATTCTGGTGAGTACACCCTAGTAGTAAATGTAAATACATATTTCTGTTTTTTTAATTTATTACAGTATTTTTGGGCAGCCAACAAGTGAATAATTGGATAATGATTCTGCAGATAGAGGCATCCTATAGTATATAATTAAGTTTAGCAGAGAGGTATGCTAGCAAGACAAACCCGTATCAGAGCTGAGACTTTACATCCCCCACAAAAGATGTCAAAATTCTCGTACACTGATGGCAAATGGAGAGACACTTCCTTGAGAATAAAAACACAAATGCACGCATGCGCACAGACACACACACACACACATCTCAGTTATACAACTTATTTCAAGGAGGACACGTAAGGGTTAAGGCGTGGATGGTGGTAGCAACAGCAGCCACAACAGGGATGTGTGTGCCAGAAGCCAGAACTGCTGCTCCCGAAAATAATAACTGCAAAAAAAGAAAATTTTAACCACACAGAAGCAACACGGAGGTGACAGCTGGGAGTGTGGCTTGGCCTGGAAGAAGTAGAAGTGAAACATGTAGCCCGCCCAGACACCCGGCAGGAATTAGCACACAACTGTAGCTTTAAAAAAAAATCAAAGCAAAAGGATGAATAAAAAGACCATGTGACACAAAAGAATTACCCCAGGAACAAACACCTCACAAAAGCTTCACAGTCAATGGGATTTAAACATTCCAAAATTAAAACCAATTCTGAAATTCTATTTTTGAATACAGAACTTCCCTTGTTGCTAAAAATGTTGCAATTATGGTATTAAAAGGCTTACTAAATAGTGATAGTCATTTTTCACTATTAAGAATAATAATAATCGTCATGTGCCATCAAGTCAATTCTGACTTACGGGGACACTTTTTCACGGTTTTCTAGGTAGCAAATACTCAGACCCTTCCCTTTCTCTGGGGGAGCCTTGGGACTGTGCAGCTTGGCCAAGGCCACCCAGGCTGGCTCTACTCACAGGAGACCCAGTTTATATAGAAACAGGCTTGTGGCATTTTGATATACAGCCTGTATGTCTTTAAAAACACACATATATCAGAATCCTACAAGATTGGGCTATAAGTCCTATAAGATTGTATCCAGTTCTGTGTGCCTCAATTTAAAAAGCATGATGACAACCTCGAGCAGGTCCAGAGGAGGGCGACCAGGATGGCTGAAGGTCTGGAAGAAATGTCTTACGAGGGGCAGCTTAGGGATCTGGGGAATGTTTAGCCTCTCTAAAAGAAGGCTGAGGGGAGGATATGATCGCTATGTTTAAATATTTGAAAGGATGTCAGATCGCAGAGAGGACAGGTTTGTTTTCCATGGCTTCAGAGACTAGGACTCGGGGCAATGGTTTCAAACTACAAGAAAAGAGATTCCATTTGAACATTAGGAAGAACTTCATCATGACAGTTAGAGCTGTTGGGCAGTGGAAGATGCTGCCACAAAGGAGGGTGGTGGTGTCTCCTTCTTTGGAGGTTTTTAGCAGAGGCTGGATGGACATATGTCGGAAATATTGTGAAGGGGGTTCCTGCATGGCAGGGGGTTGGACTAGATGGCCCTTGAGGTCTCCTCCAACTCTATGATTCTATGATTCTATGATTATTTTAATTACTTTTTCAAGAAGAAGAGAGCAAAGAGGCCAGGAGGCCGGGACTGCCCCTTCTCCCCTGTCTTTCCAGAAGCAGGCAAAGACCTTCCTCTTCAGGCAAGCTTTCCCTGAATGAGGGACTACCTACTATGTGACTTTATGTGGATTACCATGATTGCATTGACTGACATCATAAGAACACCAGTGTTTTCCATGTCAGTTTCCACCCCTCATAATGGATTTTTTCTTTTTGTGTGCTCTTTGTGGCTTTAATGTTACCTTTCGATGTTCTAAGATGCCTCTTCTAAATCCCTGTTCTTAAATTTGAATATGTCTTAAATGCTCTGGACTGTACATTGTCCCTCATTAATGTAAGCCTCCTTGGTTCCTTTTCCAAGCAGAAAGGTGGGGTAAAAGTATTCAAAACAAATAAATAAATAAATAATAAAAGTAATGACTTCAGTGACATTCCGAATAACTAGAAACTGTAAGTAATGTGAAATAATAATGACATTTAGTTATGTTTTGGGCCTTAGAACTGCAATATAACTACTTTTCTGAAATAATTTCCCCAGCTCTTAAACTGTTATATACTGTTTTAGCAAGAAGGCTATACTACCTTGTTTGTTTCCTTCTTTTTAGTTCAGGGGAATGTGCTAGTTCACCTCTAGGAATTGTTTAAGCCAGGGGTGTCCAAACTTTTTGCAAGGAGGGCCAGATTTGGCGAGGTGAAAATGTGAGGGAGGCCGACCATTCAGCAGCATTTGGCCCCTGGGCCAGACTTTGGACAAGTCTCTATAACATGCAAGGAGGCGGGGAGGATGCTGCAGCAATGGAGCTGGGGGTGGGTAGGTTGAGTAGGTGGCTGGGGGGGGATGGACAGAGGCAGGGAAGGCAAGCAAACCGTAAAACTGCAAGCTGATGTCCCCATCCGGTATGGGGAGGGCCAGCTGGCAGGGATGAGTGACAAGCTGAGCTGGTGGGCAGAAGAGGCTGTGAGGCGCTCAAAATTTGAAAACGGGCCACATTTGGCCCCCGGGCCTGACTTTGGACATACCTGGTTTAAGCAAACACGGACTACACAGAAAAGCACAGACCGCAAAAAGGTTCTTGTGGGAATCTGCCTTTAATGCTCTGTCCATGCATTGTCAGTCTAGCTATGCATGATCTCAGACAAACAGCATGGGTATTACATCACACTAAGAACACACTCTTATTGGAGAATAGGGCTGACCAATCAGAGCTGAGAATAGGCCTATTCTAAGATGGCCCCTGAAAGGCGGAGGAGTTGCATACCAAAAGAATGTTAGGTATGCTGAGCTTAGTGAGCATGCTCAGAAGAATAAGCTGTGTGTTTGATTGGGTGCTCTCTGATGACGTGGATGGAAGGTGGGAGGACTAATAAAAGTGTCGAGCTGATGAGGGGAGGGAGCCTTTTACGATCGAGCTGTTTCCATCAACAAGCTGCCTGTTATCTGTCCTGCCTGCTTGCTTTGATTCTGATGCTTGCCTACTTGCTTTGATTCAGACTGCAACAATAAACGAGCACCTAAAGATCCCTTTGTGTTCAGAGGCCTTAACATTCCTTCGCTATCAATCTCGTAGCTGGTCTGGGAGATTCCTCATATCTACGGATATCCCAGCAAGGAATCCCATCATCTTTATGATCCCAACAGGTTCTCCTTAAGGAAGCAACACATAGCAAAACATAACCGCCTGGACGAACCTCAGTGCTGAGTGTTATTTGGACCAAGGAGGAAGACAAAGGTAATGGTGGAGACCAACATCTGTGTGATGGACAATACAAGCAAGGAACAAAATGACATTATTTTAGAAGAAGAAAAAAGAGGAAGGCAGGAGAAGACGGGTGTCCAAGCGACTTCCTGCGGGGCGTGAAAGCAAGGTGCGGTTAAGAATTTGGCCAAAAATTGGCCGGCTGGGGTGTGGAGGCGACATGAGCTCAGTTGGCCAGCAACACGGATGAGGCAAAGTGGTGGCGGCCATTCAAGCAGAAGACGGCAACGAACCAGACTGGGGAGATGGGGTTCCTTTCGGTCCGGGTACCTGTGGAAGTGATAAAGGAGTAGGACTTAGAGGAGTGTCCTTTGACCACACCGTGGATCTCCACCTGGTAGGTGGTGCCCGGATGCAGGCCGGTGATAAGTGCTCTGGATGTGTCTCCGGGGACCACAACCTCCCCTCCTTCGCCATCCCTGGTGCTTCGAAAGCGGATCACCACGTTGTCGGAGACCCCCCTCACGCCGTCCAAGGCCACTTCGAGGCCTTCTGGAGAGCTGTTGACCACCGAGGGTTTGGCGTGCTCTGGCCGGAGGTAGCCCTCTGAGAAGACGCTCCTGGCTCCTCCGGTGGGGGATCCCCTTTCGGGGAAAGTCCCGCCGGTCTCCTTCGCGAGCCGTTCCTCGACTTTCTCCTGGAACTCCTTCGGCTTCCATCGGATGAGGTAAAGGTAGATGTCCCTGGCCACCCCTTCGATGGTCCGGTTGCCCTGGAGAGGGAAGTTGGTGGCCCTCAGGTAGCTCTCCAAGCGCTCGAGGAGGGTCCCGTTGTAAGACGAAAGCTTCTCCGAGATATTCTGTGTCATTTTCCTCAGGAAAAGCTCCTTGGCCCGCGAGGTGGAGTTGGAAGGGCCGCGGCCGGGCTGAGGCCAGGAGCCTGGCTTCCGGGTGTCTGGCTTGGAGGAGGAAGAGATCGGCCTCGGATGGGGCGAAGGGGGCGGCGTTGAGGCGCGGTGGACGGGCTGTTTCGTCGCAGCTAGTGCTGATGGGATCGAAAAGGGAGGCGGTTACATCAAAGGACTAGATCAGGGGTGCCCAAACTTTGGCCGCCCAGATGTTTTGGACTGCAACTCCCAGAATTCCAAGCCTAGACTGCCGATGACAAAGGACTGTGGGAGTTGTGGGCCAAAACATCTGGAGGGCCGAAGTTTGGACACCACTGGATTAGATGGAAACAAGAGCCACGGAGGCGAGACACGCGGCGAGGGGAGAACACTGGGGCTTAGAGAAGTTGCCTTTTTCAAACTACAACTCCCAGAATCCTCCAGCCAGCGTGGCTGGTGGCCAGTTGTGGGTCAAAAAGGTAATTTCCCCCAAAGGACTGGTGTGAGCTCAAGCCCAGTGCCTCAGTTTCCCCCTCCCTCCCTCCCTCTCCAAATCAGCTGATCCCAAATCTTGGCACGGTTGTACTTTCAGCTGGAAGGGAAGGGAAAGAGTTAGTCTGAGCCCCCCTTGCCCGCTGACCCCTTGGTTCCGCCACATCTCTGATCCTTGGAGACCTGTGGGCCGAAAGGAGGAAGCATAAAATCAAAGAATAAGTGAGCTGGGAAAGGACATGGAGTCCACCAGCACCACCCTTGCTCAATGAGTACGGGACGAGCTCAGAGTGCTAAGGCCTGCTGCACTGGCACTAGAGGTTGTGGTCGCTGGAAAAAGGAAGAAGTGATTGAATCCTAGGGCGGAAAGGAGAGAAAATTGTATTGAAAGACCTGTAAGGAAGAACAAAGCAGAGTCAGTCCCCCTGTCTTCTTTCAGCGTGTCTCAGATGCAGATGCTGTCAGTACAAAAATGTTAAGATGGCTGTGAAGGAGAAAGTCTGACATGGCCCAATGGCACCAGCAGGTTTGATTCTTGGAATCATTAGCTAAAAATAAGCCTTCTTGTCCGACTACAGCTCCCGCAACTTCATAGCTATAGGATTCTGAGAAGTGGAGTCAAAAATGTAACTTTCCCACCTCTGCTTTAAAAAAGAGGGGGATCTGAGGAAATATGGCTAGGGTAGGTTCCGCTGGAGAACCTGGAAGGCTTTTGCCAGTCAGAAGATATGTGTTCCAGAAGACAGACCAGTAACTGTTACCCATTTAGGGCTAAAACACACATTCAGAGAAGTCCATTTGTCAAAGGAGTGCTCGCTCGAGGGACAAAAAAAGGTCTAACTATGAAACCACATTAAAAAGAGAAGCATGTGGGTAGCTAAATTATCTGTGAGATAGAAATAATGGTTTCCTTTGCATGTCTAATGCCCGATTTGTGCACAACAAGGGGAATCCCACTACAGGGAAGAAATAATGTAAGAGCAGGACATCTGCATTTCTCTGAACTTCTGTGTTTTGTGTTACTCTCAGTAATTCAAAACTGCAAGCCGTTGTGGTGTGATGTCATGCAATGGCCTCATGTTATCCCCTCCGATTCCACTTCTTCTGGCCCAACTGCTCAAAGACCTACCTAGAACAGTTGTTTCTTTAAACTACAGTTCCTAGTTCTCTCCCTACTACCTCATAAGAACTTAAGAACAGTCTTGCTGGAACGGGCCACAGCCCATGATTCTGGCTCACCATTTGCTTCAGGGCATTCCCAAGCAGATGTCTTCACCAGCTTGCGATTCCCTGCCAATGGCATTGAGAGATATCCTGCCTCTCTCTCCAACCCGGAGGTTGCCCTTAGGCACTTCGGAACTGTAGTCCAAGGAAATAACTTCCCCAAACATGGCGTTCATGCCTAGTGGTGGTGGTGGTGGGGAGACCAAAGACTTGTTAGAAGTGGACGACCACCCCCCGCATTGTCTGCCCTGCAACACTAGCCTGAAACAGCGGTCAAAGAAAACCAAGACGTTCCACGCAGTGCCCTACCGGTCGTGCTGACGACGATGCTGGTGGCCCGGCTGTTCTCTCCGTTCCGGCGAGCGATCAGGGTGAGGCGGTACCGGGTGTTGCTCTCCAGGTCCCGCAAGGTGACGGTTTCAGGGGTGGCGGGAAGCTCCACCCTCTTGGCGGCTTGCACAGGCCGAGGGGCGCCCACGGGGACGTAGCTCAAGACGTAGCCGTCGGGATGAATGCTGGGGGGTTCCCACTGCAAAGTCATCGAGTCTTCCGTCACCCGCGAGGACTGCAGGCCATAAGGAGGAGCCACCACTAGTGGGGAAAAATATATAGGATGCAAATGGTTGACATGGAAGCGAGAGGAGGACCAGCCTGAAAGGGCAGGAGAAGAGCTGTAGAACGAAGCGGGGCTTGGAAACATCATTTAAGGCAGAGTACAATGGGATTGCCCCATCCACGGGATCCGTATCCGCTGATTCACTTATCCACTCCCTGAAAATACTAAATGAAAAAACCCAGAAATATGCATTTCCAGGGTGTATTTAGCAGAACTAACCACTGGAGGGAGACAGAAGCCATGTTTAGTGTTTTTTAAACATCCATGGGAGTTGCAATGGGTGTTTAGAAAGGATCCCTTGCAGATACAGAATTCCTAATGTCCTTCCTCTTAGAATACCGCCCACGAAAAAGTAACATTTTCAAGCTCTGGAATTCAAGTAGCAAGAAGAGGTGGGAAGAGATGAGCACGCTTTGAAGCTGAGCACGAGAAGCTTGATGTGTTAAGGGAGAAAACTGCAGGAAGCAGTGGATTGTTGATGTGATTTAAAACAATGACATGCAGGAGAAAGTGGCATTATCTGACCTAGGAAACTGGCACCAGCAAACATGATTCCTTACTGAAACAATTCACTTAATAAATTAGGAAAGGGGGTTGATTTTTAGCTCATAATAGAAAAAAAATTATATTCCAGATACTTTATGTTCTCTTACCCACAGGCTGCAATAACAATCCCGTGCAAATGCATTTGTGCCACTATGTGAGTTATTACAATTCCTGATCGCATTGACTGATTTCATAAGAACATCAGTGTTTTCTATGTTAGTTTCCACCCCGATAATGGATTTTTTTTCTTTTTGTGTGCTCTTTGTAGCTTTAATGTTACTCTTTAATGTTCTAAGATGCCTCTTTTAATTCCCTGTTCTTAACTTTAATATGTCTTAAATGTTCTGGGCTGTAAAGGTGGGGTAAAAATATTCAAAATAATAAATAATAAATAAATGAAATATTTGTTTGTTTGTTTATAAACTTTTAGGATCTGGAAGATGATCAGATATTTTTAAGACGTCTGGGCATAAATGGTCATATATTGTACCGTTTACGCCTCCTCCAGGTACAGTTTTTCTTTTCCATTTAGCGCCAGATGCAAGATTTCCTTTTCAAACTTAAATAGATTGATACAGCTCTGTAGAAGGGCTTATAATAATAAAATAGGAATTGTGTGCCATCAAGTCAATTCTGATGTATGGCAATTCTTTCCAGGATTTTTCTAGGTAGTGAGTACAGTAGGACCCCCGTATCCACTGATTCATTATCCACTGATTTAGTTATCCATGGTTGGCAGAGGAAAAGAAATTAAATAATTCAGCAGCCACAAAGCTAGCTATTGTCACAAACAGCAGTGGTAAAGCAAGCTATTGTCACAAATAGCATCTGTGAAGAAAGCTACTGTCACAAACA
>JAHTLZ010000003.1:148805-170871 GCA_023846285.1 Phrynocephalus versicolor | reverse complement strand
AAGAAAGAAAGAAAGAAAGAAAGAAAGAAAGAAAGAAAGAAAGAAAGAAAGAAAGAAAGAAAATGAATACAGGCCATAGCTGGAGAAAGTCAAGAAGAGACAAAGGCCGCTATCCCACAGCCTGGAAGATCCGGGTTTTTTTAACAAGGCGCTGCCATGATCACGTGGTTGAAGGAGTGCTTCCACTGTCCCCACATCCACAGCTGCAGTCTTCTTCTATCTGTCCCCACGGTCAGAAGCTGCTTCCTCAGCTCGTGAAGGGAGGAGGAAGAGGAGGAGGAGGAAGGGCAGGAAATCTGGTCGTGGAGTCCCTACACACTTTCCGGATTCTATTCGGGGCTTGGGCGAGGCGGGGCATGTGGCGTGGGCGCATGGGTGCACATCCTTTCCATCCCTGCCCCCAATCCCACCTCAAACCCGCCGTCCACCCGCCCGTCCGCCCGCCTGCTCTGAGGTGAGGGTGAAGGAGGAGGGGAGAAAAACATCCTGACAGAGGCTCACGGCCTGCCCTGACGAGCTCAGTGGTGTGTGTGTGTGTGCGTGTGTGTGAGAGTGAGTGAGTGAGTGAGTGAGTGAGTGAGTGAGTGAGAGTGACTGAGAGAGAGGACTTTGAGGTGTCCAGGGCGCTCGGTGGCTCGCTCTTTGCTCTTGCTCGAAATGGCGCAACCAGGGATGTTTGTCCCTCCTCAGGACCTGCTCTGAGGAGAAAAAAGGAGCGGAGGTGGCATCCTGGGCTTTTCGGGTCCCCACTGTTGTTTGAGTTGCGTAAACAGGCACCTCCCAAAGCAAAAAGCAAAGTGTTCTGCTTATATACCGCCCCATACCACTTTAAGTAGTCTTTGGGCGGTTTACAATTTTTAATTACAGTGTGCAGGCTACACATTGCCCACACTCACCCACCAGCAGTCTGGGTACTCATTTTACCGACCTCGGAAGGATGGAAGGCTGAGTGAACCTTGAGCCTGCTACCGGGGATTGAACCCCAGGTCGTGAGCACAGTTTTACCTGCAGTTACAGGCATTTAACCACTGCACCACGAGGCTCCCAAGTGACTCAAAAAAAAAAAAAAAAAAAGACTACCCCTAGAGGTGGTATCAGTAAAACTCACTTGGGATTCACTTCATGGGGCATGGCTGAGGTTGTTGGGTTTTTTTTTTTAATAAAAGCTGCTTGCTCGTGGGGGGCACGATTTTTGGAGGTGGCTCTTCTTGAACTTAAAAGCAGATTTTAACGGTCGTGGGATAGAGCTCAAAGAGAGGCACAAAAATGCTCACCCATGCAAATGGATACAAAGAAATATCTCTTCCGGTTACATACGTGTACGCACGGTCTGGGTGACAGGGGGGCCGTAACGCTGCCCCTTTTCCGTCCGGACGGTCACAGAATATTCCTCGCCCGGCTTCAACCCTCTTCGTTCAAAAACCGTCTCAGTGCCGGGCAGGCGTATAGATTCGCCTTCTTGACGTTCCTTCTGTGGGTTGGAGGGGGGAAAAAGCAGAGGTGCTGTGAATTCACTTCATGGACAGGAAACGGTCTGTACGTGTAGGAAGGAGCGCCTGGTCAAAGAATCACGCCTACAGTTGCTACTGGATCGCCGAACACTGGTGAATTAACACGCTTGGGTTAGTCCATTTGGGTGAGTCCAATGTATTGCAACGCTCTCTACGTGGGGTTGCCCTTGACTCTTGTTCGGAGACTTCAGCGGGTGCAAAATGCTGCAGCCAGACTGGTGGCTGGTGTGCGTCGATATGACCACATCAAATCAGTTCTGGCCCACTTGCATTGGCTACCCGTTGTGTCCTGAATAAGATTCAAGGTCCTGGTTGTAATTTATAAAACCCTCCATGGCTTGGGACCTGAATACCTGGCAGAGCGAATCTACCAGAGGTCAACTGAGGCCCGTCCTACCAGAATGTTGCAGGTGCTCTCACTTTGGGTGGCCACGCCCTGGGAGGCTCGGAAAGCGGCAACCCGCAACTGAGCCTTCTCTGTGGCTGGTCCTCTGCTCTGGAACCATCTCCCGAGTGAGTTGCGCCTTGCACAGACCCTGCCAGCCTTCAAAAACGCCATAAAGACCTGGCTCATTCGTCAGGATTTGGTGACACTTAATTTAATTTAATTTAATTTAATTTAATTTAATTTTTCCCCCACCATCTTGCTGGCTATTTATATATTATTATTATTTTCCTTGTTATGGTTATTATTATAATTATCATTTTATTTATCAACTTGTTGATGTTTGTTCACTGCCCGGAGTTCCTCTGGAAGACGGGTAGTATATAAATAAATAGATAGATAGATAGATAGATAGATAGATAGATAGATAGATAGATAGATAGATAGATAGATAGATAGATAGATAGATAGATAGATAGATCAAGAGGGGAGGGAGCATGTATCGTCTCTGTGTATAGTGACTTCCTCGGGTCTTCCTTCTTTTCAAGCAAATGCCCTTGAAGGAAGTAAAATCCTTGCTCTTCTCTGTACAGTATTTGGGTTACGATGGGAGCTCTGCTGCACTAGCGATGCAGCGAAAGCTGGGTTTCAGGGGAAGCGTCCCATTCCATTTTGCGGCCCATTCGATTGGAACACAGGCGAAATGTTGGGTGCAACTGCATCAACACCGTTTCTGTTAGTGTTGCACTTTGGAGCGGTACAAAAAATGTTACTTCACATCCGTCACGCAAGTACTGAAATTTGTCTCGACCACATCCCCGGAAGGGGTGCTAAGCGCGACAATCCTGTACCTCGTGCCGGGGTAGGGTTTTCCCTTGTCACTCTTTGTTCCCACTTTCTGTTCCGAGACAAGACACTGTGTGGTAACAACTGTCACACAACAAAACAAAACATGATGATCCACAGCTTTGTTAGCTTCCCAAGGACAAAATCAAAACTTGAGGCGGTGTGAAGTAGTCGCTGCTGGCAGTCCTGGTCACAGGCCAGCCATGGGACTTGCCTTCCAGTCAGAAAGGCAAGAGGCAAATTATGAATGAGTACCGACTGATGGTTAGGGTTTATGCAGTTACACTCACAGTAATGTGTGAATCTCCAGTAAGAGTCTGATCATTGTGCCAGACAAGCGGATTTATTTATTTATTTATTTATTTATTTGACCAAAAGCCAGGGAACTAAAAAGTTCTCAGCCTCCACTTTGTTGCCTTTCACCAAATCAAGTGGGCGGCTTTCTTCCTATCATTATTTTATACAACACTCAGACTTTCTTTCTTTCTTTCTTTCTTTCTTCCTTCCTTCCTTCCTTCCTTCCTTCCTTCCTTCCTCCCTCCCTCCCTCCTTCCCTCCCTTCCTTTCTTTCTTTCATGGAGAAATGCATACATGTTCCAGGACACACCTCTCCTAACATTCCCATCTTTTAATGCATTTTTCTTATTGCACACACTCTGCCCCATGGATTAACACACGGCTGTGCACTTCCCACGTCCGGAAGAACCAGCTCCTAAGAGAAGGCAGATTCGCTCCGTCAACAATCACGTGATTCAGACAGGGGTGTCTGTGTCCTCACGGACGCTGCTGTATTCTCTGCCTAAGTTTTGTCCGTACCACCGTGATGCGCATCAAAATGCCAGTTTCTGTGATGTTTCCCTGCTTTTCCGTTGCAACTCCATGCGGCACACCCCACAAGAGTTTTTTTAAAAATAACAAAATACAGGCTCGCGCAAAACCACAGGGGGGGAAAAAACACGAGAACTAAGCATACCAGGGGACAAGAGAAAAAACAACATTGTTTGGGCATTTCAGAGTCCCCACTTAAGTTTGTGTCAGCTTAAAAGACACATTGAAAGCTGCTCCAAACACCAGTACCCCCAGAGATGGTTACTGGAAGACCTGTTGGGATACGCTTAAGGGGGCAGGGTTGGGTTGGGTTTTTTTTAAGCCAGCTGCTCGTGGGGGCCCAATTTTTGAAGACGGATTTTCCTGCATTTACAACTGCTTTTTAGCACTTGTGGGATAAGTCTTAAGAACATAAGAACATAAGAAGAGCCGTGCTGGATCAGGCCAAAGGCCCATCTAGTCCAGCTTCCTGTATCTCACGGTGGCCCCACCAGATGCGTTTGAGAGCGCATGAGACTCGATCTCTGTCTCCTGATACCACTCCCCTGCATCTGGCCCTTGAAGTACCCTGGTTTTAAGCCTGGAGATTACACATCTCCATCATGGTTTGTAACCTGTGATGGACTTTTCCTCCAGGAATCTGTCCAACCCCCTTTTGAAGGCATCCAGGCCAGATGCCATCATCACATCCTGTGGCAGGGAGTTCCACAGACTAACAACGCACTGGGTGAAAAAATATTTTCTTTTGTCTGTTCTTACTCTCCCAGCCCTCAATTTGAGTGTATGTCCCCTAGTTCTGGTATTTTGTGAGAGGGAGAAGAGCTTCCCTCTATCCACTTGACTCATGCCCTGCATTATTTTGTACGTCTCAATCATATCCCCCCTCAGGCGCCTTTTTTTCCAGACTAAAGAGCCCCAAACGTTTTAGCCTTTCCTCATAAGGGAGGTGCCCCAGCCCAGTAATCATTTTAGTCACTCTCTTTTGCACCTTTTCCAGTTCCACTATGTCTTTTTTGAGTCTCTCTCTCTCTCTCTCTCTTACACACACACACACACACACACACACATACTCCCCTTCTGTTCTCCATCCCTTATTTCCTGCAGGAGCAAATTTTCCAAATGAAGATCCACTTATGGAACTGCTGGATAGCTCCGTGGTTTAGATCTTTGGCAGCAGAAGCTGAGGTTGGAAGTTCAATTCCCCCTTGCCCCCCAAGGCCTCCTTCAGCTAGACTCAGCGATCCATAGGGCCCCTTCTAGCTCTCCAGTTCGATGATGATGATGATGATGATGATGATGATGATGATGATGACCTTACCGTGGACACCACATGGATCTCGTAGCCATCGACAGGAACTTCTGGACGATTCCACTCCAGTCGGAAAGATGTCTCATCTCGATTTGACACACGGATGCCAATGGAGGGAATTTCTGTTTATGCCAAGAGAAAGATATTATATTATATTATATTTCAGGGTGGGGTTTTTTTCTTTCTCCAGCAAAAATGGTTTGGAGGCCAGAAGCAAATTCAATCAATCAATCAATCAATCAAGGTGTTGCACAATTTAAAATTATACAGTGGTACCTCATATAAAGGAATTTAATTCATTCCCAATGAAATTCTGTTAAGCAAATTTTCCTTTATACAAATTTCCCATAGGAATGCATTGAAAATGGAGTAATCCCTAATCGCGACCATTTTTGTTGTTGTACGGATTCGCCCCATAGAAGATTCTGTTAAGCAAATTTCTCCTATCTCCGGATTTTTTTATGTTGTACAGAGTTTATGCTATACAAACCGTTTGCCATACGAGAGTCCAGTCTAGATGAAATAGTACATGAGAAAGATAAAATTATAGATGGAATAGTACATGAAATATAGGCATGAGTTATTTTAGCTCTTCTGGCACTATAATAATAAATTTATTGATTAGTCCTATGACCATATCAACCTATAAAAACACAGAATATAAAATACATTGAATTATGTGCAACACCATCCAATAAGGTACCCTACAATACAGATTCAGAATATACAGGTCATATATGTAGATCTCCTTTGCAGGATACTCCAATTTGTTCGACGTATTGCGTTCTTAAAGCTGCAGCTTTAATTACAAACTTGGTAACTTTGCGAACAATGTACACATTAGAGCCCAAAAGAAGATAAGACAGTCTGTGAATTGGGTCCCTATGGACTGTTCTTTCTTCTGGCACTAAAATCCTCTCTGGCACTACGCACTTTTCCTCCTGGTCTTCAAAAGCTAGTTAAAACAAAGCTTTTCAGGGAGGCTTTGGGGGAGATTTCCCTCACCACCACCTATAGCAGGGGTCCTCAAAGTTTTCAAACAGCAGGCCGGTCCACCACGCCCCAGACACCACTGGGGGCCGGACCACAGTCCAAAAAAAAAAAAAAAAGGCCGACATAGAAAAAAGGGGGAGGGAGGGACAAGTGGGCGGAGCCCCCCACGATTGGCCATGATCATTGGCTTGCTCGCAAAGCAGGGGGTAGGTGGGGGGGTTGCAATTGGTCCCGGGGCCCGGATTCAGGACCTTGGGGGGCTGCATCCGGCTCCGGGGCCTTAGGTTGAGGAACCCTGACCTATAGCCTTTAATTCCATGTGATTAATTTTGTTATTTAGCTGCTGTTGACATCAGAGTTTTTTTTTTTAAATTGAGGGGGAGTGAAGGATTGATTTTGTCATTGTCTTGTTTCATGGATGAGGGCATGAAGTTGACAATCTTGTTTTGTCACCCGGACAGAGTAGCAGCCTGCCACTAGACGGGTGGCTCATGAATGCAAAAAGTAAAATAAAAATGCATTAAAATAAATGAATTAATAGAATAAATGTTGTCTTCTGCACCTATCTTTGGACCCTCGGTGTCTACTTGGATATAAAACAACGGCTAAAAATTCCATGTCATGCATCTGAGATAGTAGATTTTAAGAAAAGCGCATAATAAAATAAATGTTTAAAATCCATTGGTCTTTAAAAGTATTTAAAAATTCTGTTTAAAAATGATGATTTTCTACCCAGCTCACGTGTGTAATGTGAAGCCTACATATCCGTATTATTCCGTCTACAAGATGTTCCCATGTAGAAGACAACCCCCCACTTTTCCAACCCGAAATTACCTCCTGGTTCTCTCCTCGGCTCACTTCCGTATATAAGACCACCCTCAATTTTTAGTCTAACAATTATAGACAACAATATAGTTGAATACACGGGAAAATACTGTAATTAAATTGCAGACTGCCCAGAGAGTGCTTAAGAACATATGAATATAAGAACATAAGAGGAGCCGTGCTGGATCAGGCCAAAGACCCATCTAGTCCAGCTTCCTGTATCTCACAGTGGCCCCACCAGATGCGTCTGGGAGTGCACAAGACTAGATATCTGTCTCCTGATATCACTCCCTTGCATCTGGCCCTTGAAGTACCCTGGTTTTAAGCCTGGAGATTTGTAACCTGTAATGGACTTTTCCTCCAGGAATCTGTCCAATCCCCTTTTGAAGGCATCCAGGCCAGATGCCATCACCACATCCTGTGGCAGGGAGTTCCACAGACTAACAACACGCTGGGTGAAAAATATTTTCTTTTGTCTGTTCTTACTCTCCCAGCCCTCAATTTGAGTGGATGTCCCCTAGTTCTGGTATTTTGTAAGAGGGAGAAGAGTGTCCCTCTATCCACTTTATTCATGCCCTGCATTATTTTTACGTCTCAATCATATTCCCCCACCAGGCGCCTTTTTTCAAAACTAAAGAGCCCCAAATGTTTTAGCCTTTCCTCATAAGGCAGTTCCCCCAGCCCAGTAATCATTTTAGTCGCTCTCTTCTGCACCTTTGCCAGTTCCACTATGTCTTTTTTGAGATGCTGTCACCAGAATTGTACACAATACTCCAGGTGCGGCCTTACTATCTTTTTGTATAATGGATTGAAGCGCCATGGAGGAGTATATAATTTGCATACACTTGGCTCTCTTATTTTGCCTTGTTTTATTTATTTTTTAACATTCTGTTTTTGTTCCAGATGAGATTGCAGTTATGAGTTGCTCCTCCCCTACCTGTGGCACAGTCATCTCCGGAATAGCCATCGTGGCACAGGCACACTCCGTTCTGACATTCTCCATGGCCACTGCAGTCTTCCGGGCATGCCCGCTGGCCGCAATCCGGCCCGGTGTATCCCTTGTGGCATTCACACACCCCTCCCTTCAGGCAGCGGCCTCTCTGGTGACAATGGTTGGGGCAGGCCTTGGTGCCGCAGGCGGGGCCCGTAAAGCCCGGCTCGCACACACACCGCCCGTCATGGCATTTTCCGTGCCGGTTGCAGTTGCCGGGACAAGCGCGGCTGCCGCAGTCCTCCCCGGAGTAACCTGGGTCGCACACGCAACGCCCCGACACACATTTCCCATGACCCTTGCAGTCCTCGGGGCAAGTGGGGTCGGAGCAGGAAGGGCCGGTGTATCCGTCAAAGCACTGGCAACGCCCGTCCACGCAGCGGCCTTGGTCATTACAGTCGTCCGGGCAGGAAGGCGGTTCTTCGCAGTGGAGGCCAGAGTAGCCGGGACGGCACTGGCACCGCCCGTTCACGCACTTGCCCCGCTGTAAGCCCCCACAGCCCCCAGGGCAGGCTGGCTCCGCACAGGTGGGGCCGCCCCAACCGGCCTCGCAATCACACTGGCAACGAGAGAGGTCGAAGGAGCCATGGTGTGAACACAAGGTGCGTACGTCTGTCTGGCCTATGGGGCAAAATAGGAGAAAGACAAAGGTATAATAAAAGGAAGGAGTTAGTGACCATCCTGACTTCCATCTTCATTAATTCATTCATTAATTAATTCATTCATTCATTCCGCATCCACTTGTTTAAAATATACAGCAGGAACCCTGTATCCACGGGATCAGCATCCACGGTTTCACTTATCCATGGTCTGAAAATATTAAAAATATTGAAGGGAAAAATCAAGATAAACTATTTTCACATGTATTATCAGAACCGGCCACTAGAGGAAGTGAGGGACCATGTATTCATAGCACACTTGATAGTAAAGAATACATTGGATGGTATCCGGTGTCCTCTAGTGGTCTGTTTTGGTAATACATGTGGAATTTTTTTCCTGTTTTCCCCCCCCCTTTCTCCATGCTCTCTCTCTCTCTCTCTCTCTCTCTCTCTTGCTCTCAATTATCTACTGTTTTCAATTGAAACCAATCCCTAGTGGATATGGGGCTCCTACTGTATTTTAATTTAATCTGCTTGGACCAGTTCTACGACGACTCTATCAGGCTTTTGTTTCATCAAGGCTTTGCTCTTCTCTTATGCTTTTGTCCCACCCCCTCTCTTTCTCACCCACCAGTCTGGCTGCTTTCGCTTAAGCAACCTGATAGCAGCAGTATGTCTATTGCGGAACCTGAGTAGGAGTTTCCCAAACAAGACAAATGCAAGACCTACAGGATTTGATATCACATCTCTGTCAAGATAAGGGACCGGGGCGGTCTGGCAATTGCAATCCTCAGGGCACAGCTCAGAGCTGTTCCGTATGACTGTTAGGTAATCACAAGCCAGCCTCCTTTCTGTTTTCCAAACCCAGGCCTCGCTGTCTTGTTTCCTGTAAGATGTGGCTAATCTTTCCACTGTTACAAGTTCCTTTCTGACATGGTGGTTGGGGTGGGTCATGATGTGATGGGGTACAAAGGACGTTTAACCTGTGCTCAGGCAGCCTTCTTTCTTTCTTTCTTTCTTTCTTTCTTTCTTTCTTTCTTTCTTTCCTTCCTTCCTTTCCTTCTGCCCCATGGCACAGTGGTTAAATGACTATACTGCAGGTAAAACTGTATTCATGATCTGGAGTTCAATCCCAGGTTGCAGGCTCTTGGTTGACTCAGCCTTCCATCCTTCCAGGGTAGGTAAAATGAGTACCCAGCCTGCTGCTGCTGCTGGTGGTGGGGCAATGTGTAGCCTGCATGCTGTAATTAAACTGTAAAACTGCCCAGAGAGACTATTTGAAGTGGTATGGGGTGGTATATAAGCAGAACATGTTCCATTGCTTTGCTCTGCTTTGCTCTCTCTCTCTCTCTCTCTCTCTCTCTCTCTCTTTTCTTGCTTGCTTGCTTCTTAACACCCCATATACACACGTCTCCCTTTCTGTATTCTGTCTTAATCTTTGCCACTTGCTTTTCTGTATGTTTGTTAAACTCTGAATATACAGTGGTACCTCGGATAACGACGGTAATTCGTTCTCCGAGGTTAGTTGTTATCCGAAACATGTCGTTATCCGAAATGCAGTTTCCCATAGGAATGAATGGGAAACCATTTCATTCGTTCTGGAGCCTAGGAAAAAGGCACAGACACCTGGTTTTTTTTGTTCAAAACTCTTTAAAAGTGCACTTTAAACTTACAGATGCAATTTCACCTGGGATAACTTTTTTACTGATGCATGCTGGAAATTCATTATCTAAGGCAGTCCATAGGGAAAATTCGTTATCCGAGGCAGCCCATAGGAAGATTCGTTATCCAAGGCAGCCCATAGAGAAAATTCGTTCTCCAAGACAGACCTATACCTAGGAATTGCGATTCGTTATCCGAGGCAGCTCATAGGGAAAATTCGTTATCAGAAGCAGCCCTATACCCGGAAATTTGCAGTTGTTATCCGAATTATTCGTTATCCGGGGCAGTTGTTATCCGAGGTACCACTGTACTTTAGTAAAGACCACTTAGAGTGTTGCTAGAGTTCTCCCAGCTCCCAAGGAGCCAATGAACTTTTTGTGTTCTGCATAATAGCCACAACACATCCTCTTCTAAGTAGAAGATAATTCATAGAATCATAGAACCACAGAGTTGGAAGAGGCCTACAAGGAAATTGAGTCCAACCTCCTGCTCAGTGCAGGTATATAAATCAAGGTATATCTGATAGGGTTTTTTACTTACAGATTATATTGTTGATATTTTTAAAATTATTTTTAAACTCGTTTTAAAGAAAATTACAATTTTAAATTAATGTTTTTAACCTGCAAATTAAAAATACACTTTTTCTTTTCATGCAGCCCCCCAACTCCCAGGGACGTGAACTCAAATCAGGGGACTTGCTATCGTCAGACTTTGTTTTCAGTAACTCCGACTCAGCTTGCGATATGGAACCCACCCACCTCTCCCCTTTTTGGGGGGGGGGGAGGGGAGAACCTTGTTTTTAATCAGGACTCAGACTTGGGGCTTGGATGCAGAGCCTTGCCAATATCCCTGCAAGCTCCTCGAGGTTTCTTTTTCTTCCCCCGCAGATGATAGCCAGCCATTTGCTTTGCATCTCATGAGAGGTAAGGAAGGTACAGTGGCCCCACGCCCTTTTGCAGTCCATATACTGCGGTCCCACTATATCGTGGGACCGCAGTACATGAAAAAAGGCCGCCTGGGGGAAGGGGCAAAGGCCTGTTTCAGGCCTCCCATACTTACCCCAGGAACTGGGGCTGCCCCGAACGGGCCTGTGAGGGCCTTCTCAGGCCTTCTGGAGGCCCCCCAAAGGGCCTCCCTGCGAACCGGAAGTCACTTCCGGGTCGCTGCAAATCATTTCTGAGGCCTCCGAGCCCCCAGTTAGGCTCCCCCAGGCCCGACCCAACCTGCATCTGCATATCGTGGATTTTCAATTATCGCGGGTTAGGTCGGTCCCTAACCCCTGCGATAGGTGGGGGGGGTCACTGTACGCCACAGTGCATCCTTCATGACGTGTTCATTTCCACACTGAGGCCTCACCTGTGCTGGCTTGGGTCCCGGTGGTAGCAGGACAGCAACCTCCTCCCGCCTGGCAGGTATTCCTCAGGGCCCGGACTTCATTTTCCAGGGCTTGCAATCGCCTCAGAAGGTCCCGGGTGTCCTCCGTGCCAGGAGGACAACCACAGGTCTGTGGCGGGAGATTGATGCGGTGGGTGAAGACCACGTGCTCCTGATCTGGCCCTTCTAGGGTGTGCTCGAAGAGACCCCCTCCCCGGGAAGATCCGGGAGGGCCCAAGGCCTCTTGCGGGGAAGACGAGATCCCCTCGCCTTCTGCGGCGTCTCCGGCCACCTTTATGGTATAGACATGAGAGAAGACGGTGGCGTTGGACGGGATGGTGGCAGGATGGTGGAGGGTGACAGGCTGTGGCACACGGGCCTCCCAAGAAGGATCCAACCAGAAGAGGAAGAGGAGGAGGAGGGATATTGGGCTCGGTGGCTGCCCCATAATTTTACACCTGTGAGAGATGGAGAGGGAGGGTGGGGGGGAATGAACCAGTCACACAAAGGACAGTCATATCAATCAATATAGCACAGCTGAAGCCAGGAAAAGGTAGCAAAAAAAAAAAAAAAAAAGCAAAGTGTTCTGCTTATATACCGCCCCATACTACTACAAGTAGTCTCTGGGCGGTTTACAATTTTAATTACAGAGTGCAGGCTACACATTGCCCCCCCTCCCCCAGCAAGCTGGGTACTCATTTTACCGACCTCGGAAGGATGGAAGGCTGAGTGAACCTTGAGCCTGCTACCGGGGATTGAACCCAGGTCGTGAGCACAGTTTTACCTGCAGTACAGGCATTTAACCACTGCGCCACGAGCCATCTTGCAGCAACTGCCTTGGAACCACACTGCCCATGAAGGAAATAATGTTTATATCCCGCTAACTGCGTCGTCTGCCCCTCAAGGCAGGCAATTCCTGTCGTGCAATATACCATTTAAACCTGAATTGTTGTTGTTTTTTAAACTGAATATTATGCCTGAAATTGGCGATATAAAAATTAGACACTCAGCATAACATGTGATGACTGCAGCTAGGATTTTTGTACACAGTGGTACCCGACTTAAGAGCAATTTGATTTAAGAGTGGAAAACTGTTGGCGTTTTAACTGCCGCCTCAGAAATTTTAAATATGGTCTGCCCAACTTACATTTATTTTATTTTTTATTTTATTTTTTAACTTATTTTTTCAATTTTTTTAGATAGGTACCCCGACTTAAGAGTACAGTGGACCCTTGTATAACAAACAGCTTGTATAACATAAAATCCGTACAACATAAAAAATTCCGGAGATAGGGGAAATTTGCTTAACAGAATCGCCTATGGGGAAAATCCGTACAACATAAAAATGGGATCACTCCATTTTCAATGCATTCCTATGGGAATTTGCATAAAGGAAAATTTGCTTAACATAATTTCATTTGGAACGAATTAATTCCTTTATACAAGGTACCACTGTAGTTTGACTTAAGAGCATGCATTCGGAATGGATTAAATTCATAAGTTGAGGTACCATTGTATTATGTAGTGGACGAAAACCGATACAGTACACTGAAGGAAGGAAGAGCTGACAGAGAAGATCTTGGAAGTCGCAGAGATGAGCATAGGATCAGAAAAATTAAAGGATCAACCAATGCAAAGAAGAAGAAGAAGAAGAAGAAGAAGAAGAAGAAGAAGAAGAAGAAGAAGAAGCATGCAATAGTTGTACTAAGATTTGAAAGAAAACTCAAGAAAATTGATATTTTAAAAAACTGTATATGTAGTTTATACAGGAACAAATAGTTTGTAATAGAGCCAAAGCACTATAATTGTATTATGTCTAAAAATGTCAAGAGCAAATAAAGTTACTGTACTCTTCTCCTTCCTTAAACCCCTTTCCACTATTTTTCTTCCCCTCTTCACCCTTTGCGGTTTCCCTTCCCTCATACCCTGTACAGGAAAAATAAATACATTAAAAATGAGAGACAGTTCCTTCAGAGCTCATTAGAAACAACACCCGCATGGTTTGGATGAGCAGCGAAACGTTTCAGGCTCTCAAGAAAAAGAAGTCCAGTTGCCCTTAATCAACTTCCAGATAAACTCACCTGGATGACTGAGAATCTTCACAAACACCCATGTTTAGCACTCCATAACCCATCACAATACAAATGCAAGCTTGTTTGAAGGTGCAGAGAAAATTGCCCCAGGACAGGATCCCATAACTGAAGATTTGGACTGGACGGATTGGGTGACAGTATGTCCCCTGTCCGCCTAAGTTCTGCTTACAGCTCTACTCCTTCTTCTTGCAAAGAAGAAAATCACTCTTGTAACCACATATTTTGCTCAAAAACACAACACGCCAGATGAAGGCAGCATGAATTATTCCCCGATTGATCCCATAGGTAAGCTCCCTGCATTGGTTTCAGTCGCAGAAGCTCCAAAAATAATAATAAATACAATACAATACAATAAATAATAAAATAAAATAAAATAATAAATGCAATAATAAATGCAAATAATAATAAATGCAATAAAATAAAATACAGGTAAAGGCAAATTTTGAGGTTGAATTTTATATTTCCCTGCTACTTTCTGACAGGAATCCTCATGTTACAATTGCAGTGGCTAAATTTTTGTGCGGCAGCTATAGCTTGCTGTAGGGGGCACTGATTATGTATGGCCCTACATATGCTCCTATTTCTGCTTCTATTTCAGGCCCTGTCCTACAGTGTTAAACTTAATGCCCATACTAGGAGTATTATTAGGGTGGATGAACATTGGAATTTTACTTTCACTGCACGCTGTTGCTCAAATCCTAAACCTTGTTAATGGTTTTACAGAATTGTAGTTTTTATATGACTCAGGCCAGATGGCTTATGGTATTTTATAAAGTGTTCTGCCTAATATATACCATCCCATACCACTTCAAGTAGTCTCTGGGCGATCTACAGTTTAGTTACAGAATGCCGGATACACATTGCCCCTCCATGCAAGCTGGGTACTGATTTCACTGACCTCAGAAGGATGGAAGGCTGAGTCAACCATGAGCCGGTTACCTGGGATTGAACCCCTGAGCATAGTTTTACCTGCAGTACAGGCATTTAACCACTGCGCCACGGGCCTCCTGGGACCCTTATGACCCTTACTTAATTGTATTTATTTAAATTGTATTTTATATTGTTTTTGTCATCTTCCTGGTCATTGACCGTAAATAAATAAATTGGGGGGGGGGCAGGGAGGGAAATGAGATGATACAAGGACAAGTGATTTCCCCTGTCTCAAAGACTGGAAGAATTGAGCATGTTTAGCCTAGAGAAAAGAAGATTGAGAGGCTTATCAAATATTTTAAGGGGCGGCCTACAGAGGAGGGGCAGGATCTGTTCTCGATCATCCCAGGATGCAGGATGCATGTGTTTAAGGGTATTTGTACACGACCCCTAAACTCCACCGCAAATGGCTACCAGCTCCGGAGCTTACAATTGTTTCCCCACCAGCTCCGGAGTTTACAGATAATTAAGTGCGACCACGCCCACCTAAGCGCGTCCCAGTGCACTTTTCATGTACCTGCTCTCGGAGGGTGAAAATCCCCAGATCCGAATGTAATCTGGTGAGTGCCCAGCTCTCCTCGCTTCTGTTTGGTTTTTTTGCCTCCCGCCCCTTTAAGAGCTACTTAAGAGGATGGAATGCTGCTGGGGCAAGAGCAAGACGGCAGAACGGAGGTGAGCCACGTTCTTTTCTTCCTTTTTTTCTCCCTCCCCTCATGCAGACAGGAGCAAGGAAGTGCGGAGGCGTGGGGACGCAGGAAGAGCAATGAATCCCCAAGATCTCTGGTCCGAATTTAAGTGGCCAGCGGATCTTAGGGGTCGTGTGAAAAGGCCTTAAGTTAAGAGAACCCAGCTTTTGGCTGAATATCAGGAAAAATGTCCTGACTGTTAGAGTAGTGCATCAATGGAACCAATTACCCCAAGAGGTGGCGAGTGCTCCAACATGGGAGGCGTTCAAGAGAAATTGGAGCAACCACCTGGCAGATCTCCTTTGATTTGCATTCCTGCATGGAGCAGGGACGTTGGACGTGATGGCCTTATAGTCCCCTTCCAACTTCACAATTCTATGATTCTATCATTCTAAGATATTCTGCTGCCTGAGGTGTAGACTGCAGTTTTACTGGCAATAACCAGAATTAAGTGTTTAAATCAATTTAGACTTTTATTACTCCCACAACACCAAGAGTGAAATACATGTTTTTTTCCATCCGGCTGGCAAGGGGCTTTTAGAAATACATCGGTACCTTGTATAAAGGAATTAATTCATTCCAAGTGAAATTATGTTGAGCAAATGTTCCTTTGTACACATTTCCCATAGGAATGCATTGAAAACGGCTTAATCCCTAATCGCGACCATTTTTCTGTTGTACGGTTTCGCCCCATAGGCGAGTCTGTTAAGCGATTTCCCCCTATCTCTGGAAATTTTTTCCTTTAAGCGGATTTTCTGTTAAACAAACTGCTTGTTATACGAGGGTCCACTGTATTTCGCTTCCAAAATCAATTGGATTCAATATGGTTTTGTGGAAATGAGCTGATTTCAGCCGTGTAGGCCCCGACAGTGGTTCGAAAGATCAGAAAGGCACTGATCCGTACTCAGTGCCTGTGCGCATGGCTGCCGGTTTAAATACCACATGGCATGAACCTGTTTTTTTTTTTTTTAAATCTGAACAGAAATCAATTGACATTGCCAGTGTGACCACCGCCGGAGAGATCTCCCTCAGCCATTCCAAGCGCAAATGTCATTTATTATTTATTTATTTATTTTCGCACTTATATACCGCACCTATTCCCAAAGATGGGACTCAGGGTGGTTCACAACAAACAGGATAAAAACAATTACAAAACTGGAGCATCACCTAGACAAAGCACAAAGTAAGTGCAATCGGGCGGGCCAAAAACAAAACAAAACAAACAAACAAACAAACAAACAAACAAACAAAAACGGGCAGCTGAATTTTCCTTCAGCACTGGTCACAGGACAGCACCCCATGGCAGACAGAGCAAGATTTACCTTCTCTAAATCTTTGCTACCCTGCTCACATCCTAACAACCCCTAAGAAGCAGGAACAAATGTCATGCAGAACCTAATTCAAATCTTTCTCAGCCTCTTCCCCACACAAATGGACAGGAGCCTTCCAAAACCCCTTCCGGTTTGGAGAAACCCAATAAAAAGAGTTGCTTTTCAAACCCACTCTCCACAAAGATCATCACTGGATTTTTTTTTTCTGGTTAAGCCGCAAAGAGGATTGCAAAAAAACAGGACTGTGGATATAGCGTGTCACAGCAGGAATGCAAACAGAGGCCTTGGAGGGATCCTGGAGCCCCCGCCAAATTTGGGCAGCTGGGAAGCTGTAACAGAGAAAACAACGCACAGGGTGGATTGAAAGGCAAAGGAAAAAAAGGCAGAACGGCCCAGCGGGGAAGGGAAAACCGGATTAGATAAGGGCAAGCCATATTCACATCTTTAGCACTTCCTTTCTGATAGCTGCCTACACAGCAATAGATTGAGCTATCTCCGGAGGTTGTGGGGTTGCCTCACTCAAAACCATTGCACAACAGACTACAGCCTGGGGAGGCAGTGAGAATTCGCCCAGAGCCAGACAACAATCCATCAGAGGACAGCAAGTTTTTTGAGGAACTGATCATTCACAATCCGCATTTTTGAATGAGATCCCTTTCAGAGCTCGGAGAACTTTGGTCACAGAGCTTTGACAGCATGAATCCAGAGTCCACGAGGCGATTATATATTGCTTCCTGGCAGAGACCCTAGCCCAGTTCTGCAGGAAGATTTATCCTAGGGTCAAAATCCATAATCTAAAATCACACACTCACACACTATATTTAGAAGTGACATTCCTTAGAGAGAGAGAGAGAGAGAGAGAGAGAGATCTTTGTCACGGTTGACACTTTCCCACATCCTGATATTTTGAACTTGGATTGCTTTGTTTTGTGAGGGTAAACATGAATTTATTCTCCAAATCGGATTGCTGAGGCATGCATGCCTGAAGAAATCATGTATTGCAGAGAAAACCCAGTTGTGGGGTGTAATTCCCAAGTACTGTACAGTGGTATCCCGACTTAAGAGCGGCTCGACTTAAGAGCAATTAGACTTAAGAGTGAAAAACTATTGGCGGTTTAACTGCTGCCTTACAAATTTTAGATATGGTCTGCTCCACTTACAAATATTTTTTTCCTTTTTTTGATTTTTTTAACTTATTGTTTCAATTTTTTAGATAGGTAAGTTGAGGTACCACTATACCTGTATGCCTATTTATAGGGTGGCCCTTAATCTGAGTGGTCTCCACCCTTGAATTCCCAAATGTTCTTGAACTAAAACTCTACGAAACCTTCACCACCATCTATGTGGGCCAGGATTTTTGGGGAGTTGTAGTCCAAGAACGCCTAGGAACCAAATGTGGTTCCAAGGGATAACAGTGGTTGAATTCAAAATTTCATAACAAACACATGGTAAAGACCAGTAAAAAAATTGAGACATTAGGTAGAGTAGCCATCTGCTGTACTTTACTGAGGGCAGTCCTCATGTGAGCACATATTTTATTTGAACGGCTGTTTAAACCAAATATGAATCAGAGACTTGGACTACAGTTCATGACCAAAGGCCATGTTGGCTGAGGTAATTCTGGGGCCTATTGTGCAAAGAAGTAACTTGTATTTGGTTTGGATTCTGTGAAAAAAAGAAGAGCTTTGGAGGCATCTAGCCTTTATATCCTCTCCCGTTATGGTGAGAGAACTGCATTTTGAAATAATAGCAAAAATCCCATATGTACAGCTATGCTGTGGTGATTTTTTTTTAAATTAAAAAAAATCTGACAACCTCCTGGCCCAAAAGGCCTTTTAGAGGGCCATGGGCCTAGAGAAAGTGTTTCATTTCTGAAAATCCTTGCTGCTGCTACAGTCATCCTGGAGGGGTGATTTTCAGAAATTAGAGACTACCTCCCCACCCCACAGCCTCCTAACAGCTCCCTCACAACAGCAGGAGACATGGGACCTTGTTGGGTAGCAGCCAGAAATATTGATTTTTGTTTTAAAACTGAAACCCTTAGCATTTTGTTTGGTCTGGACTCAAGAAACAGGGAGAACAGCAGGAGCTTAGAAGCTACCAGTTCCAAAATCTCATGTGCATGAACAGGATCTCAGCCGTTATTTTGAAAACTACCTCTATTCATAAATATTAGCATATGTAAAATTATATATACATATAATAATGTATATATTTTCTCTCCTATCCCTTAGGCTGTAGAGGGGTGCAATTTGTCAGAGAAACCTGAATTTGGATAAGTTACTTTTTAACATCTTTATTATTATTATTATTATTATTATTATTATTATTATTATTATTATTATTATTATTATTATTATTATCATCATCATCATCATCATCATCATCATCATCATCATCATCCATGCTTCAGTTCAAGACATCTGAAGGATTCTGGGTTCAGGAATACTAAAACAGACCACAGTGAACTGGAGAGACCGAGTTTAATTCAACCAAAGACAGCTTCCTATAAGCAGTAGCAGTCCTGCCTTTAGTCCAAGAAGAACAGCTTGGGTTTTTATTTATATATATATATATATATATAATGCTAGGGCTCCCTTAGAATTGCCACCTGCCTTCCCCCCCCCCCCGACTGGGCTCCTATACCTTTAACAGCTGAAGCTTTCTTCATAGCTAGGTCTCAGTGCCAGGGGAAATAATTTAAAGAAAACTTAATCAGTAGAATTACTGCCTGTTCATGCAGCTGTTTAAGGAACAGACATCCTGCCAAAGTGTTGCCGGGGGGGGGGGGCAAATTCTATCCTGAATTAACCTCACTATATAGATGAGGAGCTAAATGTTTCCATCACAATTCAGGTCAATGCACTGTTGGAACCTCTGGGAATTAACAAACATCTGAGTTCTGGAAAGAAAAAAAGAAGAAGAAGAAATTGCCTCCGATTTATTATTATTCCAGCTGTTGGCCTGAAGTGCTGCAATTTTTCCAATAAACTTTGCTGGACTCCTTTTCTTCCCCTCCAGGGGCTGCTCCTTTACTTACTGGGAGTAAATAAAACGCCTCTTAGCCCCTCACGTTATATATGAATAGCCTCTTACAGAAGGAAAGGGCAGGAGAGAAGCAGGAGCCGTCTCTTCCAAATTCTCCCCACCCACCCCTCTTCTCCGTCCACCTCCCACCCCATCCCGCTGCTCCGGACATCATTCCCAAACCCCACCCACTAGGCCTCACTCCCTCCTGAGAGGAAATTCAGCCGTGGTCCAGCCTCATGCTCTCCGAAGCTGTCCCTTTCGCAGGCCTCTCTTCCCCCACTGCTCCCAGGATGGATTTTGACTGATAAGTCCAGGCCGTGGTAGATATAAAATAAATAAATGAAAGAGATGCACATTCCTCCCCTCCCCTGCCCAGCCCCATACTCTGGGTGGGGGCACGAGTGGCGGTGCTGATTCACAGACCCGGCATTCTTGCCACTAGCCAATTCTGTCGCCTCCGCACATGCCCAGCCTGCAGGGGGAATTGAACTGGGCTCCAAACCGGGGGGGGGGGGGGAATGGATCAGTCGTGGGAGGCCTCGGGTGCCAAGGGACTCAAGAAGGGAATGGAAAAGGATTCTTGATTTCCTCTGGGAAGATTCTTCTTGGGCTCCTATTTCGATTACACACTGCCTTTTATCGCATGTGTATATAGACATATATATTACGCACATTGCAAGCAAGCTTCTCAACTTTAAAAGCCATCAAATCTTAGATTATATACAGTCACGGCCCCAAAATGAAGAAGCATGAACAATTAAAAAAAAAAGATTAAAAGCAGTTTAAAATGAAATAGGTACAAAAAACCCACAAATGCTATAAAACAGAGGCAAGGATCGTCTGACACTTACCCATGAGTTCTGTAATGGGCTTTTTGCATGTCTGCTAAAAAATATTTCAGATGCCAATCCAAGGGCTGACCTGGGAAATCTCTCATTACAGGCTTAAGATGTCAAGTGCCATCATCCCGGTAAAAGCAATCTTCATATGAAAGCTTTAAAAGTGCTTCTGGGGTGTCAGAGTTTGGAAGTGCTACTTCCTACTTGTTACAACATCCTGATACCCAAGCTAGGACGGCTAAATTTCAGATTAGTAGTAGTAGTAGTAGTAGTAGTAGTAGTATCACCACCACCACCACTGACAGCAGCAGCAGCAGCAGCAATAATACTAATACTAATACTAATAATACTAATTTATTATTATTATTATTATTATTATTATTATTATTATTATTATTATTATTATTATTATTATTATTATTATTATTATCAGTACTGATGTTAGTATTGAATTTGGACTAAACAAAGGTACTGAGAAAAGGAAAAATCACTGAGAATGAAGGAATTGAAATGCCAAATGGACAAGCTATTAAGTACCATCAGTCTGAAGCCTATAAATATATGGGCATATTGCAATTAGATAATATCAAGCATGGGCAAGTGAAAAATGTGGTCAGTAAAGAATATATTCAAAGGGTTAGAAAAGTATTAAAAAGTAAGCTGAATGGTGGTAACACCATCAAGGCCATTAAAAGCTGGGCCATACCAGTCATCAGGTATACCGCTGGCATTATAAACGACTCAGATGGAGATAGATAGTCTGGATAGGAAAACAAGAAAACTGACCATTCATTGTGCATTACATCCACGCAGTGATGTTGACAGGCTGTATTTACCTAGAAAATTAGGTGGTAGAGGTCTTCTGCAAGTGAAGCAGACAATTGAAGAAGAGAAACATGCGTTGGCAGATTATGTAAAGAATAGTACAGAGCCAGCATTACTGGAGGTTAAGAACAGGGAGGTGTTTAAAGTAAAGCAAACAAAGGGTCAATACAGGAAAACAACAATGCAAATACAAGCTGATAGCGGCATAATAAAGCACTGCATAAGCAGCTCCTAAAAAAGTAAATCAAAGGAAAAGTAGATGCGGAAAAGACCTTGTTATGGCTCACCAATGGAACACTGAAAAAAAGAGACAGAAGCCCTGATTTTTGTAGCTCAAGAACAAGCTATCAGAACAAATGCAGTTAAGGCTAGAATAGCAAAATCAGCTGAGTCCCTCACATGTAGACTCTGTAAAGAGGTGGATGAAACTATTGATCATATACTGAGGTTGCAAGGAAATGGCTCAGACTAATTACAAACAGCATCATAATGTAGTTGCACAAATGGTCCACTGAAATTTGTGTCACAAATATCATCTTCCCGTAACAAAGAACTTTTGGGATCATAAGCCTGAAAAACTGACTGAAAATGAGCATGCAAAATTACTTTGGGACTTCCTAATACAGAGAGACAGGGTTTTGGAGCATAATATTACAATTGGGGAGAAGAAAAAAGTGTGGATCATCGATATTGCTATACCAGGTGACAGTAGAATCACCGAGAAACAACTTGAAAAGATTACCCGATATCAAGATCTGAAAATTGAACTTCAGAGATTCTGGCATAAACCGGCACAGGTGGTCCCAGTGGTAATTGGCACGCTGGGTGCGGTGCCCAAAAGCTAAGCAAGTATTTGGAAGAAATTGGAGATGACAAAGTCACCATCCGTGAGCTGCAGAAAGCAACCTTACTGGGATCTGCTTGCTTAATTTGGCAATACGTCACATAGACCTAAACGCTTGGGAAGTGTTCGACTGGTGATTTGTAATACAAAATCCAGCATAGTTAT
>JAHTLZ010000003.1:112932-139962 GCA_023846285.1 Phrynocephalus versicolor | reverse complement strand
GTGTGTGTGTGTGTGTGTGTGTGTGTGTGTGTGTGTGTGTGTGTGTGGAGGGACGGTGAGTATCAGAATCCCACAGCCAGATTTTGGGAGCTGTAGCCACTCTTGAAAAACAGTCCCCATCCCTGGTGCTTCTATAGCCAAAATATAAACAAATCAGGACAGCCATCTTCTATCTGGACGGAACGGCCATTGCTGAAGAAAGAGACTGAAGTCTTTCCCCTCAGGCAGCTGGAGGCTTTGGCCCCCTTCTTCTCCTTGCGAAGGATGCCACCCTGTCTGCTTTTTTTCCACAAGAAAAGCTACACAATGGGTCAGCCGTTTCTGGGGACAGCCTGAGGTACACAAAAGTCTAGAGGGGAAGAAAAGGGGAAGGAGGGGGTAAAACATGCAAGCAGGTGCAAACTGCCCAGAGTAGCATGTTGCTAGATGGTATAGGATATAAACAAAACAAAACAAAACAAAACAAATAAATAAATAAATAAATGCTCTAAAACAGGCATGTCCAAACTTCAGCCCTCCTGATGTTTTGTCTGGAGGGCCGAAGTTTGCATTTGCCTGCTCTGGAACCATCCCAGTGAAGACTGAGCAGACCGTAGTGGGAACGGTCTGTTGGCCCCTAGGGTTTTTAAAAACGGAAAATTGGAGCGGTGGTGGTGATAAAGGCAGGACATTTCACGGAGGCCTGGCAGCTTGGCTGGCGGGCTGAAAAGCAGGAGTTCACGCTGCCACAACCATTTGCTGCTGGTTCCCCTTGCCTTTTCTCACTGGCCACCCTATGATCTTGTTATGGGTTGGGAAGCACTTCCTTTGACTCACCCCATTGTTCATGCGTGTCCTCCCTTCCCGCCCCTCCATTCTTGAACTGATTGCCGGTCAAGGCAATAAAAAAAGAGCAGCTGGAAAACTGGAAGCCAGCCCAGCACCACCTCTCTCTCTCTCTCAATCTCTCTCTCTCTCTCTTCTGCCAAACAGACTCCTTTCTCATCTTTTCCTGGCAGCCGTCTTCCGGACCCACAAAATGTGTGCACAGCCTGGTTCTTGGGCACGGGCAGGGTGGGTGGGGTGGGGTTTGGAGATTTATTTATTTATTTATTTATTTATTTAGCTTGTATGCCACCCACTACCCAAAGGTCTCTGGGCGGCTCACAATCAAAGTAAACAATTCAGATAATTAAAACACCAAATTGCAATAAAATTAAAACAATGAAACATTTAAATACAATAAATACAATATATTAAAATACAACACTAAAATCGCCATCAGGACCCACAATAGTCTAGAGACTTCTGGAACAGGAATGTTTTTACCTGGCATTGGAATGTCATCAATGTTGGCGCCAGGCAGGTCTCGCTTGGGAGGGTCTCACTGATGCTCTGCAACAGTTCGGACCACGGAAACAGCATGTGGTAGGGTACTTTCTCCACTGTA
Organism: Phrynocephalus versicolor; assembly: GCA_023846285.1. Lineage (NCBI taxonomy): Eukaryota > Metazoa > Chordata > Lepidosauria > Squamata > Agamidae > Phrynocephalus > Phrynocephalus versicolor. The sequence goes on along the minus strand of JAHTLZ010000003.1, from coordinate 138,533 downwards.
GGTGGTTGCTTTTTAAATTGTAGTTTTATGTATTGGGTATGAATGCTGTCAGGTGAGAGAGTGTAGGGCTGTGTGTGTGTATGTATGGATTTATGTCAGTTTTACAATGAGTACAAGTGATGTTCTGCGGGTGTGAATGTAGGAGGATGTGTATGGAAGTTTGTTCTTAAATGGTAGATTTTATGACTTGGATTTTTATACTGGGGTGTGCGAATATGCTGACTGGATGGCACTTTTTAATCTTGTCTTTTATACAATGACAATAAATTCTATTTTATTTTTCTGGAAACCGGTGTTAAAATTAGAACCCACGGAGTAGATAGAAACGGTTTTCTCCCTTCCTGCTCCCTGTTGTCTTGCAACAGGTGAGGTTGGCAGGCCCATAAGGCAGGCTAACACTAGCACTTCGGGTAGCATGTTTTGGGGATTTCATGGACAAGAGCAAATTGTTAAGATATTGTCTTGGTTATTGTGGGTATTTTTATTGGCAGGGACAAGGAGAGGTACTTGCGGGGATTCTCTGCCTCACGTGCCAATTATAACTTCATCGGCTTTGGACGTCGCTATCTGCCTTGACTTGGGTGAGTGGGGCTTCACCATTTGTTATGCTGATCTTGGCAGAAAAGTAGGAACAAGGGAATAATGGATCGGATCATTCGTGCCGGCTTTGCGGTCTTCCAAATTTGCAGGCCAGATTATCTCCCATCCAGTTACAAACCAGGTCCAAGCCTGCTTAGTTTCGGAAACCAAAGGGGCTCGGGTGCGTGTATAACTGTGTTTCAACTGGGTGTTCTTGGACTACAATTCCCAGAAGCCTTCACCATGAGCGGTGTTGGCTAGAATTTCTGGGAGCTGTAGTCCGAGAACGTCTAGCGAGATCCAAGGCTGGGAAGCAATGCAGTGGTTCTTGGCACAGCCCAGGTTTTGAGACGTGGGCTGCCATCTTTTGTCCTTAGGAAAGAAGAGCCATGAGGGTATGGTTTCTTAAAACAAGAAGGATCTGCCTGAGCCCAGTGTCTGGAACACAAGCATGCTTCCATTTCTGGTCAGATTATCTTCCGTATATATCTTGGCCATGGAAGTGGGCAGGTGGGGAGCTGAAACCTAGCTTTGAAAAGAAAAGCATCAAGGCAACATTCGCGCCAAAGAATCCCCTGATTCTAATATTAGAATCAGAGAATAACAGAGTTGGAAGAGACTTCAAGGACCATCTAGTCCAACCCCCTGCCATGCAGGAACCCCCATCACAGTGCTCCCGACAGATGGCCATCCAGCCTCTGCTTAAAAGCCTCCAAAGAAGGAGACTCCACCACCCTCCTTTGTGGCAGCATATTCCACTGACGGACAGTTCTAACCGTCATGAAGTTCTTCCTAATGTTTAAATGGAATCTCTTTTCCTGTAGTTTGAAACCATTGCCCCGAGTCCTAGTCTCTGAAGCCGTGGAAAACAAGCCTGTTCCTTCTTCAATATGACATCTTTTCAAATATTTAAACATAGCCATCATATCCCCTCTCAGTCTTCCTTTGGAAAGGCTAAACATTCCCAGTTCTCAAGCCATTCCTCATATGACATTTCTTCCAGACCCTCAGTCATCCTGGTCGGCCTCCTCTGTACCCGCTCGAAGTTGTCAACATCCTTTTTAAATTGAGGTGCACAGAACTGGACCCAGTACTCCAGGTGGGGACTGAGGAAACCATCACCTTTACAAAAACCTAAAGAGAGCCCTGCTGGATCAGGCCGAGGCCCCATCTGGTCCAGCTTCCTGTATCTCACAGTGGCCCCACCAGATGCCTCTGGAAGCCCAGGAGACAACTAGATCCCTGTCTGCTGATGCCAATCTTCTGCGCCTGGCATTTTGAGGTACCCTCCTTTTAACCCTAGAGACAAGACATATATCCCCATCATGGCTTGTCACCTGCGATGGACCTTTCAGCAGCTCCACCATCCCTGTAATCACACCACCATCTTTCAAATCCGCCTGGTTTATTTTGGCTACCAAAGGGCTTTCGAGCACAGCAAATCCATACAAGACAAGGAGGCTTTCAGGACGCATTTCCGCAGGGAAGCCGATACTCTGCACGGACAGTAGACAGACGAGAAGCTTCTGTATGTGCTCTCTCCTCCCGAAGCTCATGCTGCTTCCTCCTCCTCCTTTCTCCCTTTTAGCCAGTCCTCCATATGGACCCCACACATCTCTAGGGCAGCTGGAAGCCACTAAACATATCTTTTAGGCATCTGCGTTTAGAAAAAGTCCTCTTTTCTTTTCTTTTTTTCTTTTTTCTTTTTTTTTTTGTACCATGACTTCCAGCAATCCCCAACTACGTTCTCTGGGAGATCCTGGGAATTGTGATTCTCAAAAAAGGGAAAAAAAATCCCCAAGTTTAACAGGGATGGCTCAGCAATAACAATTTGAATACAGTGGACCCTCATATAACAAACGGTTTGTATAACATAAAATCTGTACAACATAAAAAATTCTGGAGAGAGGGGAAATTTGCTTAACAGAATCACCTATGGGGCATATCCGTACAACATACGGTTAGGGATTACTCAGTTTTCAATGCATTCCTATGGGAAATTTGTATAAAGGAAAATTTGCTTAACATAATTTCTTTTGGAACAAATTAATTCCTTTATAAAAGGTACCACTGTATATGAATCTGGGGCTTTTGCTGCCTCTCTTTCCCAGTCACCTACCGCCAGAATGGAGAGAGAGAGAGAGAGAGAGAGAGGAGAGGGGGGAGAGAGAGAAAGAGAGAGAGAGATGTATATCTGCCTAAGGTGGTTACTTCACATCCTTCCTCGAGCCGAGGTGAACTTGTCTCCGTGTTGAAATGGGTTTTCAACATGGATCGAGAAGTGGATTGAAAAGATTCCTGAGCTCCAGGACGGGAATCTCTCACCCCGCTTGGAGCGCAGTTCAGGGGGCGTGGTCAGGGTGAATTTGGATTGACCCCACAAGGACGTGAGGTTCCGTTCCTTCGAACTCGGATTGACCCCACAAGGATGTGAGGTTACGTTCCTTCGAACCAGTCTCCAGCGGGCCCGTGAACTGCAGTGAGAGGGACGTGAAGTATCAGCCAAACTCGCTGGATAATTCAGTGGTTTAGATCTCTGCCTGTGGGGCCAGAGTTTAGGAGTGGGATTCCCCACTGTGCCTCCAAGGAGAAGTATCGGCCTGTGTAGCCTTGGGCTACATTCCTCATCTAAACACATCCTCCAGATGTGGTAGAAGAGGCTGACCCTTTATCACTTGTGTTTAAAGAAGATTCAGTGGCGGATCCAGTTGGCCAGTGACGGATCATCTAAATAAAGGACCAAACAGCCAACTTCCCCTTTGCCTCTGGCAGCAAAACCCTTTGGTGATCACTAGAGCTCATGCCCTTGGATCCTTGGCTTGAATGCCCGCATAGCTCAGTGGTTGCGCAACGTGAGAGATTGGGAGTTCGATTCCCCTCTGTGCCTCCTTTTGACAGGGGCTGGACTCAATGACCTATAACAGTGGTGGTGAACCTTTTAGAGACTGAGAACCCAAACTGCAATTCAAAAACCCACTAATTTTTTCCAAAATGCCAATACAGCGATTTAACCTGAATACAAGTGGCTGTGAAGGGGTGTTGCCGGGTGCCCACAGAAAGGGCTCCGAGTGCCACCTTTGGCACCCGTGCCATAGGTTCGCCAACACTGGACTATAAGGTCTAAGAGGATGATGATAACCAAAGTGTGAAAAAAAATACTGTATACTTTTTTTCAGACAATACATTCCAGAATCCTCCACCAGATGCCATTCTTAACTCCACCAGGCTCTAGTAGGTCTTCAAGCTGTCTGCTCCCCCTATGGCAGTGTTGGCGAATGTATGGCACGGGTGCCAAAGGTGGCACTCGGAGCCCTTTCTGTGAGCACTCAACATCGCCCCTTCACAGCCATCTGTATTCAGGTTAATTTGCTGTATTGGCACTTTGCGAAAAATTGGTGGGTTTTGAATCAGTTTGGGCACTCGGTCTCTAAAAGGTTCACCATCATGTCCCTATGGAGTTTCCCCAGCAATTATGATACGTATAGGAGTTTGGGGTGACATGACTGTTTAATCTCCCACACTACCACAATGCATATTCTTTAGTATCAGACCAAAAGTGGTAGTGGTAAAAGGCACATAGTCCAATGTAGAGCAGCCACTCAGCATCGCAGTTGTGCAAATGCCTCTCAGTTAGAGGGAACAAATATCCTATGGTTTGTATTCCTGTCTTCTTGAATCAGGAGTTGAATCATTGGCCTTGTAGGTCCCTTCCACCTTCATTATTCTATGATCTTATGATTCTATGGGCCTTTTCACACGACCCCTAAGATCCGCTGGCCACTTAAATTCGGACCAGAGATCTTGGGGGTTCGTCGCTCTTCCTGCGTTCCCACCCCTCCGCACTTCCTTGCTCCTGTCTGTGTGAGGGGAGGGAGGAAAAAAAGGGACAAAAGAATGCAGGCTCACCTCCATCTGCCAGTCCAAGCCGCCCTGAGCCCCATCGTCGTCCTGATTCCTTCTCTTAAAGGGGCGGGAGGCAAAAAAAAAAACCAAACAGAAGTGAGGAGAGTCCGGCACTCACCAGATTACATGCGGATCTGGGATTTTTCACCCTCCGAGAGCAGGTACCTGAAAAGTGCGCTGGGACGCACTTAGGTGGGCGTGGTCACACTTAATTTTCTGTAAACTCCAGAGCTGGTGGGGAAACAATTTTAAGCTCCGGAGCTGGGAGCCATTTGCGGCGGAGTTTAGGGGTCGTGTGCAAATACCCTATGAAACTTGGAGAAAGTTACTTTTGGGAGTACTACAAGTCCCAAGCCCTAGCCACTGTGGCCACTGGGTACTGGAACAGGAAAAAAAGTAATTTTTGCAAGCCCACATTTGTAGACTAAGGAAAAGGAGAAAGGATCCTATATACAAAAAAGACTGCCGTTTGGCCTCTCTTCGAAGTTCTTCTTCCTCAGTAGGGAATGAGAAAAGGCCTTTGCAAAAATAATATGTGAGGAATCAGGGAAGAACGTTCAACTCCGAGGGTGCGGTGGCAAGGCGGGACTGCGGAAAGGAAGCCCTGTTGTTTAAAATAGGAAACAAGCCCAATCTACAGTCCTGCTTGCCAAATAACCTGTACCTTGACCCCAAAGAAACAGCACTGACCCACCTTGCTCTTTCTCCTCTACGGCTTCTACGCTTCTACATTGCTTCCATTCACTTTTTCACGCCTCATTCATTTGCTTTGTCAAACAATAGCAGCATCAGATGCATGAAGGAATAAGGCTGGGGCAGAGCTTGGAACATTTAAAAAAAAACATAAAGCAACTTGTTATGTTATTGATTACTTTCTTCTCCCACAGCAAAAGTAATTAAGTGGTGGGTTTTGTCTTTGCTTGAGTCCTGCAATACTCACTGCTACCCTCTAGTGGCGACTTCTGATTTTGCACCTTGAAAATGCAGCCTAGGGGTGGGCACGAAATGCTAAAATGGCGTTTCATTTCATTCTTCGTTTCTCCCCCTCCCGTTTCATTTCATTTATTATGAAATTAAGTTTATTTTAAACATTCATTTTGTATTTCATTTGTTTCATTTTGCTTTTTAAAAATTTTCTTATCTTACACCGACCAGCTGGCCCGCGGGCCAGGTCAGCGCTTTTTAAAAATTATTTTTTATTTTTCTTATCTAGCGCTGACCAGCTGGCCCATGGGCTGGGTCAGTGTTGTTTTTTTCTCACACTGACCAGCTAGCCTGCTGGCCTGGTTGTTGTTGGTTTTTTTAACCTGTGGTGGTGTTTTACAGAGGAAACAAAACAGTTCGTTTTAAAGGGGGAAATGACCGTTTCCTTTTGTCTGTAACAAAATGCTGCTTCATCATTTTGTTTCGTTTCGTTACATAACAAAACGACGAAACAGCATTTCATTTTTCGTTTTGTGCCCATCCCTAATGCAGACGTCTAAACTAAAAAATAGAGGTGTGTTTTGCACTATTGTGCTATCCAGCAGTTCGGTTAATAATCTTAGAACTGCAGAGCTGGATCATCAACTCCAGCCCCTCTCAAGAAAGAACACCAGGGAATTCAACTCAACCTCTGCAGAATCATAGAATCATAGAATCATAGAATCATAGAATCATAGAGTTGGAAGATGGCCCTTGAGGTCTCTTCCAACTCTATGATTCTATGATTCCACGATTCTATGATTCTATGCAGCCAGGTATCTAAACCACTGAGCTATCCAGCATGTATGTGCCTTTTTAACTGCAGCTTATGGAACTCTTCAGGGGTCATGTCTTGGTTACAGAATCATAGAATCACAGAGTTGGAAGAGACCTCGAGGGCCATCTAATCCAACAACCTGCCATGCAGGAACCTCCATCACAGGACTCCAGACAGATGGCCATCCAGCCTCTGCTTAAAAACCTCCCAAGGAAGGAGACTCCACCACACTCCTTTGTGGCAGCCTATTCATCTGCCGAACAGCTCTAACCATCATGAAGTTCTTCCTAATGTTCAAATGGAATCTCTTTTCCTGTAGTTTGAAACCATTGCCCCGAGTCCTAGTCTCTGAAGCCACGGAAAACAAACCTGTTCTCTCTTCAATATGACATGCTTCATGCATTCTGAGAGCTGCAGCCCAAAGAAGACAAATATGCAGATCTTTATTTAAAAAAAACACTTGTCTGTTACTTAGGATTGCTTAGATAAATAAATAATGAATAAATAAAACATGAAGCATTCCTGCTAATATGTCTTATTGCACAGGGTGCAATAAGACTGAGTGGTTGCTAGTGGGATGGGGGTGGGATGGGGGTGGGGGTAGGAAATGGAGACTCAGCCAATTTCATTGTGCACATCTACTGTGTCCAGTTCTGTGCGCCACAATTTAAAAAGGATGTTGACAACCTCGAGCGGGTGCAGAGGAGGGCGACCAGGATGGTTGAAGGTCTGGAAGAAATGTCATACGAGGAACGGCTTAGGGAGCTGGGAATGTATAGTCTTTCAAAAAGAAGGCTGGGGGGGGGGGAATATGATAGCTATGTTTAAATATTTGAAAGGCTGTCATATTGAAGAGGGAACAGGTTTGTTTTCCATGGCTTCAGAGACTAGGACTCAGGGCAATGGTTTCAAACGACAGGAAAAGAGATTCCATTTGAACATTAGGAAGAACTTCATAACAGTTAGAGCTGTCCCGCAGTGGAATATGCTGCCACAAAGAAGGGTGGGAGTCTCCTCCTTTGGAGGTTTTTAAGCAGAGGCTGGGTGGCCATCTGTTGGAAATATTGTGATGGGGTTCCTGCATGGCAGGGGGTTGGACTGGATGGCCCTTGAGGTCTCTTCCAACTCTATGATTCTATGATTCTATGATTCTATGTTGTACATTGACAATAAAGGCATTATTATTAAAATTCTAGAACTCCCTTAATATGGTCCTATAAAGTAACTTTTGAAGGTCATGAGAGAGAGAAAATAACTTGTTGAACCTAAAACTTTGCAACTACTCATTAAACTGCTTTTAAAATATAACTATTACTTCCTCATTATCCCGAAATGCCAGCAGTTGCTTCTCAGGATTTATTTTGTTCTGAAACACCCAGAGTAAGCCACAGGGCTAGACAGGGTGGCATAGAATTAGAATAAATAAATAAATAAATAAATAAATAAATAAATTTACTTATGGACATGTTGTTTACGCACCAATCAATAGAAATGCTTTTGAAGCAAAGAGGCTGAGGATTGCACAGTCGCCCACCATATACTGTATTTGAGAATTAAACTGTTGATCATGGCGATCCCCATAGCTTTATTATAGTTGTTGTTGATTTATGATTATGTTGCTACCGAAAACCAGCTAGGATATTTTGGCACACAAGGCATAATATCCCACAAATGAATCCTATCACCCACACACCTGGGGGAAAAAAATACAACAAGGATAAAGTAAATCTGTAGACATGCCTGAGATGTCTGCCTCATTCCACCCAATGGTAAGGAGGCCAGCCCAGGATGTCAACATACATTTGCGGTTTCCAGAAGGCACGTGAAATGCAGTAACCCAAAACTCACATACAAAATTATGCAGGGCATGAGTCAATTAGATAGAGAGACACTCTTCTCCCTCTCACAAAATACCAGAACAAGGGGACATCCCGAGGGTTGGGAGAGTGAGAACAGACAAAAGAAAATATTTTTTCACCCAGCACGTTGTTAGTCTGTGGAACTCCCTGCCACAGGAAGTGGTGATGGCATCTGGCCTGGATGCCTTCAAAGGGGGATCGGACAGATTCCTGGAGGAAAAGTCCATCCCAGGTTACAAACCATGATGGAGATGTGTAATCTCCAGGATTAAAAATGGGGTACTTCAAGGACCAGATGCAAGGGAGTGGTAGCAGGAGACAGAGATCGAGTCTCGTGCACTCCCAGAATGCATCTTTTGGCTAAAGATGATGGGAGTTGTAGTCAGCCACTTCTGAAATGTTGCCAGTCCCTTACATGCATGATGGTTCCATTTCTAGTGTAGCTCAATAGGAAAAAGGAATAAGGCTCTTATATTCTTTTAGAGTGTGGAAAAGGTACTTTTCTGGACTGTACTTTTTAAAATTGTAATGTATCTGAGCCCTAAAACAGGAGGGGGGGCAAGGTCTCCTACAGTCAAGTGCTTTCAGAAAAAACTTCCTGACTGTTAGAGCAGTATGACAACAGAACCAATGACTTCAGAAGGTGGTGGGAGCTCCAGCACTGGAAGCTTTCAAGAGAAAATCAGATCACCATCTGTCAGATCTGCATCAATTTGATTCCTGCCTTATGAATCGTTTCTAACTCCATTGTCCTCTAATTCTTGACACCAAGTTGTAGCCTCTTCCTTCCCTCCAAAGAGCTTTGTTATGGTTTGATCCCATGTCCCTCGCACATTTAGAACAAGAGACACATTGGTAGGCAAATCATCCTTAATCTGATACCTTCCAGATGTACTGAACTGCATCACTCATCACCTCCAGCCTATATGGTGTGGGTGGCTGGAGGAGACTTACAGACCAACCTGCCTCAAAACTGCCAGGTTGAGGATGGCTACCTTTTGGTCTATATCAGGCATGTCCAAACTTCGGCCTTCCTGATGTTTTAGACCACAACTCCCAGAGTTCTAAGCCTGCATTTCCAATGGCAAAGGACTGTGGGAGTTGTGGTCCAAAACATCTGGAGGGCCAAAGTTTGGACATGCCTGGTTTATATCCTCAGGGTCTCGATTCAGTAAGAACAGGTCCATCTGCTATGAAAATCTTCACTTATTTCTCCAGATCAGGGTGCTGTTAAAAAACACATGCCAAGAGGCCAGGCCTTCCCACCCGCCCCAGTTCAGTGAGCAACGCTTTCCGATCAAGTAAGATCACACAATCAAGAAGGTACGGGTTTCTCTGGCTTTAACATTAAGGAAGGCAACAACAGCACCTTTCAACAGCCCTGGCAGCGACTGCCTGCCTGCGGTCAGGTACACACACCCCACCCCTCCCCTGAGATTCCACCGCGAATCACAGCACCACATTTCAGCGGCAAAGCATAAAGAGACGTTAAAACAAGCAGGGAACCTGGCAGCAAACTCGCAGAGGGCTTTAAAAGAAGCATGCTTTAAATGCATTTGCCGGTTGGCTGCCAACTTGGACCATGTTGACATTTCTAGACTCTTTGTTTATCAAGGGAAATTGATAAACAAATAGTCAAGGAATACCTTGTTACTTTGAAAGTGTTCAGATCTCCACAGCCAGATGAACTGCTCCCAAGAACTGGCTGAAGAACTCTCAGAAGAACCACTGTCCGTTTTCCCCCCTTGAAATGAGAAGAGGCTGCATGAAGATGCACATAATTGGAAGAGGGTTAACATTGTCCTTATCTTCAAAAAGGCCCGTTCAGCCTGACATCAATCCCTGGAATCAATTATCAAGTGGCCTGTTTGTTGAAAGCAGCTTGGTAATAACTAGAAACCAACATGAATTGGCCAAGAAGAAATCTTGCCAGACTAATCTTATCTCATCATTTTGACTGGGTAACTTCCCTGGTAGATGGTGGGAATGCTGTAGATGAAATATATCTTGACTTTGACAACACCTTTGACAAAATGTCCCAAGATATTCTGGTTTAGCAAATAAACTAGGGGCATTTGTACACGACCCCTAAACTCCGCCGCAAATGGCTGCCAGCTCCAGAGCTTACAATTGTTTCCCTACCAGCTCCGGAGTTTGCAGGAAATTAAGTGCGACCATGGCCACCTAAGCGCATCCCAGCGCACTTTTCATGTACCTGCTCTTGGAGGGTGAAAATCCCCAGATCCGAATGTAATCTGGTGAGTGCCGGGCTCTCCTCGCTTCTGTTTGGTTTTTTTGCCTCCCGCCCCTTTAAGAGAAGGAATCAGGACAACGACGGGGCAGCTTTGGAGGTGAGCCTGCATTTTTTCCTCTCCTTTTTTCTCCCTCCCCTCACGCAGACAGGAGCAAGGAAGTGCGGAGGGGGTGGGGACGCAGGAAGAGCAACGAACCCCCCAAGATCCCTGGTCCGAATTTAAGTGGCCAGCGGATCTTAGGGGTCGTGTGAAAAGGCGCAAAATGTCCCAAGATATTCTGGTTTAGCAAACTAACTAGGTGGGGGGGCAAATAGAACAAGTATTAGGATGCACAATTTGTTACGGAATCATACTCAGGAAGTGCCTATCAATGGGTCCTTCTCATACTGGGTGGACCTAACAAGTCTTGGGCCTTGTGATCTTCAGTGTTTTCTTAATGACTTAGATGACAGGCTGTAGGATATGCTTATCAGATTTGTGGGTGACACAAAATTGGATTGAATAGCTAATATCCTGGAAGACAAAAATAAACATGAAAGAGATCTACATAGGCTTGCGCACAGGGCAAAACAAACAGACTGAAATTTAACAGGGATGAGTGCAAAGTTCTACACCGGGGGTAGATGGATACCAAATGCATAATTACAAGATGGCAGAAACTACTACAAGGAAGAAGGATCTTGGAAATGTTGTAGATCACAAGACGAATATGAGCCAACAGTGGGATGTGGCTGAAAAACATGGAAATGCTGTTTCAGGCTGCATTGACAAAAGCAGAGTCTACAGATCCTGCGAGGCACAAGTTCCCCTCTAGTCAGCTCTGGTTAGGCCTCACCTTGAGTCCTGTGTTCCGTTCTAGACCCCACATTTCAAGAAGGGTGCTGACAAATGGAAACAGGTTCAAAGGAAGGCAACAAGGATGATCAGGGGACTGGAATACCAAGACCTATGAGGAAAGACGGAAAGAACTGGACATGTTTAGCCTTGAGAAGAGAAGACCGAGGGGAGATCGGATAAGCACTTTTCAAATACCGATACTTCAAAAGCTATAATACAGAAGAGGGTAGGGTCTATTCTTGATCGTTCCCAATGTAAGGATGCACAATAATAGGCTCAAGCTACAGAAAGTCAGATTCCGGTTGAATATCATGAGAAACTCCTTAAGTGTTCGAGCAGTACGGCAACAGAACCAGTTGCCTTGGGAAGTGGTGAGCTCTCCAGCGCTGGATGCATTCAAGGGAAATTTAGTCAACCATCCATCAGATTTGCTTTGGCTTCTATTCCTGCATCGAGCAAGGGGTTGGACTTGATGGCCTTCGAGTCCCCTTCCACTCTTCTATGATTCTTTTCTTTAATTAACAAACTTTGTTCATTTGCGACTGAAATCTGGCAGCATATTTTACTGCTGAAATTCAACAACACAGTGAAGACATCGGGACTATACAAAACAGAACTGTGGGGGGATACATAAAGCACACCTCAGAATCTTATCCACTCATTTTTATTTATTTATTTATTTATTTATTTATTTATTTATTTATTTATTACAATTTATATGCCGCCCACTACCCAAAGGTCTCTGGGCGGCTTACAATCAAAAGAATTAAAATAGTTTAAAATAGTTAAAAATTGAATATCCATAAATAAAGCAATAATAAAAACCTTACACTAAAATCATTACACTAAAATTATCATCAGAGGACCCACAGTCTATATTGTTCATATTCCTGCTTGGTGTTGGACTCCAATTCTAAATATGATTACAGCATTTTCAATCTTCGCACATCAACAGAATCTCAGTATGATTGTTGAGCAGGGGTTTGCTCCCCCCCCCCTCCACCACCACCTTTCCATGTGGAACGACAAGCTGGGGAGGGAGAAATCCCTGTTATTCCTAATCCCTGATCCATCTGTCATCTCCAGTCACAGTTCTCCCCCCCCCCTTAGGGATCTTCCCAGTGGGGAGAATGAGCAGGGATGCTGGGGGGTCCTTTTGTTCTCTCCCATCAAACTCAGGCAGTACCATGAGGCTTCGGTTCCTAATGGGAAGAACGATGAAGGTATTGTAGTGTGGGGTTAGTGATTTCAGCAAGTGATTTCAGCTCTTTGACATAGCCGGCTGGAGACAGCTTCTGGTGTAACAACTCTTTATTCAGGGAGAGAACAAGACTGAGGACTGGGGAGAGGGAGCTACATTTATAGGAACGAGGACTGGCTAGAAAAGGATACATTTTGGAGGGAACAATTACAAGCAATCGCAAAGCTGCCTTTTGGCGGGAACCAACAGGATTGAGGATCCAAATGCAGCAACTTGAATAAACCAATAGGCCTGTTCCCTTTGGAACAGGAAAAGAAACCAATAGGATTGAGGATCCAAATGCAGCAAGTTGAATAAACCAATAGGCCTGTTCCCTTTGGAACAGGAAGGCAGTTACTTCAACATAAGCAATTACAGATAATAGGAATACAGATCAATACACAACAGAAGGGGAACAAGGACCTCCCTTGGATCCCCCTGTGGGATGGATTCAGTCCAGTTGTGGGCTGGATTATGGCCCCTGGGCAAAGGTTCAACCCTCTCCTCTATTTAAATAGTATGTAACTAGTGATTATTCACATATGCACAGTTTTATGCAGATCACTACCCTGTTTGATGCTCTTTCCTCTTTCCCTTTTTATTCGTGCATTTCATATTTTTAGCAAAGCATCAGTGGCCACCCTTAGTAACATCTTGCTACCTTTAACTCCCCCCCCCAGAAAAACCCCACTTCTGTTCATGACACACATTAGCGTATACCTGCTAAGACCTACGTCAAGCCTCTGATTGCTCATCGAATCATAGAAGAGTGAAGTTGGAAGGGGCCTATAATGCCATCAAGCCCAACCCCCTGCTCCATGAAGGAATACTAATCAAAGGAAATCTGCCCATGTGGTCATCTAAGGGCCTTTTTACACAACCTCTAAACTCCGCCGCAAATGGCTCCCAGCTCTGGAGCTTAAAATTGTTTACCCACCAGCTCCGGAGTTTACTGAAAATTAAGTGCGACCACGCCCACCTAAGCACATCCCAGCGCACTTTTCATGCACCTGCTCTCCGAGGGTGAAAAATCTTGATGCAGATGTGCCGGGCTCTCCTCGCTTCTTTTTATTGTTGTTTTTTGCCTCCCGCCCCTTTAAGAGAAGGAATCACAACGACGGGGCGGTGTCCACCAGCACCGAAGGTAAGCCTGTATTCTTTTGTCCCTTTTTTTCTCCCTCCCCTCACGCAGACAGGAGCAAGGAAGTGCGGAGGGGTGGGGACGCAGGAAGAGCGACAAACTCCTAAGATCTCTGGTCCGAATTCAAGTGACCAGCGGATCTTAGTGGTCGTGTAAAAGTGCCCTAAATTTCTCTTCAATGCCTCCAGCATTGGAGCACTCACCACCTCTTAAGGTCATTGGTTTCCATTGTCGTACTGCTCTAACAATTAGGAAGTTTTTCCTGATATTCAGCCGAAAGCTCAGTTCTCTTTCACTTGAGCCTGTTGGTGCACGTCCTGCACTTGGGGATGATCGAGAACAGATCCTGCTCCTCCTCTGGATGACACCCCTTCAGTTTTTTGAAAAGTGCCATCCTATCTCTCCCCCCCACACACACCCCGGCTCCTTTTCTCAAGGCTAAACATGCTGGCCGATTATGGCACCACTCATGGACTAATTACAGTGGTGGCGAACCTTTGGCACTCCAGATGTTTTGGACTACAACTCCCAGAATTCCAAGTCTAGATTGCCAGTGACAAAGGACTGTGGGAGAGTTGTGGTCCAAAACATCTGGAGTGCCAAAAGTTCGCCACCACTGGACTAGAATGAGGGAGTCGATTCAGCATACATGGGGGCAGCCCTTGTTTTCAGAAGTACTGCTTTCATCTTTGCCAGGGGCAGATCTTTTGTGATGCTATTGAGTCTTCATAGCCTTTATGAGACCAAGCCATCTCCAAATACAACTGGGGAAACTTATGTGACAAGGGAAAACCAGTTTCCTCCAGCGGCCATGAGAGAGAACGCAGAAACTGGGGAGAGTGGTAACAGATTACATGACACCCCACACCCGCAAGCTGGTACTTGGACCTTATGAGCCATGACATCTACACAACCCTGTAACGCACTGTGATCTGTCGCTGATTACTGCTAATCCTCTCTCTGTTTTCACAGTGAGTCACCCAACTCTTAGAAGCAACAATATGAACCAGACTTATTGAGCATCATGATTTTTAGAGTCAGAAAACCTCCCCAATCCCCGTTCCTCTGGAGCAGCATGGCAAGAGGAGTCTGGTGTTATGAAAGGCCAGCCCCATAAATTCATTTTTACCAGTTTGTCATTTGATATGGCCGTTTGCATCTTGTCCTTTCCTCCCCCAAGCTGAAGGCAACATGCAGGGTCGTTTTCTCCTCATGGTGGCCCTGTGAGGTAGGCCAGGCTAAAAGCAAAGCAAAATATTCTGCTTATATACTGCCCCTCAGTGCTTAAAGCACTCTCTGGGTGGTTCACAGTATAATTAGGCAGGTTATAAATTTCCCCTTCCAAGCAAAGTGTTCTCCTTATATACCACCCCATACTACCTCAAGTAGTCCCTGGGTGGTTTACAGTTTAATTACAGTATGTAGGCTACACATTGCCCCTCCAAGCAAGCTAGGTACTCATTTTACCGACCTTGGAAGGATGGAAGGCTGAGTCAACCATGAGCCGGCTACCTGGGATTCATCCCCAGGTCGTGAGCACAGTTTTTAGCTGCAGTACCGGCATTTAACCCCTGCACCGTGAGGCTCTCCTTCTGTGAGCAGGACACTCATTTTACTGATCTCTGAAGGATGGAAGGATGAGTGAACCTTGAGCTAGCTACCTGAGATTGAACCCCAGGTCGCGAGCACAGTTGTGACTACAATGCAGCAGTTTAACCACCAGGTCACGAGGCTGTGTGTGTGTGTGTGAGAGAGAGAGAGAGAGGGAGAGGGAGAGAGAGAGAAAAGAGAGAGAGAGAAAAGAGAGAGAGACTGGCCCAGTGAGTCTCAGGGCTCATTCGGTACATAAATACTTCAGTTGTTGCACAACCATGAAGAATAATAGTCATGTGCCACTGAGTCAATTCTGGCTTTTGGCCACCTTTTTTCAGGGATTCTTGGGAAGAGAGTACACAGAAGTGGTTCACCCTTCCCTTCTTCTTGGGCCACCCTGGGACCGTGCAGTTTACCCAAGGCTAGCCAGGATGGCTTTACTCACAGGAGACACAGTTGGGAAACAAAATTCCAACCATTGGTTCCACAGCCAGAGACGTAAACCTGCGAGCGATCCAGCCACTGTGGCCAAGGTTGGCTCAAGATATTTTGCCACCCGAGACAGGGGACAAAATGGTGCTCCTTTCTGCTCCAAGCTAACAAGGCCAGCAATACGTGTCGTTTAATCTAATTTCGTTTAATCTTATGAGGGGCAGAGCCTCGGAGTACTGTAAGTACTAATGATGGGCACGAACTAGTAGGCTACACAGGCTGGCTCTTCTGGGATGGACAGTAAGGAACTGAACTCCCAACTCCACCTCTGCAGTCAAGATACGTAAACCTCTGAGCTATCAGCAAATAGCCTAGAAATGTGTTTTCTAGACTGCTCTCATTGCAGCCCTCGTAGCTTCTGTGCCGAGCGTCAAGAAGGCCCAGGATGATGATGCTTTCTTGTGCTTGTCAGCGAGCAGGTTTTTGCCACCGATGGCGAGCGGATGCATTGTTTAAATTCAAGGGTTGCAAAAGTGGTGGCTTGCTTATCAATCTTTCTTCCAGCATCCTGCCATTTGCCTGTGGATACAGGGCCTGCCGATGAATGCGCAGGGTGATAAAAGTCCACGTGCCTTGTGCGAGTTGGTGGCTGGCCCACTGCTCGACAGAATTGGCTTTTTGTTTGTTCACCTGCATTGTTTCACTGCATTGCCCACAATCTCTCTCCCTCCCTCCCTCCCTCTCCCTCTCTTTCTCTTTCTCTTTCTCTCTCTCTCTCTCTCTCTCGTTTTCCTCCTGGCTTTGCATCTGGTAATCTTTGTCTCTTCCTGCTTTGTTTTGCTCCAGATATCCATCCCCATTCACACCTCTGCCTTCTTGTTCTGCCTGTACCAATCCACATATTTTCTTTTCTCCTCCTAGATTATATTATTTTCTGCCTAAGTATCTTCCTCCAAGTTGGCCGGACACCTGAGTGGTTTAGGTCTCTGGCTGTGGAGAAAGAGGCTGGAAGCTGAATCCCCCTATTTGCGTGTCCCAGGTGCAGGGCCAGCCTGTGTGGCTTTGGGCAAGCTGCACAGTCCCAGGGCTTCCCGTATAAAAAAGAGAAGGGGAAACTACCTCTGAGAATTCTCTACCCAGAAAACCTGGGAAAAGGGTTCCCCTGGGTCAGTTTTGATTGGATGGCACACAATTAATTTATCTTCTTCAAATGATTCCTTTCCCCATTGCCAAACTCTCCAACACTCGGCCCCAAACCATGAAGTCTCGCCTTAACTTCCAGCCTCCTAACCAGCCTGCCCATCCAAGTATATATTTCAGTTTCATCCTTTATTGATTGATTGACTGATTGATTGATTGATTGATTTAGATGCAACTCTATAGCCCTTTGGGGTACGTGGTGCGGTATATAAATCAAATAGACAGACAGACAGACAGACAGATTTTTGTGGCCACCCCACAGGTCCACATCACAGGTCCACATGCACAGACAGACACACATAATTGCTTTAAAATATGCCAAATGGGGTTGGAGGAATGGTCTCAGGCAGGCTACAGTACAGGCTAATACAGGAGCAGGAACAGGGGAAAGGAGGAGGAGGAGGAGGAGGAGGAGGAGGAGAAGAAGAAGAAGAAATGGGGCAGGTGTTATAATCTGAGCCCTTGTGCCTTGCAATCTGGAAAGACATAACACAAAAGGAAAAGAGGATGGGGAGGGAAAAGGAAACCTAATACCGTACAACCCAGTCACAAGCTCCTTGTGCTAAGAGCCTGGCAGAGGGGCTGGATTGTAACCAATGTTCTCCACCCCCCCCTTGCTATCTATGTTTCTCCTTATATTGGCTCATCTCCTGGCCACCTCCCCATCTGCATTTTCAACACTGGTTCTTAGTGGCTCTTCATAGTCTATTTCCCCTTAGTCCTCATGGGGACCTTCTTCTGTACATCCAAAGTGGGCAGTCTGCCACAGGGCTAAACGCTTGCTTTGCCTTGAGTTTTCTCACACGCCCCTGTCTTATGTCTTTAAAGGCTTGAAAGAGCTCCCTTTTTCTGGACAATAACTCCTGGAATCCAAAAACCAGCACAGCTGGTGTTCCTCAATAAAGTGATTCTGGAAGTTCAAAAAGTAACTTTTTCGAACACACCCACCCACTTTCATCATCCTCTTAGAACAGCAGAGCTAGAAAGGACTTTCTGGACCATCGAGTCCAGACTCGGTCAAGGAGGCTCAGTGGGGAATTGAACTCCCGAACTCTGGCCCTGCAGCCAGATGCCTTAAAAGCGTTCAGTGATGCGGCAGACATTCCACTGATATCTCACATTTCCTCCAAGGATTTTCTAGAAAGCAGATGTGCCTCTTTATTTCAACCACCTACCAGTGAAGGTCAGGTTGAAAGAGGAATCATAGAATCATATGTGTTGGAAGAGACCTCCAGGGCCATCCAGTCCGACCCTCTGCCACGCAGGAACCTCCATCACAGTGTTTCCGACAGATGGCCACCCAGCCTCTGCTTAAAAACCTCCAAAGAAGGGGACTCCACTACCCTCCTTTGTAGCAGCATATGCCACTGCCCAACAGCTCTAACCGTCATGAAGTTCTTCCTAATGTTCAAAATGAATCTCTTTTCCTGTAGTTTGAGACCATTGCCCCATGTCCTAGTCACTGAAAGCCATGAAAAACAAACCAGTCCCTTCTTCAATGTGACATCCTTTCAAATATTTAAACATAACCATCATAGCCCCTCTCAGCCTTCTCTTTGAAAGGCTAAACACTCCCAGCTCCCTAAGCCACTCCTCGTAAGACATATCATGCAGACCTTTTACCATCCTGGTCACCCTCTTCTGTACCTGCTCAAGGTTGTCAACATCCTTTTTAAATGTAGGTGCGCAGAACTAGACTCAGTACTCCAAGTGGGATCTGACAAGAGCAGAATAGAGTGGTACTATCACTTCCCTTGATCTAGACCAGTGGTTCTCAACCTGCGTGTCCCCAGATGTTCTTGGACTGCAACTCCCAGAAGTCTTCATCACTACCGGAGCTGGCCAGGATTTCTCGGAGTTGCAGTCCAAGAACATCTGGGGACCCACAGGTTGAGAACCACTGGTCTAGATCAAGGGAAGTGAGAGTACCCCTCTATTCTGCTCTGGTCAGATCCCACCTGGATTTCTGAGTCTAGAACCACTGATCTAGACACTAAGCTTTTGTTGATGCAAACAAGGAGTGTGTCTAATTCTAGCTACACCCAGCATGTTCCAGGTCTCAGGGTGGACTAGAACCCAGATCCTCTCAGACTTGTGCTGTAGCATGATGAGGACCTCCTCTGGCTTTGGAGCGCCACTTAGGTGCAGGAGGTTGAAAGCACCTCCACGTCAAACATCCGTTACCCCTATTCTGTGCATCCGCTCTTAAGACTCTCTCTGCAACATGCCATAGTCAACTCTGTACAGTCCCTCCCTGCCGCTCCGGTCCACTAGGGTCTAACCTCTCTGTACAGTACACTGAATGTTTATTATTTAAGATTACTATTTTGTGAACCAAGCATCCTGACATATCTCTTTCCCTCCATTCGGAGCACTTGCTGCCTCTCCTTGGAGGGATGGCGGAGGGCGAGAACCAGAATCCCCAGCTCCCAGAATCTTCAGCTCATAGACCTGGCTACTGCCACAGAGAGAAAGAAGACAGGGGTACAAGCAAGCCGTATCATTTTGACATTTTGACTCCTGGGCTGCAGAGCAAGAGACAAGAAGGATGAAGCCATGAGGGGAATAAACAGCGGAGTTACCAAGTAGAGATGGGCACGAAACGAACAATTTTTCATTTCTGTTTTCGTTTTTTCATTTCGTTACGTAACGAAACGACAAACAAATTTTGTCTCTAAAATGAAACGAAACAAACAGAAACACCGGAAATTTTGTCGTGTGTCTCATTTCCGTTACTGCAATATGAGTGAATTGCTTAACATCCTAAAAATAAAAAAAATTTGAAATTAATGGTAACGAAATGGTAACGAAGTGAACGAAAATGAAAATGAATTTTTTTGCAAAAATTCGCGAAAAACGGAAACGAACCGAAACAGACCCTCCAAACGACAAACGACAAACGAAATGCCATTTTTTTGATTCGTGCCCATCTCTATTACCAAGTCCGGCTGCTGTCCCCAGACCTCCCTTGAAAACCCTGCAAATGAGACAGGGAAATTGCACCCTAAATGGCCTATCCTGGAAGCACCTTTTCCCCTCCACCCGTCTTCCTCATCTCTCTCTCCTTTCTGGCCACCCACACACTCTCCTTCCATTCATCTGCACGCACGTTGACTGAGGAAGCGTGCAGCAAGCATCCTCACCACGGATGGCCTCTCCGAACACAGAA
This sequence comes from Phrynocephalus versicolor, assembly GCA_023846285.1. Classification (NCBI taxonomy): domain Eukaryota; kingdom Metazoa; phylum Chordata; class Lepidosauria; order Squamata; family Agamidae; genus Phrynocephalus; species Phrynocephalus versicolor. Next base: position 118,584 of record JAHTLZ010000003.1, on the reverse strand, counting down.
CTCGGCACAACTTCCTTTGGGGGACTATGAGACCCGGAATCCCCTAAGCCAGCAGGTCCACATGAGACACAGTCTGAAAAAAAGGGGGGGCAACTTTCCAACGACCTAAGTTCTGCAACTTTTTTTCCCAAGTCCAGGAACATCTCTAACACTTAACTAACCTCAGAGGCATCTATTCATCCACCATCACATAAGAGCATAAGAACAGCCTTGCGGGAACAGGCCAACGCCCATCCAGTCCAGCCTTTTGTCTCACACAGGGGCTCACCATTTGCTTCAGGGTCTTCCCAAGCAGATGTCTTCACCTGCTGAGGATTCCCCGCAAATGGCATTGAGAGATATCTCTGCCTATCTCACCCTCTCTCTCTGTCTCCTGCATCCATCAAATACTTGCCCAACAGTTTCTACTTCAGTTTTTCCACTGCCAGAGATACTTTAAAATCCCATTTTTTTTCATATTAATTAAATGTCCCCGTGTCCGGCATCTGGATCTGCCTCCCCCCACCCTACCTGCCCTCGGCCACCCGGGCCCTTTGCAGGGAGCTCCCTTCTCTTACTTGTCGAAGTCAGATGCTCTCTCAGTCTAGCCCGGGGAAGAGCCACACTCTTTCGCCGCCTCTCTCTCTCTCTCTCTCTCTCTCTTGCGCTCCCTCGCTCTTCTTTGCCTGGCTTCTCTCTCCCTCTCTTCCTCAGTCCTGCCCTGGAGAAAAAGACCGAGCCAGAGAGGAGGCGAGAGAAAAAGAGAGAGAGCAGCAGCAGCAGCAGCAGCAGCAGAACTGTGCTGGCCACTGGATTCTCTGGCTCAGAGCAAGGCTTGGGGTGTGAGCAAACATATGTGCATCACGCATCACTCACTCACTCACTCACACACACACACACACACACACACACACACACACACAGAGAGAGAGAGAGAGAGAGAGAGAGAGAGAGAGAGAGAGAGACTCATTCACTGCTTAACTCAGTTTGGAAGCTGAGCCAGTCAGACGCACACAAAACACCAATGAGATCATAACAGGAATGGCTGATAAGCATCTTGGCACTGGGCTAAGGATGCATCCCGAGCCCTCCTGCTTTTATCCGGGCCACGCTTCCCTCCCTCTCTTTGCACCTTGGCCCACAGGCGCCCTCCCTTCTCCCTCGGCCTGACAGGTAACCCTGGCCCACTCCCGTGTCTTAGCCCCTTTTTGGGGTCCCTTGTTGGCTTGGCCCGGTCGCTCTCCTTGTCCTGATTCCACGCCATGACGAAAAGCTGCCTCAAGAGGAGAAATCAGAGTTTCTTCTGAGCCCCGCTGCTCCCAGGGAGAAGGTGATCCTAAGCAGATCCTGTCAAATCATGGGCAGGTCCCACCGGAACCCACCCTAGCTGTGGGAGGCAGTGGGGTTTGTGCGTGCTTTTCTTCGGCCAACCCAAAGGGGCTGCAAGCTTTCAAGACCTCAGGTCTCTGCTTTGGACAGGGTGTTACAAATTAGGAAGGAAGAGGCTTGCTTTTAGAGGAGATCTCTAGTCGCTTCTGACTTATGGAGATCCTTATTGACCTCAAAAGATTTGCTCTCCTCCTCAGCTCCGATCAGCTCTTGTAAACTCGACACCATGGCTTCCTTATGGAGTCAATCCATCTCATATTGGCACTTCCTCTTTTCCCGCCTGCTTCCCCTTGCCCCGGCACATGACTGCCTTTCCCAGCAAACCTTGCTTCCTCATGATGCCCTCAAAGTAGGGCTGCCTCCATTTCGTCATGTTTGCCTCCAGAGAAAGGACGGAGTTGGTTTGCTCAAGCTTCCACTCATTGGTTTTCCTGGCCATCCGGGGTATCTGCAAAGCTGTCCTCCAGCACCACATTTCAAATTGTTCATTCCCCACCCCCACCCCTGTTGATTTTATTCACTGCCCAGCAAGGAAATAAGGTGCTGAAGGCAGGCCAGGGAGGTTCAGGGGATGGAACAGGGAGACTCCCTCCCCCCCAAAATCTCAGAGGGATCCTTTGTCCTGGTCCCAATACATCACTACAATGCAGTGGGTCTTACTGGTCATGTAGCAATGCTAGGTTTAAAATGATAATTTTAAAGCCGCAGAAATGGAAGAAACCCTACAAGATCAATGGTTGGGAACCTCTGCTATCGATCTTTAAGTCATGCCCCTGTCACAGAAATTAAACTCCCACCCTCCGGCTCCGCAGCCAAATACCTAACCCACAAGCTAACTATAAGGTTGCTGGACACGGGGAAGTTTTGTCTTCCGTGCATCACCAGCGTAAACTCAGATTTGCTCCAATTTGATTCCTTAGGAAAGACGCTGGCCAACGTAGCTTCGGATTCCATACACATAGGAATGGCTGAGGGTTTTGTCTCTGCTGTTTTGTTTTGCTTTAAGCAGGGGAAATCTCCAAAAGTTTGCAAAATGGCTCCGCTGTTTGTAATGGGAAACAAGACCCACGTTAAAATATTTTGAACACGGGGAAAAACTAGCCTAAACTGATTTGCATGTGTTGAAGCCAGGTCTCTGAGTATTTAGAAGTTTGGACTTGAATACTCACAGATCTAAATCCAACCCATATTTGTACATGACCCCTAGACTCCGCCGCAAATGGCTCCCAGCTCCGGAGCTTAAAATTGTTTCCCCACCAGCTCCGGAGTTTACAGATAATTAAGTGCGACCACGCCCACCTAAGCGCGTCCCAGCGCACTTTTCAGGTACCTGCTCTCCGGAGGTGAAAATTCCTGATGCGGATATAACGTAGTGACTGCCGGGCTCTCCTTGCTTCTGTTTGTTCTTTTTTTGCCCCCCGCCCCTTTAAGAGATCTGAATGCAGTGCCGGGAGGTGAGCGGCATTCTTTTCTTCCTTTTTTTCTCCCTCCCCTCACGCAGCCAGCAGCCAGGAGTGCGGAGGGGGTGGGAACGCAGGAACAGCGACAAACCCCTAAGATCTCTGGTCCGAATTTAAGTGGCCAGCGGATCTTAGGGGTCGTGTGAATAGTTAGCTGATTCAGTACAATTGAGTCAACTGCTGTCCTAAAAGATATTGACTGCATTCAGCTGGCACTCAGAACTGCTCTCTATATTAGAAAGCACAGGGGCAACGTGGGTTTGTACAGTAAAATGGTTTTATGATATTGGCCTTTCTCCCTGGCAGTACAGACATTCCGAGTGGCAGGGTTTGAATTTTGCTTGGAGGAAACAGCATTGGAGATTGATGGTGCTTTGTGTGTGACGGTAGCTTTGTTTACAAATAGAGAAGCTGCCCTCCCACAACCATTCTCTAGGAATCTCACAGGTAGTAAAGCACTTTCTGAAAGTGTTAAAAGGAGAAGGGAAGCTCCTTTGGGAAATTTTGAGGGCTCTTGAGTTTTTGTGTGAGAAAGACTTTTAATATATATATTTATTATTGTACAGTCACATCTCTGAGGGCTGGCACAGATGCCCAGCTTTCCCACACTTAAAGCCCGGGGGTGGGGGTGGGGAAGCAGTCCTGAGGTAACCCGTTCCCTTGGGACTTCTTCAGGTGGGGAAGCAGAGCAACATATAATAAATGATAGGGGGAGGAATACCTCAGAAAACCCCTGGCAGCTTTGCAACAATAAAGTAACTTGGCTCTCAGCCACCCAACATTCATTCGTTCGTTTCATATGATTTCATTTCATTTCATTTTGAACCACAGAATAATTAAGTTGGAAAGGACCTGCAAGGCCATCGGGTCCGAACCTCAGCTCAATGCAGGAATATGTAAATCAAAGCAAATCTGACAGGTGGTGGCCCAATTTTCTCTTGAATGCCTCCTGTGCTGGAGGACTCGCCACTCCCCAAGGCAATCGGTTCTGTTGTCGTACTGCTCTAACAGTTAACAATTCCCACCCACCCGGCTGAATATTCAGCCTAAATCTCACTGGAGGCCATTGTGGTGCGTCCTGCATTCAGGGATGACTATGAAAATATTAAGTATCTGAAGGGTGCTATCATACTTCCCCTCAGACTTTTCTCCCCAAGGTGATACATGCTCAGTTCTTTCTGTCTGTCCTCATAAAGCATGGGTTCCAGTCTCCTGGTTATCCTCATCATCATTTGCAGGCTTGCTTTTGCTCGGGGAGGGGACTCAAGGCAGCTCCCACTGTTAAAAGAGTAACCCCTTTGTAAAAAATAAAAATAAATTACAGGTATAAAAAGTAGTCAAGCTACAATAATAGCAAGAGTTATCAGACAGTGTTGGGAACTGTCCAAACATCCTTGGTGGATCTGGAAGTGGAGTCATGGCAACTGGACTCCTCTTTCTTGAGAAACAGAAAAGTTTCGCTGCTCATCCAAACAGCTTCGACAGATGAGCAGCGAAACGTTTCTCTCTCTCAAGAAAGAGGAGTTGCCATGACTCCACTTCCAGATAAACTCACCTGGATGACTGAGAATCTTCACAGACATCCTTGGGGGATCACACATAGTCTTTAGGGTGCTTGTCTCCCCACCCCAGTTTTAACTTGTAAATATGGGATCTAAGTCCCATTATGGTCCTGATAGGGTGACAAGCAGCACACAACATAAAGAGCAACTATAATAGGGTTTCCCATGACATATCTATGTAATGGTTTTTCCAGCTTCATCCCATCCTCACCCCAGCAAAACCTGGTGAATGTCCTTAGCCAAACAAGGAGTTGGACCCAGGCCTCCTGATTCCGCATCTGTCAATCTCTCTCCTATATTACATAGTCTCTCTTATTACCAGTAATTTCATCATCTACAGATCCCTGAGAATTATTTGTTTTAATTATTTGTTTTGGGGATTTTGGCAGCAAAAGAAACTTTTCAGGAAATGTAAGGAAAAATGTCAAACAGAACACTGCCTGCTTCCTTGCTTCTAATCTAATCCTTTCAGGGAAAATCACTCTATCCCCCCAAGATATTAGCTGTAATTTTTAAAGCCCTTTATAGCCTAAGAAAAAAAACCCCACACCCAAGGTTCCCTGAGGGAATATTTTCACCCTCATCTGTTGAATACACTCCCCAAGGACATTTGTCAGGAGGATCACTGGCAGTTTACCTTAGAATTGAAGACATTTCTATTTTCTTGGACATTTTTTAACAAAAAAAGACTGTCAGGTTTCTAAGCCGTGTAATTCGATTAGCCATACTGCTGTCTGGAATCCCCTCTAATGTTTTGGTTAGTGCTGTTTGTTTTCATTGAGGCTTGGGAACTATTTTAATTATGTCATTGTATTTGATTTTTCAGTTCTTACTGTGAACTGCGGAGCATATTTACATTAAGATGCGATATACTTTAAATTAAATTACTTTAACTAATTCTCAACTCTCTTTTGTCTGCTTCTTTCACTGATTCTGTCCAGAACTACCGGTTTGCACTGCGCCCCCCCCCCTCTTTCCTTCTTCCACTCAAACAAGAGCCAACTCTACCTTTAGGCAAAGTGAGGCAGCCATTTCGGAGGGCAGGTGCCGTGGTCTTTTTCATATGGACCAAGAAGGTCTTTGTCATCTTGACCTTTGCCTTAAGGAAACACACACACACACACACACACACACACACACACACACACACACACACACACACACACACACACACACACACACACACACACACACACACACACACACACACACACACACACACACACACACACACACACACACACACACACACACACACACAC
>JAHTLZ010000003.1:93845-109273 GCA_023846285.1 Phrynocephalus versicolor | reverse complement strand
GGGGGGGGAGTTACGGAAAGGGCTCAATGAATCCAAGTTCTTCTGCCAAAGCTATTAAGCCACAACCCAAGTTCTCAAACAGGAACCCTCTTCTTGAAACCATCCGTCCCTTCATTGGCACCAAATGCCGATGGCTTGACCATAATTACAACCTGCTTTGTCAAGAGCAGAGAAGATCGGCAGCATTCAAACCCTGGATAACATCTTGGGGGGAGGCTCTGCTTAATGCCAGATACAGCTTAATTAAGGGGGTTCTGTCTGTTAATAGCATGGATGGGATCTCCACTTTCCAATCATCTTGTCCTGTTGAAGAGTTAATTGCGAGAGAGGTATCAGCCTTTTCATTCCCTCCCAGTAAGCACATATTTACCTTCTTAAATTGGTTATTAACCAACATCTCCGCTTAAAAAAAAATTAACATTTTTCTAGAAAGGCCAGGACTCTCTCGATACAGACCAGAATTGTCCTCTGATCCAATTCAGCACATATACAGTTGTGTTTCAGGAGCGAATCGGGAGCATCCCTCAGTCCCTGTTTTAAGATTTTACAATCGCTCCCTGGAAAACCCTGGAAAAAGGGGGGGCATAAGTCAGGACAGATTTGAGGGTACATGATGGTGGTGGTGGTGGTGGTGAAATGGAGAACACTCAGTATTAGAGATGGGCACGAATAAAAAAAAATGCCATTTCGTTTGTCATTTGTCGTTTGGAGGGTCCGTTTCGGTTTGTTTCCGTTCTTTGTGAATTTTTGCAAAAAATTCGTTTTCGTTTTTGTTCATTTTGTTACCATTTATTTCAATTTTTTGTGATTTTTTTAGGATTTTAAGCAATTGACTCATATTGCAGTAACGGAAACGAAACGCACGACAAAATTTCCGGTGTTTCTGTTCATTTCGTTTCATTTTAGAGACAAAATTCGTTTGTCGTTTCGTTACGTAACGAAACGAAAAAACGGAAACGGAAACGAAAAATTGTTCGTTTCATGCCCATCTCTACTCGGCATTGAAGCTCTAATAAGCCAAGGTTTGTGAATTTGAGATCTAAGCCCACAGCCATTGCTGTATCTTCCAGCAATGAATTCTGCAGGTTATTCTGTAAGGATCTGAGTGAAGTGAGGCCGTTGCTTCCCTTGTCAAAATTGAGGACGTTTGTCATGAAAGGGAGGGCGTTCCGAATCAACCACCATCTATTTCACTGTGTGATCCCACATTTCATTCAGAGCCCGGCATCTTAAAAGGAACTCATGTTGCTTCTTGGTAGCTCGACTGCTATTATTGTTGCCACTTTTCCAACTATGCAAGCAATTTGTCGCATTGCCTATGTAATAAAGGGACACACTGACGTTATCAACAAGCCAGAAAAACATGAGAAATGCTCTCTAGTTCCCTCTAGGGCCCATATCTGATACTGCACCCCATAAATATACAGTAGAGTGGTACCTTGTATAAAGGAATTAATTCATTCCAAATGAAATTATGTTAAGCAAATTTTCCTTTATAAAAATTCCCATAGGAATGCATGGAAAATGGAGTGATCCCATTTTTATGTTGTACGGATTCTCCCCATGGGCGATTATGTTAAGCAAATTTCCCCTATCTCCGGAATTTTTTATATTGTACAAATTTTATGTTATACAAGCTGTTTGTTATACAAGGGTCGCCTGTATATAAAAAGACAAAACATGAAACTAAATACGCTACTTCCCTTATCACCTGGGATGATACGAGGATGGCAAAAACCTGACAAACTCTTATCAAAATGTTATTGCTGTTGTCATCCTTTGATCTATACACCACTCTCTGGACAGTTTACAATTTAATTATGCAGGCTTGCTCTACCTCAGTAAGCTAGGTACTTGTTTTACTGATCTCAAAAGTATGAAAGGCTGAGTTAAGAGCAGAGACTACCTTAGATAGGAAGGTAGTAGAAGAATACCTGGAAACCCTAAATGAATTTAAGTCTCTGGGGCCAGATGAATTACACCCAAGGATATTAAAAGAACTAGCAGAAGTAATTTCAGAACCATTGGCAATAATCTTTCAGAATTCCTGGGGAACAGGGGAAATCCCCATAGATTGGAGGAGGGAAAATGTTGTCACCATCTTTAAAAAGGGGGGGAAAGAAGACCCAAATACTTACTGCCCAGTCAGCTTGACATCTATTCCTTGAAAGATTCTAGAACAGATTATTAGGCAGACTGTCTGTAATTATTTAACAAGCAATGCTGTCATTATTAGAAGTCAACACGGGTTTCTCAAAAACAAGTCATGCCAGACTAATTTGATCTCTGATAAAGTTACAGGCCCGGTGAATGAGGGGACTGCTGTGGATTTTGTTTACTTGATTTCAGTAAGGCCTTCAATAAGGTTCCCATGACATACTTGCAAAGAAGTTAGTGGAATGTAGGATAGAAAATGCTACTGCTAGGTGGAATTGTTGTTGGTTAACTGATCGTATGCAAAGATGCTTCTCTTCAGCATGGAGAGATGTGACCAGTGGGGTGCCCCAGGGATCTGTTCTGGCTCTGGTGCTATTCAACATCTTTATTAATGACTTGGATGAAGGAATTGAGAGTAGACTGATTAAATTTGCAGATGGTACCAAATTGGGAGGGGTGGCTAATTCCCTAGAGGATAGGATAAATATCCAAAATGGCCTTGACAGATTAGAGTGCTTGGCCAAAGCAAATAGATAGAGTTTCAACAGAGAGAAATGTAGGGTCCTGCAGCTAGGCAGAAAAAATGAATTGCACAGATATAGGATGGGAGACACCTGGCTGGAGAATTGTACCTGTGAAAGGGATCTTGGAGTCTGGGTGGACCACAAATTGAACATAAGCCAGCAGTGTGATACAGAAGCCGAAAAGGCCAATGTGATTCTTGGTTGCATCAACAGAAGCATAGTTTTTAGAGCAAGTGAGGTGATAGTACCACTCTATTCTGCTCTGGTCAGACCCCACCTGGAGTACTGTGTCCAGTTCTGCGCTCTTCAATTTTAAAAGAATGTTGACAACCTCAAGTGGGTCCAGAGGAGGGCGACCAAGATGGTTAAAGGTCTGGAAGAAATGTCTTAGGAGGAGTGCCTTAGGAATCTGGGAATGGTTAGTCTTACAAAGCTCAAGAGGGGATATGATAGCCATGTTTAAATATTTGAAAGGATGTCATATTGAAGAGGAGGTTGGCTTGTTTTCCATGGCTTCAGAGACTAGAACACGGGGCAATGGTTTCAAACTACAAGAAAAGAGATTCCATTTGAACATTAGGAAGAACTGATGGTTAGAGCTGTCCAGCAGTGAAATATACTGCCACGGAGGGTGGTGGAGTCTCCTTCTTTGGAGGTTTTTAAGAAGAGGCTGGATGTCCATTGACAGGGGTTCCTGCATGACAGAGGTTTGGACTGGATGGCCCTTGATGTCTTTTCCTACTCTGTAGTTCTATAATTCTATGAGTACTGCAGTTTGACCACTCTTCCAACTCTATGATTCTATCTGATGATAACAAGTCATCAAAAAGACAACCTAATAAGGCAGAACTGATCCATGCAAAACCTTTTGGGGTCTGCAACTCCTAATGGCCACATTTTAAGCAGAGACTGAATGGCCATCTGTTGGGGGTACTTTGATGGGGATTCCTGCATGGCAGGGGGTTGGACTGGATGGCGCTTGAGGTCTCTTCCTACTCTATGGTTTTATAATTCTATGAGCTCTGCAGTTTGACCACTGCACCACAGGGTTTACAAAATACCTGCAAATTCCTTTAAAAGGTTCTTTTAAAGTAACATGTGAAAGTACAGTACAGTTAAGAAACATGGGCTACTTGTTACATCTAAGAAATGGCTTTGAAACTACAGTACTAACTAGACATTACCAGGAAAATAACTAGTTGATTGTTACTTATTAGTTGCAACTAGTTGCATCCAAACTGTGCTCTTAGTACTATGAAAGAAGGAAAATAATTTCTCTGACTTCAGTATGTATGGGGGATAATTTTGTTTTGTTTGCATTTCCATAAAAATGTGCCCAGTTCACACTTCTTGAATCAATGTTCATATCAGATACAGTTATCTTTTGGAGTTTACACTTCTCAGAATTTAGGGAACTGCACTGCAACATTCTAAGAAGTGTCAGTAGGCTGACTGTGCTTGTTTTACATATTGATTTTTTTCTACTGTAGGAACAAGAAACATGTACATATATACAAACACACATCCATATTTGTGCATAAAAAGTCCAAATTGTGTTATACTCAGGAATACTGTATGCTAAAATGTGTGTATAGACTAGAGAAACACACACACATAACATAAGAATTTTTATGCTAGTTTATCCCCCTCAATAAATATTGTTCGACTTTGAAATCTGACTACCATTTTCTTAATACTTTATTTTTGGAGCCATTTCATTCATTCATTCATTCATTCATTTTTACCTCACCTTTCTCCTTAAAAACAACCCATGGTAGAATACATCATTAAAACACAACATTAAAAGCTAAAGACAGTAAATTAGTCCAATCTTGATGAAGAACTAGCAACATTATATTTAAAATGTTAGTTAAAGCATTAGAAAAACCAGATTTAGAAGCAATTAAATAGAAAGCATCCAATTTATTGTCTCCAAGACAGCCAGTCACTCGGGAAAAACCTGCCTGAAGAGAAAAGGTCTATATGTCCACATGCAGAAGGACAACACCCTTCCTTCCTTCCCATTTATAAGCCACTTTTCTCCCCATAAGAGGACCATGGCAACTAAGGATTCTGAGAGCTGTCATCTAAAAAAATCAACAATAACATTTTTAGACTCTGCATCTTATGTGAAACAGAACTGTCTCTCACTCTCATTGAGAAACTGGGTCTGCGAGGTGGTGGTGGTTATTCCTCTTTTCTCTTCACACCAAGGTTTCACTGTCAGAGCTTTTGTCCACAACCTCGCATGCTGTCTGTAATTTGTGTGACTGGGAGGGGCATCTTTGGACTGAGGTGACTGTCTATGCATCCAGCAATGATCAATCGTTTTTTCCCAACTTTTGATTTCCAAAAAAGACCCACCTCTCTGCCAAGTGCTTTCCCCTTTTCTTTAGTCTGCTGGAAGCATGGGTTTATTTTTTGCTGTTGCTCTGTTCAGTTGGTTGATAAGTATGTGTGCATTAAAGAAAGCGGCATACGCAAGTCTGTAACTCTGCCACGTTCCCTGTGTGAGATACACCACCCTCAAGAAATAATAAGAAGAATGTTGAAGGATTTCTCTGAAGTACTATTCTTGTTTTATTCTGTAAGAAATGCCATGCTGCACCAGATCACTATCATTCCTGTGCAAAACTTGGTGTTGTTTTTTTTTCTGTGCAGAATTTAAGGAGTCCTGTTTTCATGGGAATCCAGGCAACCTCGCTGGTCCCGGGGAAAGTTTTGGCAGGGTGTATGAGCATGGTGGAGTTTGGAAAATCCTTTAGTACTCAATCATTTTTCTACCCTTCCCCTGTTCACCTTTTGTTTCATTGTTGGAAGTACAAATGTGCTTAGAAGGGAGGGCTGGTGGACAGCAAAATAAAAACAGCAAAGTTTTTTATACAAAAAGGGAGGAAGATTCATCTTCCCTTCTTTGTCTTTTTCACATCATTCCTACACGGCTTCGTGGTTCAGCTCGTTAGGGAACATCACAGAACGAGTGCCCTCGCCACAGGGCACCTCATAACCAACCGTGTCTGCCTACCTTAAGGATCATCCATAGATCCTTCAGCGAGTGGCACCCAGCACCCACTGAGCCACGTGGTGCAGTGGTTAAATGCTTGTACTGCAGGTAAAACTGTGCTCACAGCCTGGGGTTCAGTCCCAGGTAATAGGCTCATGGCTGACTCAGCCTTCCATCCTTCCAAGGTAGGTAAAATGAGTAGCCAGCTTGCTGGGGGTGGGGGAGCAATGTGTTGCCTACATTACCGTAATTAAAATTGTAAACCGCCCAGAGACTACAGTGGCACCTTGACTTAAGAATTTAATCCGTTCCAAATGCATGCTCTTAAGTCGAACTACTCTTAAATTGGGGTACCTATCTAAAAAAATTTAAAAAAAATAAGTTAAAAAATTTTAAAAAATGGAAAAAATATTTGTAAGTCGAGCAGACCATATCTAAAATTTGTAAGGCAGCAGTTAAATTGCCAACAGTTTTCCGCTCTTAAGTTGAGCTGCTCTTAAGTCAGGGTACCACTGTACTTGAAGGGGTATAGGGCGGTATATAAGCAGAACACTTTGCTTTGCTTTCTACAGCTACCAATGGGTTTATTTTGGAAGCCGGGGCAAAACAAAGCAAGCAGTTCCCTCCAGCCCCCTGGTTGTAAAAATACAATGGAAATGAATAAATAAGGAACTTTCTGGCCTTTTCGTGATGATGATATGCAGGAATGGGAACTTAAGTCATGGGAGTTGCTGCCAAGTTAGAAGTCACGCTGGCAGCTTAACTCGGACTCAACCTCCACACAACCCATGATACTGCTTTCGACTCATTACTTGGAATTCACTGACCCACTCTCTCCCCCCCTTTCTTCTGGGGGAAAGGAGCGTGTTTTTAACGGGGACTCAGACTTGGACTTGGGGCTTTGGTACCTAAGACTTGGCCTAGATACTCAGGCCCGATGACACACCACTGGTGATTTGAGGCAGCTGCTTCAATGTGCCTGCTAGGTCCTGTTCCTGGGCGGTGGTACCCAAGATCACCAAGACAATTTGGAGTGACAGCACCGGTCTCACATCCTGCCCTTGCTCGGAACAGGCACACTTTTTTTGGCATCCCTCTGGAATAAATGTCCCAGGTGGAGAAAGCAAAGTCACAGCTGCCATTCACTTTCCTGTCCTGAAATTCACGCCATCATTTTGTCACATACCTAAAGAGGATGTCGTTTGTACAGCCACTGTGTGTTGGCTGTCATAAGAACATAAGCGCAGCCTTGCTGGAACAGGCCACAGCCCATCCAGTCCAACATTCTGTCTCAAACAGCGGCTCACCATTGGCTTCAGGGTCTTCCCAAGCAGATGTCTTCACCTGCTTACGATTCCCTGCAAATGGTATGGAGAGATATCCTGCCTATCTCTCCAACCGGAGGTTGTCCTTAGGCGTCCATAATGAATGAATGAATGAATGAATGAATCTTTATTTACGGTTTTTAACCAAATCAAGAAACATCAAAATATCAGTCCACCAAAATAAAACAGTTTGCCATGATAAAACATTTTTAAAAACATTGTAAAACCTTTGATAAAAGCCGCAAAGTACAAACAGGATTATTATATAAATAGTCAATATTAAGAAGATAGATAAAATAATATATTGAGAATCGAGTCAACATCAAACCCCTAAGTGGAGTCCACGCTCTATATGATCATCAGGAGCTAGGATTGCTGGCAATCATGAGCCTACGTACAACTACTGCAGCAGTACAAAATCTGGCGACACAATTTGAAATCTGCTGGGACCTGTCAGAAAGAAGTAACTTCACATAGAATTTGGCAGGTCTCCCAGGAAATTTATTAATAACAGGTTCAATAAGTTCCTTGCGTAGGTCACGATAAAAAGAACAATAGAGAAGTACATGAGTGACCGTTTCTACCTGATTCATTTCACATGGGCACAAGCAATTTAGGAGGGGAATATTCTGAAATTTCCCATCCAAAACCTTGGAAGGGAGCACATTCAATCTGGCTAAAGTGAAGGCTCTTATAATCTTTGGGGGCATTGAACCAGTCAGGTATTGGGGTATAGTAAATTCATTATAAGTAACTCCACTGTGATTACCCAAAAGACTCACATGTTCTTGGAGTTCTATATCCCAGATCCTCCGTTTAACTGCAGCTTTGGCATTAATGTAGCCCATTTCTTTTAAAATACTATTGGAGAAGCCAATTTGCTGTATTTCTTTTACTACAAGCTGTTTCCATTCTGACTGGAAAGAGTCAATTAGTACCAGAGGGGCCAAACCTTCTGTAGCGAATATAAGTTTTAACCAATAATTGATCATGAGGACTTTGACCCGTGCTCTTATAGGTACTAAACCAGCCTCCAAGCGAAGAGCTACGTTTGACGTACAGGGAGGTACAGCCAGGACTGATCTCAAAAATTTTGTCTGTACTACCTCCAAAGGATGAACATTTGAACATGCGAAAATTTGGGAACCGTACAACATTTGAGAAATAACTTTACCTTTGAAAACCTGGATTGCTGGAGATACTTGTCGCCCTCCTTTAGAATAGAAGAATCTAGTTAGTGCTGCAGCACTTTTCTGGGCATTCAATGATGCTTGTTTTAGATGGGAGACCCAAGAGCCTGTAGAACTAAAAACTATTCCCAGGTATTTGAAGCATGAAACTTGCTCTATGGGGTGGTTGTTTATAACCCATTTATGTTTGTTCAGTTCGTCTCCGTCCATAATGATAGCCATTTATACCCTTGTTCTCCATGAACTTGTCTAATCCTTTCTCGGAGATGTCAAGGCTGACAGCTGTCACCACTTCTTCTGGCAGGGAGTTCCACAGACCAGTGACCCTCTGGGTGAAAAAGGACTTTCTCTTATTTGATTGAGATCTAGCACCCCAAACGTTTCATGGAGTGCCCCTAGTTCTAGTGTTGTGCGATAGGGAAAACAGTATTTCCTTATCTACTTTGTCCATACCGTGTATGATTTTATAAACTTCAATCGGGTCCCTTCTTAGGCACTGTTGTCCCTAAGGGTCTGTCCCAAGCGACTCTCCCTCTCTGATCATATATATTTGAAAAGGCAGGACTTGGATTCCTTAGAGTTTGACGCTTTCACAGCCTTGCACATCCAGAACCACACACTTGGCCTGCTGAAAGGCCCCGGCAGGCAGGCTTACGTCCCTGTGGGCCAGTTCTGGGCACGGAGGGAGGGCCTGGCTGGGTCCCGGCGGCTGCTCTCCCATCTGTGGGGCCAGTGTGAAGGGATGAAAGGCTCGAGTGAGAGGAGAGATTGAAAGGACCCTTCTGTGTGTCCCAAGCAGCGGGCTGGAAACCCCATTAACCACGGCCAGGCCTTCCAGCAAAGAGGAGTGCCGTTTGCTTTGGCCAGGGAAAGAGGGTCAAACGGAGACATTCAGGGGCCTGTGAGTCCGGTTCCCTCCCGGACAGGAGCCTATAGAGGGAACCTGGGAAAGGGAGGATCATCTTCGCTCGGCCAAAGATAATTATTGGGGCAAGCGGGAAGAAAGCGAAAGAACAAGGAAACAAAAATTGAGAGGGGAAACGTCCGAACTGGAGACTGAATACAGGGCTTTGATTCCCTCCCCTGTGGACATCCAGGAAAACCGGGCATCCTGCTTCCCGTTGCTCCCCTTTAACCCGTACAGATCCCTAATGGGCTTCCAAAGAAACTAGTCCTCTTGATTCTCAGGCCCACACACTTTTCAAATCCTTCACTCTCATCTTCTGTGTCTCCCCCCTCTTTCAATCCCCTCTGCTCTCTCGCTCTCTCTCTCATTCGATCTCAGATCTTGCTCATTTTCCTTCTCTCCTTTTCCAGCCCAGAGACGGAGCCAGCTGGAATCTGGACAACTGGACCCTGCGCGCTCGCTCCTTCTCCAGAACCCAGGAATATACAAGGAGAGCTGAGCTCATGGATAAAAATATGTCTTCGGGTGTCTGGGGAAAGGGAGCACAAGGAAGCCAGAGTGGAAGAGGAAGGGAAAGTCCGAATACAGGCTTAAGAGTCGGAGAGGGGTACATCAAGAAGAGTGGGGTGATGGCGGCGGCATTGATCAGGGTGAGGGGGCATGATATGGGGCAGAGAAAAGACAACAGAGCCATGCTTTGTTTCAAGAATTAAAAGGGCCAGAGCTCACCAATGTATCTGGAACATAAAAACATAAGAACAGCCTTGCTGGAACAGGCCACAGCCCATCCAGTCCAGCATTCTGTCTCACACAGTGGCTCACCATTGGCTTCAGGGTATTCCCAAGCAGATGTCTTCACCTGCTTATGAATCCCTGCAAATGGCATTGAGCAATATCCTGCCTATCTCTCCAACCCGGAGGTTGTCCTTAGGCATCCTCCCTTGTTCTCCATCCTTTTGTAAAGCTATCAAAGCTGACAGCTGTCATCACTTCTTCTGGCAGGGAGTTCCAGAGACCTGTGATCCAGCACCCCAAAGTTTCATGGAATGCCCCCTAGTTCTACTATTGTGGAATAGGGAAAGCAGCTTTTCCTTATGTACTTTGTCCACACCGTGTATGATTTTATAAACTTCAATCAGGTCACCTTAGGCGCTGTTGTTCAAGAGTGAAGAGGCCCAGCCGTTGCAGTCTCAAATGGTAAGGAAGGTGCGCCAGTCCCCTAATCATACTGGGTGCCCTCCTCTGCACTTTTTCAGTTTCCATAATATCCTTCTGGAGGTATGGTAACCAGAACTGTACACAATACTCCAGATGGGGCCTCTCCATAGATTTATGAAAAGGCAAAATGACACTTGCTGACTTATTTTCAATTCCCTTCCTAATGCTCTCTAGCAATGAGTTTGCTTTTTTCACTGCTGTGGCACACTGGGTGAACACCTGCATTGAGATAATCAACCAGGACACCAAAGTCCCTTTCCTGGTTTGTTGCAGAGATTTCAGATCCCATCAGTTTATAAATGTAATTTGGGGTTTTTGCCCCAACATGCATCACTCTGCAGTTCCTAATGTTGAAACTCATTTGCCACTGGTTTGCTTACTCCACCAGTGTCAAGAGATTCCTCTGCAGCTCCTCACCTTGTTATTTACTCCTAGATCATTTATGAAGAGATTGAAAAGCAGGGGGTTCCAGTACTGAACCTTGGGGGGGGGGACCCCACTCTTTACCTCTCTTCACTTGGAGAAGTGTCCATTTAGTGCTACCCTCTGTTTCCTGTCCCTTAGCCAGTTGCTGATCCAGGACAAGACCTGTCCCTTGATTCCATGACTGGCAAGTTTATTCAAGAGCCTTTGGTGCAGGACCTTGTCAAAAGCCTTCTGAAAGTCCAGATAAACAATGTCAACTGGATCTCCCTTATCCACATGCTTATTGACTCTCTCAAAAAATTCCAACAGATTAGTGATGCCTGATTTGTCCTTGCAAAAGCCATGTTAGCATTCCTTCAGCAGCACCTTCTCTTCTATATGACTATTAATTCTTTTAAGATGGGTTCCATCACTTTACCTGGGACACATATCAAAATGACCGGTCGGTTATTTCCTGAATCACCTCTGGATCCTTTTTTGAAGATTGGTGTTACATTTGCTACCTTAATAATGTTTCTCACTAAAAATAGTGTATCTGGAAATAATGTTTCACTTCCATGTGGATTAATCCACTCATGTGAGTTTGGGGCTACTCAGTGCTAAAGTAAAAGCGCTTTAGACATGCCCAAAAACCTGCTTCTCTTTATTCTTGAGTTGACCTGATGGAGATTATCAGCCTTGAGTCCCCAGACGTTTGTGGACTAAAACTCCCAGAAGCTTTCACCACCAGCTGTGCTGGCCAAGATTTCTGGGAGTTGCAGTCCAAGAATATTTGGGGTTGGGGATGCCCTAAGCACATCCAATCTCACCTGATTTCAGAAGCTAAGTAGGGTCGACCCTGGTTAGTACTTGGATGGGAGACCACCAGGGAATACCAGGTGCTGTAGTGACCTGGAGTAGGAACTGGCAAACCACTCCAGTATTCCTGCCAAGAAAACTCCATAGACATGGAGTCACGAAGAGTCAGTCATGACTGTAACGACACAACACACACCACTGGGCTAAATAATGAGTGAAAGGCAGAAAACCAACAGGTGCTAATTTTCTTCCTCTTCATTTTCAAGCCAGCCTGGGTTAAGTTTATGGCCTGACAAAGAGCCGTTAAAGGGAGAAAAACTGCAGTGTGCTGTAGTGGTTAGAGTAGAAAAAACAACCTCACTCTCAATCTGCAGATCCCACCTCAATCATGAAATCTTTAGTGGCCTCAATATTCATCACTGTACCTTTGCCCTTTGCTTAGTCTTTCTCACAAGTCATGTGGGCATCTCCTTTTTTTTTTAATTGGAGGGCACACCACTGATTTACTGTGGTTGACTCAAGGGAGGTTAGTGTGGTTTGGAATTTTAGTTAAAAAAATAACATTTCCAAGTTCTGGATTAGGAACCCTGAAGTTACCTCCTAAACAACAGAAGGCAACCACTCAAGTCATAGGCCACTGAATATAGTGAAATAAATAATAGCTGATTAAAGCATAAACCATACAAGTTTGCAATTGCATGTACAAATTCACATGCACAATTCTATGTACATCAGGTTATTTTTCTCTCTTTTTTCTTTTTGGGGTGGGTAGGACAGATACACATCTTTTGGGTGGTGTGTAAGTGGCCACCCTACTCATAGGAATACTGTAAGAATAAGGTGTGTGGAAGAGGATCGTGTCTGTTTCCTTAAACTCTGTGGAGAACACCTAGAAAACAAACATATCAAATTTATTAAAGAGGTGGCAGCCCATTGCAGGGTAATTGGATAAAAATGCAAACAAATGTTGCTGTTATTGTTATTACATCCTGTCATGTCACCCCTGACGTATGGCAACTCTATGATCTCCAAAACGGCCCGTCCTTAACTGCTCAGCTCTTGCAAACACAAGCCTGTGGCTTCCTTTAGCAAGTCGGACCATCTCATATTTGGTCTTCCTCTATCCCTACTACCTTCCACCTTTCCCAGGGTCTTTGTCTTTTCCAGAGAATCCTGCCTTCTCATGATGTGCCCAAAATTGGACAGCCTTGGCATTAACATTTTATTTCGTTTTATTTTGCCTCCAGAGATAATTCAGGCTTGATTTGATCTAGAATCCACTTGCTTCTTTCTCTGGCAGTCCATGGTATCCACTAAGCTCTCCTCCAGCACCATATTTCAAACAAAACAATGTTTTCCCTGTCCCCTTTTTTAAAAAATGTACAGTTTTTACTATGGTGATCCTAGAATTATAGAATCGTGAAGTTGGAAGGGGCCTGTAAGGCCATCAAGTCCAACTCCTGGATCCTGGCAGGAATTCAAACCAAACATAACCTTTATTATACTGTTGCATTGTACAGTGTTACCCTGACTTAAAAGCACCTCGAATTAAGAGCAATTTGACTTAAGAGCAGAAAACTGTTGGCATTTTAACTGCCGCCTTGCAAATTTTAGATATGGTCTGCTTGACTTACAATTTTTTAAAAACTTTTTATTTATTTTTAGATAGGCACCCCGACTTAAGAGTAGTTCGACTTAAGAGCATGCATTCAGAACAGATTAAATTCGTAAGTCGAGGCACCACTGTATTTATGTTTGATTTTGATCTGTGGTTTTCACATGTTTTGTTCTATGTAAACCGCCCAGAGTTCCCTCTGGGAAAATTGATGCAGTATACAAACATAAAAATAAATAAATAAATAATAAATTTGAACCACAGAGCTGGAAGAAGAGCCTTTGGATCATCAAGTCCAGACCTAGCAAAAAGGTTGGGGGGGGGGGTTGAACTCTCAAACTCAAACTCCGCAGCCAGAGACCGAAACCACTGAGCTATCCAGCAGCTCAATCAGAAACACAAGAGTGTGGGTGATCCAGGTCTTGGTTTTCAACGTCGCATCCTATTTGCCCTGTTGATTTTTTAAAAATTCCTTCATTGCCCTCCTACCACATCCTGGTCTTCCTCAGACTTCTTCCCTGCTGTCTCCCTTTGGATGGACAACTGAGCCGAGGGATAGAAACATAGAATCATAAAATCATAGAGTTGGAAGAGACTTCAAGGGCCATCCAGTACAACCCCCTGCCATGCAGGAACCCCCATCACAGGACTCCCAACAGATGGCCATCCAGCCTCTGCTTAAAAACCTCCAAATAAGGAGACTCAACCACCCTTTGTGGCAGCATATTCCACTGCCGAACAGCTCTAACTGTCTGGAAGTTGAGTCATGGCTACTGGACTTTTTTTTTTGAGAGAGAGAGAGAGAGAGAGAGAGAGAGAGAGAGCAACGTTTCGCTGCTCATTCAAACAGCTTCATCAGTCTGAATACAGCTCTAGTGCAAGTCCTCCACCTTATAGTCAGTCAGCTTTGACCTCTTGTCACTGTGGTCTGAATTAGGCTCATAAGATGAACAATGGCCTGAATAGGCTCATTAGGGAGAAAATAGTATCCATAGCCTTAAGGTGAACAGTAGCATAAGGTGCTGAAACCTATCAAGAATGGGTCATCATTAGCTATAGCCTTTTTGAAGGCTTTTTGATTTGTCTGGGTACTTTGGAAAGCACACCCTGATAAGTAGCAGATAGACTATGCCTGAGGCCGCCATCTCTGTTGTGCTGCTCAAACTGTCATGAAGTTCTTCCTAATGTTCAAATGGAATCTCTTTTCCTGTAGTTTGCCCCGAGTCCTAGTCTCTGAAGCCATGGAAAACAAACTTGTTCCCTCTTCAATATGACATCCTTTCAAATAAGTAAACATAGCTATCATATCCCCTCTCAGCCTTCTTTTTGAAAGGCTAAACATTCCCACTTCCCTAAGCCGTTCCTCATATGACATTTCTTCCAGGCCTTCAACCATCCTAGTCGCCCTCCTCTGTACCCGCTCGAGATTGTCAACATCCTTTTTAAAATGAGGCGCACAGAATTGGACACAGGACTCCAGGTCTTTCAGTCTCTTCATGGCCAAGGGGCCTATCCTAAATTTTCAGGGATGAACCAGAAGTCGTGGTCAGAGCAAGCTGGCCGTGCGTGGGCCCGGTACGTGAGCACACGTGTGTGCGAGAGCTCTCCACTGAAATGTCACCAGGCGAAGTTTGAAGCTCCTGGCCTGTTTCCTTGGCAACTGGAAGGCCACCAGGCCTTGGCGGTGGCGTGAGGGAAAGGGAGGCCATCTTGTGTTTGTCCAGACGGCTGTTGCCGGGTGACCTTTTTCTTCTCTCCCCGTCAGCTTGTTGAAAGCCCAAGCATCTCCCTGTGGGAGTCTCATCTTTGGCTTTTTGCACCAAAGAAAGACGCACGGAGGGAAAGCTCATGTTTTATTGGTCTCGGCTTAGCCGGAGGAGATACATAATCTGGAGTCCGTCTCGGTCCTTCTCTCTCTCTCTCCCTTTCAAGGGGGATACCCGTGCGATGGCAGAGAGACGGGGATGGTGGCCAGCATTTCTGGCTGCCGTCTCTGGGAACTGTCAAAGGATGAGCCGGGCCAAAGCCAGGCAGGAATCGGAGGAGCCAAAAGATAATCGCTCCGTGACTTCGGAGGCCCAGCGGCCATCCCCATGGGCCGGCGTTCAAACATGAGGCAGGCTCTGGCAATGGGTCGGCCTCCCCAGCTGACACACATAGAAAGTGGCTTTGGGTTGGGTGCCCCCCTTTTCCCTTCATCTTTTCCCTAAGTGTTAAATCATCATCATCATCATCATCATCATCATCATCATCATCATCATCAT
>JAHTLZ010000003.1:50474-93835 GCA_023846285.1 Phrynocephalus versicolor | reverse complement strand
ATCATCATCATCATCATCATCATCATCATCATCATCATCATCATCATCATCATCATCATCATCAAATGAACTGCGGAGCTGGAAGGAGGCCCAAGGCTTCTCAAGCCCAGCCCCTGCCAAAGAGGCCCAGCAGAGAATCGAACTCTCCAACTGCTGAGTTGTCCAGCAAGCACTGTTCTTCAAGGTTTTCTGCCTTCTGAGAGCCATGCTAAGTTTGGAGGAGGGGGAATCACTCTTTTGGACAGCTGCCCTTGTCAAGGACCCACACTATTTAGAGCAGGCCTGTCCAAAGTCCGGCCCGGGGGCCAAATCCAGCCCATCAGGCCATTCTGAGTGGCTGGCTGGCCCACCCCTCCCTCCCCCTCCTTCGCCCCATGTTTTTTTTTAATCTTCTGCCACCTTCCTCCCTCCCTCCTTTGGTCCCCACCTTCCTTCCTGCGGTTGGGGTTGCAAGGGGTCAGTGGGTGGGGTTTATGGGTCAGTGGGTTGGGCTTGCAGTGGGGTGGCAGAATCGGAGAGCTACCGGCCCCTGACACATTCTCAGCCACCAAATCTGGCCCTCCTTACAAAAAGTTCGGGCACCCCGATTTAGGGGATTATGGGGGGTGTAATAGTGTGGACACTGCTCCCATACCAAAAACAGAGAGCATTCTTGGTAAAACGGAGAGCATTTGGCATTGCATTCACTTGAGATACTTCAAATTAATACAGTACATGTAAATGGCATCACAACTGGACTTTGTTATAAGTTTAGTCTTTGTTTATTTGAATCAGAGCATTGTCCAGAGTTAAACTTACGGACATCTATGAAGCATCAGCAAAATTAAAATCTTAAGATAATTAGATTGTTTCTGGACCAAAAGTGAGTTAGTTCAATAGCACTGCCTTGGCCCTTGAGCCCGAGGTCACAGTAAACGGCAACGATGGTGCTCCTTGTAACAATGAACTTTGATTAAACAATCTGTTGGAGTCGGTGTCTTCGTACACGAGCATCTTATTTTCCCACAGTAACAGCTCCCCTTCAGGCCACCTCTCCTCTAAATGCCTGAGTGAAACGTCCGGTTGTACAGTCCATTTCTGTACCTGGAATGTGCCCTCTGTTGCAGCCACTGGTAGCTCAGGAGAGATATTTGTCCCAGAGAAATAAAATTAGGCCAGGCTCTTGAGAATCTGGTTTGTTTTCCCTTTACCAAGGATTAATCACTATACTGTACTTTCATTTTTCCTGATTGCCCATGGATCTGATAAGTTATTGTTGCCATTGCTTGGGTTTGCTTGTTCAACATTTTAAGTTAACTACTGTATCTTTAAAAATTGTGTGTGTGTGTGTGTGTGTGTGTGTGTCTAGAGAGCAAGGTATCTGCAGAACTGTGACTAATGCACCTAGCAATTTATTTCATTAGTTATTTAGTGCCAGGCGAAGACAATTGTACCCCTCAAGCACTGAGCAACAAATACTACTCCAACTTGTTAATGGTTTGTTTATTAGTGTTGACTGTTTTATGGTCTGGCTAGGATGTCTTTTGTTGCTGTTTTATTAGCTTGTTTGCTTACTAATTAATCTGATTGATTGATTGATTGATTGCACTTCTGTGCTGCCTTCCTCTTGACAAGTAGGGCATAAAACAGGTATATAAATAACAAGGCAGGTCTTGCCTGTTTCTAACCACTGCTGGTGTTCTTAGATGTTTTGGAAGATTTTGCCCTTTCACTAACAATTATTTTATGATTTCTCATTTCATGTGGATCAAACAATAAAAATGTGAACCATAGAATAGTGAAGTTGGAAGGGGCCTATAAGGCCATCAAGTCCAACCCCCTGCTCCATGCAGGAATACAAATCAAAGGAGATCTGCTAGCTAGGTGGTTGCCCAAACATCTCTTGAATGCCTCCAGCGTTGGAGTGCTCACCACCTCTTGAGGTCATGGGTTCCATTGCCGTACTGCTCCAACAGTTAGGAAGTTTTCCCGATCTTCAGCCAAAAGCTGGCTTCTCTTAATGTGAGCCCATTGTTATGCGTCCTGCACTCTGGGATGATGGAGAACAGATCCTGCCCCTCCTCTGTAGGACACCCCCTCAAATGTTTGAAAAATACTTCACGTCCCTTTTGTCCTTCTTGGGACCAGTACAAAAAAAAACTTACTTCACGTCCATAGCGTGACAGCGGGAACTTGTCTCGACCACGCCCCCCGAACCGGGAACAGAGTGTGACAAGCCGTACCTGCCCCTGGGCTGGGGAATTCTCTTGTCACACTTTGTTCCTGGTTCCTGTTCCGAGACAAGGGACGTGAAGTAACGGCAATGGCTGTTTCCCCCTTTCGCTCTAGGAATACTCCGACAACCGAGAAAGACGACTGGAACTCCTGCACCAGGCCAGGCTCGGCTGCCAACCTGTCCCTGCTGGAGAAGGCAGCTCTTGAAGGAACAGGCGCAGAGCCACTGTCAGGCGCAGGTCCGTCCTCTTTGGGTCCCAGAGGTGAGGCCTTAGCTCTCCTTGCCTGCTCGCCTGCCAGCCCGCAGACTGCTGAGTTCAGGGCGAGGGTGCCTCGGCCCACCGCCCATGCCGCCGCCGCCGCTCGCCCACAGCAAGTGGTGACGTTGCAGCCGCCTGAGCTCACCCGGCTCCTCCTGCCGGGCCTCCTCCTGAGACAGCCCGTGCGTCCACAGCAGAGATTCGAAATACAGTATCAAAAAACAGAAGCCCAACAATTTTTAAAAAGGCTAAATGAAGCTAAGTAATTGTCACAAAACAAGGACGTGAAGTAACAGTTGTCACGATACAAGTAATCATGCCCGTGGGTAAACGAAAACAGGGACTGAACAGGGACAAAACCATGTGACCGCGAACAACGTGGTCACGGAACGAATGTAATCGCGGAACGAGGTAGGACGTGAAGTAACCACCAAAGACTATCATATCACCTTCTTTTCTCCAGGCTAAACAGGCCTAGTTATTTAAGGCTTCCCTCCTAGGGCTTGGTTTTCATCCCCCTGATTTTCCTTGTCGCCCTCCTCTGAACTTGCTCCAATTAAAATATTTAGCTGTTTAATTTTATGACTTATACCGTATTGATATGCAGTACTGTCTTTCCTCCCAAGAGCTCAGGATGACAGGCACGGCTCTCCTCCGTCCCATTTTCTCCTCACATCTTCCCTGCGGGGTAGAATTCATTGGGTGACTGGTCCAAGGTCAGCTAGTGAGGTTCACGGTTCAGTCACTCGCTAAAACCCCGTATCACCCTGGGCTGAACAATATAGCGTCTATAACAACACAACCCTCGACACACAAGTGAACCCCATTTTCAGGGATGCCTCCTCCTCACTGTTAGGCATGTAAATCAAGAAGCTTTGAAGGCCTCCCTCGAGTGCCAGATCAAAACCTGGAACAAAATGGCTAAACAGACAGAAAACATTGGAGCCTGGCTTACCCTCCCATGGGAGGCACTCCAAAAACTGGCACCATGACTAAAAAGGCCCTGCAAATGCTGAAGGCCTTTTGAGATGGAGAACATGGCAAATGTCATTTCGCAGTGGAGTGGGGGAACAGCAACTAAAGAGGGGGGGAGCAATTTTTAACAGAGCCAGGTAAGTAAAGAGTGAGCTAGTCAAAAAGTTGCCCTTCAATAGTTAGCAGCTGGTCAAGGCATTTCAAGGCAAAAACAGATGTCTTGATCACAGTCCTGTCTACTACATTGAAACATTGCATGTCTATTTAAAGGATCAGCACTGTTCCTAAATGTGCAACTGTGAATATCCGTTGCCATACGCTAGATCAGTGATGGCGTACCTTTTAGAGATCGAGTGCCCAAACTGCGATTTGGAACCCGCTAATTTTTCGCAAAGTGCCAATACAGCCCTTTAACCTGAATACAGGTGGCGATGAAGGAGCGATGTTGGGTACCCACAGAAAAGGCTCCGAGTGCTACCTTTGGCACCTGTGCCATAGGTTCGCCAACACTGTGCTAGATTAATGCTAATAGCGATAATAATAAGAGGTATCTAAAATACCACATCTCCCTTTATGATCCTGCCTGGGCATTAAGAGAATTAGGGGAGGCACCTCTCACAATGCCACCATCCTCACAGGCATGATTCCTAGGGACACAGGAGATGGCTTTCTCTATCACTGCTCGTAGACTCTGGAACTCCCTCCCACTAGAGGCCAGACTTGGCCCCACCTCTGCTGTCCTTACTGAAACAGGCAAAGACCTGTTTCTTCAGATAAGCATTTCCTTGGTGACTGGTTGCCTGAGAGGGTTTTGTATGGATTGTTCAGCTCTCTCATCTTTTAAATGAGCTTTTAGTATTGATTTTAATTACCACTGTGAATATAATACCTTAATTATTTTTTAATGTTTGTCTACCTACTTTTTTCAGCTTTTCACTGTTGTCTTTGCAATAATGTAAGCTGCCTTGGGTCCTTTTAAGGAGAAAAGTTCTGTAAGATATTTTAAATAAATGCATTAAATAAATACATGTGCCGTCAAGTGAATTCTGACTTATTAATGACTTTTTTCTCAGGGCTTTTCAGGGAGATGTCCTTCAGCTTGCCCAAGGCAACACTGGCTGGTTCTACTCACTGGAGTAACAGTGAGTTACTCCACTCCACAGCCAGATGCCTAAACCACTGAGCTATCAAAACTAGCTGGTTTTACACAACTCTACAAAACACACACATCCCCTTTCTCCTCTCTTTCTGGGTGACACCTAAACTACCCTAATCTCCAAATTGTTTTCTTCATATTTTCAGATTATGCAGAACCATGCTTTAATTTGGGGCCTTTTCACATGACCCCTAAGATCCGCTGGCCACTTAAATTCGGACCAGAGATCTTGGGGTTTTGTTGCTCTTCCTGCGTCCCCACCCCTCCGCACTTCCTTGATCCTGTCTGCGTGAGGGGAGGGAGAAAAAAGGGGACAAAAGGATGCAGGCTCACCTCCGTTTGCCAGTCCAAGCCTCCCCAAGCCTCGTTGTCGTCCTGATTCCTTATCTTAAAGGGGCGGGAGGCAAAAAAAACAACAAACAGAAGCGAGGAGAGCCGGGCACTCACTCCTTTACATTCGGATCTGGGATTTTTCACCCTCCAAGAGCAGGTACCTAAAAAGTGCGCTGGGACGCGCTTAGGTGGGCGTGGCCACACGTAATTTTCTGTAAATTCCGAAGCTGGTGGGGAAACAATTTTAAGCTCCGGAGCTGGGAGCCATTTGCGGCGGAGTTTAGGGGTCGTGTACAAATTAGTGATTATAATCAAGTTAAACAAAACGTCAGGGGAGGGGAGGGACAGAAGGAACACCGGAAATAGGCACTACTAGTCATATTCCACACTCAAAAGGTGTACCCAGTAGACCTTTTCTCTTTTCTGGTGATAAGGCGGAGAGAGAAGTCACTCCATTAATGGCAGTTTTGCCTCTTTCTTTTCTTGTATCAGAGCCTCCGCTGAGTGATCTAACAGACCTCTGAGGAATCAACCTGATTTCTCGTTTGAAGAGAACAGAGTGTTATGTGTAAGTTCGGAAACATGGCAATCGAAGCAACACAGAGCGGGCTCATTGAAAAAACAGCTCTCCCTTCCCTTCCCTCAGGGCTGCCCGCCTGCTTTTCAGATCAGGACTTGAATGAGAGAGAATTGGTGGTGCCTTTTATTACTGAAATCGATGTCAAGGTGGCAGAGGCCAAATTCTGAAAACGGCAGGACTGTGGAGATTGGAAAGAAATAAACAAAGTCACAGCAACCTGCAGTGTATTCGCTTCCTTCAACCACAGCAAGACCATTGTCACCCCCTTTGAACTGCATGCCATATCTTTTCCAAAACGTTATTTGTAGTGCTGCGGACTTTTATGGAACTGAACATTCCTACCTCATCAGAGGAGGATCCTACTTTTCTTCACCAAACGATGAGAGAGGTGAAATGTGTCACTTTATAACAGGCCTGCACAACGGATCGACCGTGGGCTAGCGGTAGCCCGTAAAGGGTTCAAAAGTTGCCTGCCAGCCATCAATAAAAAAAGTAAAGGGAATAAGTTCTCCACCCCTCCCTCCTCCACCCCAAGGACCACCACTGTTCCAGCAAAGTTTTGGGTCTGCCAGCCCACTGTCTCAGCCAAGTGGGGCAGTTCAAGGGCCATGGCACAGTCCCCTGCTCCCCGCACCGCTGGCCAGATGATCGGTGTGCCACTGTTTCATGACCAGCTGAGTTGCTGGTGCAGAGTGGAGAGAGGAGAGGAGAGGGGAGGGGACAGCGAGAGGTGGGGTCGCAGGCACACCCACCTTCTTTGTGTGGTGACATCTCCCCTCTTCTCCCCCCCCCCGCTCTACTTACAATTTTTTTACTTATGAGCATGTGCTTAGAACGGATAAAATTCGTAAGTAGAGATTTTAGTGTAGTAACCCTCAGGCACTTTCGGCCAAAATACCTCAGCCTGTTCAAAGTTAGACAGCCCTGCTTTATAATAATTAATAATATTAATGACAATGTTAATAATCTTAGAACTGCAGTGCTAGGAGAGACCCTGTGGACCATCAGGTGCACCCCCTGTCAAGGAGGCACTAGCGAGGAATCAAACTCCCCCAACCACTGGCCTTGCAGACAGATAACTAAACCACTATCCTACACCAAATCTTTTTTTTTTTTTAGGATGTTCCATTCTTTCTTTCTTTCTTTCTTTCTTTCCGTCCCACTGGCAGTCAAGCAAGTTCTAGCCATGCGATCCTGTTGGACAGCAAAATGACATCCCCTCACCTGTTGTGATTCCACATACATTTTGCTACCAGAGATGGGCACGAAGTGCTGGTTTAGTGGTTCGTTGTGGTTTGTTTACCGACCACACTGCCGATCTGCAGTTTAGCGTTCTGCCTCCTCCAGCAAGCGCCCACTTGGAGGCGGGGAGGGGGGGAAGGAAGCTGCAACACTGCCTCCAAATGTGTGCCCGAGGAAAGAGGTGGGAAACAAATCATGGATCCGCTATGAAGCCGGTAAACGAAACACACCGAACCACCGAAGTGGCAGTTCGTGCCCACCTCTATTTGCCACAAAAAAAGCACAGTGTGCTATTTGCTATTTGCCACCGAAAAGCAATGTCTACGTTGTTCCAGGATATTGTTAGCACGTGGCTTTTTTAACCCAAGTCTTGGAAATTTTACTTTTAAAAAACTGCTTCTGCAGGCATGAGACTTGTTTTTTTAAAAAACAAAGCTAATCAGGTACATTTTCAATCAAGAAGCACTGATCACTCGAAAGAAACCCAGGCTGCGACTACATGGACAAATACCATGAGGTTTGCCCTCCTTATATAATATACTCTTATGTTCCTGATCACCCCGTACGGCTGTGAAAGCTGGAGAGTTCAGAAAGTTGACAGAGAAATAAATTGAATCATTTGAAATATAGTACTGGACGAGAGTTTTGTAGCTACCCTGGACTGCCAGAAAGACAAAGAAGTGGGTCCTAGATCAAATCAAGCCTAAATTATTTCTGGAAGGAAAAATGTTGAGCCTAAGGCGATCGTACTTTGGATATATCATAAAAGCAGGGTTATCTGGAAAAGGCTGAAGGCAGCAAGAAAAGAGGAAGAGCAAATGGGAGATAGGATGACTCCCTAAAGCAGTGGTTCTCAACCTGTGGGTCAGGACCCCTTTGGGGGGGTCGAACGACCATTTCACAGGGGTCGTCATGAGCCAGTGAAGAAAAGGGCACAAATGGCTTGGGTCTGGAGGAAGGGGGAGGAAGGGGGGAAAAGAGTGAGTTACAGTTTGATAGGTTGGAGGGGATGTCAGTCAATGGCACCGGAGGCTGTGATTGGCTGAGGGTGCCTGTAGAGGGAAGTTCTCTGTGGGACCTGCAGCAGTGGCCTGCCAAAGGGGGCTTGTGGTCTCTTCCAAGCAGGGCAAAGGGGGTCACCACCACATGAGGAACTGTATTAAAGGGCCACGGCATTAGGAAGGTTGAGAACCACTGCCCTAAAGGAAGCCTCAGGATGGAGTTTTCAAGAAATAAGCAGGGCTCTTGAGGACAGGACATTTTGAAAATTGCTCATTCATACAGTTGCCAAGATTCAGGGGTTACTTAGTAGCATTTAACAACCATATAAAATGGGTAAAGGCAAGGTATTTTTTACTGACCACAAAACACAAAGCCTGATTCAAATCGGTCCAGCCTTTTTTTTATCCCAAAGCATCTGTTTCCCCTTTGACACTAGGGACTTCTACTATTTCAAGCTAGTATAATTCCCTCAGGCTTTTCCCCACATGGTTTCCAGTCAACAGGGTGGAGCCTATCTATAGGTGCTGCTTTGTGGACACAGGCAGCGGTGGCATGATTTTCAGTATTGGAAGCACACACCCAGAATTCTTTCCTCTCCCCCAATATTTTTTTAATTGTTACATATGTGAGATTAGCGCTATATCAGCTTATCACCTTCACACTGCTATTTTCCATACATAATGCCCATGAAAGGATCAGCAGAGGTGGGACCAGAGGAAGGAAGGAAGGAAGGAAGGAAGGAAGGAAGGAAGGAAGGAAGGTGGCTATGGACTAGAATGTGAATCACATCATAGAACCATAGAGCTGGAAAGGACATATAAGGCCACTGAATCCAACACCCTGCTCAGTATAGGACTCCAAATCAAATGATATATGACAGACAGTTGTCTGAGGGCGCTTTTACACTTAAATTCAGACCAGAGATCTTAGGGGTTTGTCGCTCTTAGTGCGTTCCCACCCCTCCGCACTTCCTGGCTGCTGGCTGCGTGAGGGGAGGGAGAAAAAAAGGGACAAAAGAATGCAGGCTTACCTCCGGTGCCGGTGGACGCCGCCCCGTCGTTGTGATTCCTTCTCTTAAAGGGGCGGGAGGCAAAAAAAAACAGCAAAAAGAAGAGAGGAGAGCCCGGCACATCCGCATCAAGATTTTTCACCCTTGGAGAGCAGGTACATGAAAAGTGCACTGGGACGCGTTTAGGTGGGCGTGGTCGCACTTAATTTTCAGTAAACTCCGGAGCTGGTGGGTAAACAATTTTAAGCTCCGGAGCTGGGAGCCATTTGCGGTGGAGTTTAGGGGTCGTGTAAAAAGGCCCTAATTTTCTCTTAAATGCCTCCAGCATTGGGAGCGCTCACCATCTCCTGATGTAATTGGTTCCATTGCCATACTGCTTTAGCAGTTAAGAAGTTTTTTTTTTCCTGATAGGCACCCTAAATTGGGGTTCCCTTCACTCGCAGTAAACCCATTATTACATGTCCTGCATGCTGGAATGGCTGAGAACAGGCCCCTTCCCTCCTCCTCTGTATGACTGTCTTCCAAGTATTTGAACAGTGCTCTAGGAATCCGTCCACAGCACTTGCGTGAACAATGACTTGTAATTTCAAATGGAACGCAGGCTGCACATCAAATCTCAGCCAAGGGAAGGGTTCTTTCTTCTTGGAGAACAAAAGGAACAGGGCCTATTCAAGAGATTGTGCTGCCTGAAGCAAAGCACAAGATAGCTACGGTGTTGTCACTCCAAAACAAAGGTGCTCACAGTATTTATCTCCTGCTGAACCACAGAGAATGACTGAGATCTTTCCCTCCATATTATAAAATCCAGCCACCTCCAGGTTTCCAAAACCAAACCACAGTAGTCTACTGAGACAAGCTAATTGCCACAGAGAAAATGATTGATTTTAATAAACCAGATATTATACTTTTGGACGAGGATCACAGCAATACATACCACGCAGGAGATGGTGTTCTGTTAACCAAGAACCACAGAACGCAGGCAAGATGTTAAATGAATATTCAAGTGAGATCCGATTCCCCTCCTCGTACTAATTTCAGCCACTGGAGTCATTCCAACACCTTGAGTTACTAGTTCAAAACCGTTTGCTGGTAGCTGCTAATCTTTCTTTTCTAAAAAGAAAAGAAAAGAAAGGTTTTTGCAAACATGCCATCTCACCCAGAAATTTGCAGGCCTTGAGTCCTGATGTTTAGACTAGACCCTTTGGTCCGCCCACACGCACCAGCAAGGCTGAGAAAATGAAAAATGAGAAATGTAACAACTAATATTGCTGTCATTTACAAGATCGAAAACCTGCTGCCTTGGCCACTTTGTGTATTGTAAGAGAGAGCCATTGAGCATAATCATTCGTTAACAGCCAGAAAACCGCTTCCACAAATGATCAAATCTTTCTAAAGAGATCAATCTGAACTCGGGGTGTCCACCTCCTCTTGTGGCCATGAATG
Source organism: Phrynocephalus versicolor (assembly GCA_023846285.1). Classification (NCBI taxonomy): domain Eukaryota; kingdom Metazoa; phylum Chordata; class Lepidosauria; order Squamata; family Agamidae; genus Phrynocephalus; species Phrynocephalus versicolor. Next base: position 83,621 of record JAHTLZ010000003.1, on the reverse strand, counting down.
GACAGAAACCAGAATCAGCCATGGCTTCTGTTGATGGAAGCCTAGATGATGAAGGTGAGGAGAAGACATTTAAGAATGGCTCCTGACAATGATGGATGAACTTCTGGTGCTAGCTGCCTCCTGCAGGATTTATTTATTTATTTATTTATTTATTTATTGGACTTATATCCCGCCCGTCTTCCCAGAGGAACTCTGGGTGGCTTCCAACAGACGAACCAAACAGTGGTCGTCGTCAATACAAAATACAATAAGCAGAGTCATTGGCAATAAATACAATAACAATCAAACACAAATTAAAAACACTTCTGTCACCCTTGGCATTCTAGCTAAAAAAAGGCTCGATAGCCATACAGCAACTTTCCGGGATAATCAGAGATGGCGAATAACAGGGACCAAAAGAAAAGGATTAATTAACTGCATAAATTAAACAATAATTCAAGGCGTTTTGCTGGCTTAGGCAGAGTAGTGGATTATGTTGTTCAATGATCTGTTACAGCATTGGTTCCGAAGCTTTGTTCCCCAGGTGTTCTTGGACTACACCTGAATGATGGACTGCCATACATGGCTACACAGACTTTTGTTTCTCACCACTATAACTTTGTGCCTGTATCTCTGCTTGTGGAACTACATTGACACTATGCTATCAATTGTTAGTTCCCATCGCTCATAATTTTGAGATGGTCTAACATACATGATTACAGTAGAACCCCGCTATCCGCTGGAGATTGGTTCCAGGCCTTCCGATGGATAATGAAAACCGTGGATAAGAGAGCACACCCCACAATCCCAAAACTGCTGTTTTGTGACAGTAGCTTGCTTTACGGCTGCTGTTTGTGACAGCAGCTTGCTTTACAGCTGTTGTTTTACAACAGTAGCTTGCCTTGCAGCTGCTGTTTGTGACAGTAACTTGCTTTGCTGCTGCTGTTTGTGACAGTAACTTGCTTTGCTGCTGCTGTTTGTGACAGTAACTTGCTTTGCAGCTGCTGAATTATTTATTTAATTTTTCCTCTGCCAACCGTGGATAACTGAATCAGTGGTTAATGAATCGGTGGATAAGGGAGTCCTATTGTACATGGAATTTATACTCTTTTCTTAACTGCTCATGTTTTCTTTTAGCTTTGATGTTGCCTCTTATTGCTGTAAGATGCCCCTCAATTCCCTGTGCACAACCTTGAATATGTCTTAATTGTACTGGACTGTATATTGGTCCCTCCTTACTGTAAGCTGTCTTGGGTACTTTTCCAAGAAGAAAGGTGGGGTAAAAATACTCATAAATAAAAAAAAATAAAATAAAATAACTCCCAGAAATCCTGGCCAGAGCAGCTAAGTGTAAAGGCTTCTGGGAGTTTTAGTTTATGAACAACTGGAGAGCTAAGGTTGGGAACCACTGCTTTAAAGAATCCATGCCTGGAAGTCAAGTACCAAATTGAACAACCAGAAAATGGTTGTCCTTTCATGATACTTAAAACTTCTCTGACAGATTTCAGGGACGGCCATGCATCTCTGAAAGTGCGTCTCATGCCTTCTTATCTTGTAACGTGCACCATGGTCATTGCACCGAGGAATCCCGACCTTTGACGTCAGGATGTCCAATTATACAGGAACGTATTTATGAAACGGATACAAACATTTTGACTTATGTAATTTATTTTCACAATAACATCTGGCCTTTTGCAAACTTCAGAAGAATTTGGCCCAATCTCATAGTTTGCCCTCAGCCATAAATTATGCGAGGCATGTCATTACTGAAAAAGGGAGGGGATTTTTTTGTGGTTTTTTTAATCTGCATAATTTATTCTGACTGCAACCTTTGGCTATGGAAAGATTATGAAAATTGAGGCCAAAGTTTTATAAAGGGCACTGAAGTGAAGAAATGTCTTCTGGAATGACTGGAACAAAAGGGGGTCAGAAATGTGAAGAAGGGGGGAAAAGATTTAAGATAATGGTAAAAAAAACTGATTAGGGAAAGCTGTTTGTAGAAGATTGACTTCTCAGGGCCTTTCTACACGACCCCTAAGATCCACTGGCCACTTAAATTCGGACCAGAGATCTTGGAGGTTTGTTGCTCTTCCTGCGTCCCCACCCCTCCGCACTTCCTTGCTCCTGTCTGCGTGAGGGGAGGGAGAAAAAAAAGGGACAAAAGAATGCAGGCTCACCTCCGTCTGCCGGTCGAAGCCCCGTCGTCTTCCTGATCCTTCTCTTAAAGGGGCGGGAGGCAAAAAAAAAAAAAAAACAGAAGCGAGGAGAGTCCGGCACTCACCAGACTGCATGCGGATCTGGGGATTTTCACCCTTCAAGAGAAGGTACATGAAAAGTGCGCTGGGACGCGCTTAGGTGGGCGTGGTTGCACTTAATTTCCTGCAAACTCCGAAGCTGGTGGGGAAACAATTGTAAGCTCCGGAGCTGGCAGCCATTTGCGGCGGAGTTTTGGGGTTGTGTACAAATACCCTCAGTTTACACTTAGCACAATATTTCTTGAGGGCTAGCAACTTGGAATTTGGCTTGGACTAATCTTGTTTTTTCCTAGAACCTAGATGTCCCAGTGTAGCATAAAATGCAGCTAAGCTGTATTGGCATATTTGCATTAACTTACATTCGTCCTTTACTAAGCCTAACTTGTTCCACCCCAGTCTAAATCTAGACAGGGTACTTTCTCAAGCACTGTTGTAGAATTTAAACTGCTGGAGCTCATGGTGATAGCTCCGTGACAGAACTCAGGGAAGTTACCTTATGGAGGCAATGCTGACTCAGAAACTCTGGCAGTCATTGTCAAAAACATAAATTTTTCCAGTTCTGGACCATAATAATGCCCCACCTCACCAATGAATCCATAGCCTCACACTCGAAGGATGCACATCTATACGTTCATAAATGCAAACAGGCACAGCTACATCACTGAGTTTTTGCAATTGCTATACAGTACTGTTAGAGCTGACCTGCTCCTTAAGCCTCCACCATGACATGAATGTGCAAAATTCAAAGGACTAATAAAAACTGATAACTGATGGCCTCATTGAACTCAGTCAAGGAAGAACGCAACCACTTGGCTTTTAATTAGAAAAGTAATCCGTTCCACAATACTGTGCATTCCCTTTTATGTTGTGCAAATCACTTAAGCACACCCTATAGGAAAGACAGACGTGATTTTACTCATTCTGGCTTTTGCTGGGTTAAGCTGCCCTAAGCAAGAATTAACCCTAAACACCTCGTTATCACCTCAGTCCCTTGCCAACTCAAGGCAGCCTCATTAATTACCCCATTGCTCCAGCACATGATATTTCTGTTCTGCTCTGTAAAGGAGAGGAGGAATACCAGTCCTGGAATGTGTTATATCAACTGACTGCAGGAATCAAGAGCAGCTTTCTTTCGCTCATTCACTTGAGTGAAAATAGGGTGGAGATTTATTTACAACCTTGCATGCTGTCTGTAGGATGAGTAACTGGGTGGGACTCATCTGGGGTGATTGTCTGTCTAACCAATGGGAACCAATAATTCCTTCCAGCTTTTAAAATGCAAAGAAAGCTCTCTGTGGCGTGTTCTATAGCTACTCCTCACTTAACAACATACAGTATCTGTTTAATGACCACTCAGATTTACAACCAACAGTGGCAGCCAAAGCTGCTGCCACCTAGTGGCTGCCTCAGGAAGAGCCTGTGGCTTCAGCTCAAAGGGGCTGGGCCCAAGTGTCCAGCCAGCCTGCTTCGACTTGCCTGTCCCGACTTGCTGCAAGTGTTAAAATGCCTCTGCCAGGGCAGAGTGTGACCCACCTCCCTCTATTTTCCCCTCCTTTTTGTTCTACTTCTCCCATGGCCTCGTGGCGCAGTGGTTAAATGCCTGTACTGCAGGTAAAACTGTGCTCACGACCTGGGTTCAATCCCCGGTAGCAGGCTCAAGGTTCACTCAGCCTTCCATCCTTCCGAGGTCGGTAAAATGAGTACCCAGCTTGCTTGGGGGGGGCGATGTGTAGCCTGCACACTGTAATTAAAATTGTAAAAACCGCCCAGAGACCACTTGTAGTGGTATGGGGCGGTATATAAGCAGAACTTTTTTGTGAAAATTATTACTTCACGGTCTTGTTCTGTGACAAATTCTGAATTTGTCTTGCTTTCTTAACCCTTTTTTAAAAAAATATCATAAATAAAACTTTTTTGATATTTTGATTTACTGGTCTTCCAGGATTTACATGTCAATGCTACAGAATTTTCAGTACTTTCATTAATAATCATTTGTGCTAGAAAACTAATGTCGAATGCCACTTCAGCCGCTGACCACTAGGTGGACACTGGTTGTTGCGTGACAGTTGTTACCACACGGTCCCTTGTCTCGGAACAGGAACCAGGAACAAACCGTGACAAGAGAATACCCCAACCCAGTGCCAAGTACAGTATTGTCACACTCTGATCCCGCTCCAGGGGCATGATCGAGACAAATTTCAGCTGTTGCGTGACGGACGTGAAGTAAGATTTTTTTTTGTACTGGTCCGAAGCACAACACTTACAGAGACAAAACGGGCGTAAAGTAACCACCTAAGTGAGAAGTAACTGTCTCCCTCTCCTACCTTGATTGGTGGCCATTGTTTGCTGATGATGACCTGTTTGGTTGGTTACTAATATGTGTGCAATAAAGTTCACATACCCAAGTCTGCAATTTTAAGCACTATATTATTATTTCTGCTACACTGTCTTAGAGTGAATTATTGAGACATTAAATGCTAGTTGATGGGAGAGGGGCAGACTCAAGGATTTCGTAGCTATTCTCCTCTGTGGATTTCTATACTTCTACTGTGTGCCAAAAGAGAATTTTACCAGAAATTCAAAACTCTGCAACATAATATACACTTGATGGTGTTTCCTAAATAAGGAAAAATAACCTTCCTTCCTTCCCTCCTTCCTTCCTTCCTTTCCCTCCTGAAGGCATGGTTTGCTTTGTTTTAGGGTTTGTTCCAGGATCAGATTTTAGTACTATGTTGTTTCCTGTACTGTACATTCATCTCTGCATTAGAGCCTTTTAATGAGAATCTATGATTTTTTTTCTTTTCGTTTCTTTCTTTCACCAAGCCACATCAAATATGGTTTCTGCATTAGAGCTTAACATTTTAAATCTCAGGAGGTGAACGGGTGGTAGTGATGGTAGCAGCAGCTGTCTAACTGCTCTGGCAACCCCTGGTTTGTAATCTCAGTTAACTGGACATGTTGACCTCCTTTTACATGTCACTTCCCCTCAGGGGTTCCAATCTGCCCACCCACCATGTTACATTGGTTCAAATGGATTTCCCAATTCTGCTGTTACCGCTGCCACCATCCCCACAAAAATAAAACTTTTCCTCAGGAGGACTGGATTATGACATACCGAGGCCCTAAACTATTAAAAATGTTAGAAGCCAACCAGAATTACCACAAAATATGGAGCAAAATGAATTCAAAATAATGAAACTGTTTGGACCAGTGCTTCTCAACCTGGGATTTATGACACCCCCAATAGGGTTGCAATTTTTAAAATTAATTAATTAATTGTCTTGAGTTGCTTCCATAATTTGTGAAACAGATGAAGGTTGAGTGTTCACATCATGGCCACATTAGCCTGTGAAATCCTGGGCTGCATTGGGAGGTAGTACCTCTTTTTGGTCTGTAGATGTTAAATGAGCTGGAGCACCCGTGAAGATTTCCAGGTTCCCATGTCTGCAGAACTAAAGATAAGAGTAGAAATCATTTTGGCATTTGAATTTGGAAAACAAGACTAGGACACAATGAAGGTTTTGGGGGGGATATGATAGCTATGTTTAAATATTTGAAAAGATGTCATATTGAAGAGGGAACAGGTTTGTTTTCCATGGCTTCAGAGACTAGGACTCGGGGCAATGGTTTCAAACTACAGGAAAAGAGATTCCATTTGAACATTAGGAAGAACTTCATGATGGTTAGAGCTGTTCAGCAGTGGAACTGCTGCCATGGAGGGTGGTAGAGTCTCCTTCTTTGGAGGTTTTTAAGCAGAGGCTGGATGGCCATCAGTTGGAAATATGGGGGTTCCTGTATGGCAGGGGGTTGGACTGGATGGCCCTTGAGATCTCTTCCAGCTCTATGATTCTGTGATTCAAACAGGTCCTGCAAGCTGGTTACCCAGTATAGACAATAACGAAAGACAGTGAGAGAGGGTGACCAACATCTGGAGGGCGACAGTTGTCCATGCTTGCTCTATGGCAGCGGTTCCAAACCTTGGTTCCCCATATGTCCTTGGACTAAAACTCCCAGAAGCCTTCACCATTAGCTGTGCTGGCCAGGATTTCTGGGAGTTGTGGTCCAAGAAACCTCTGAGAGTCAAAGGGTGGAGTTGAGTCATAGCAACTGGACTTCTGTTCTTATGGGATTGAAATCTTTCACCACCCATCCAAGTAGCTTCTTCAGACTGAAGATGAGCAGCACAACATTGGATGAGTAGTGAAACATTTCAATCCCGCAAGAAAAGAATTCCGTTTGCCATGACTCATTTTCCGGATAAACTCAGATGACCGAGAATCTCCACAGACCTATAACTGATAGAAGTTCACACAGTACCTCATCCGAAGTACCTCCAACAAAACAGGTGCCACTCTCTGGACCATCAGGGTTTTTTTTTAAATTAAATTTATTAAGCAGAAAGGACTAGCAAGCTATATCTAATTCCGAGCAAGGAGACAAGGAAGAAGAAAATAAAGAACATTGTCTCATGACTTCAGATCATACCACAAGGCCCACTGAGAATAAACAAAGGGCCTTTTTACATGACCCCTAAGATCCGCTGGCCACTTAAATTCGGACCAGAGATCTTGGGGGTTCGTTGCTCTTCCTGCGTCCCCACCCCTCCGCACTTCCTTGCTCCTGTCTGCGTGAGGGGAGGGAGAAAAAAAGGGACAAAAGAATGCAGACTCACCTCTGTCTGCCCGTCCAAGCCGCCCCGTCGTCGTCCTGATTCCTTCTCTTAAAGGGGCGGGAGGCAAAAAAAAAAAAAAACCAGAAGCGAGGAGAGCCCGGCACTCACCAGATTACATCTGGATCTGGGGATTTTCACCCTCCAAGAGCAGGTACATGAAAAGTGCGCTGGGATGCGCTTAGGTGGGTATGGTCGCACTTAATTTCCTGCAAACTCCGGAACTGGTGGGGAAACAATTGTAAGCTCCGGAGCTGGCAGCCATTTGTGGCGGAGTTTAGGGGTCGTGTACAAATACCCAAAGTGGATGTTGTAGCAAGGCCTGCATGGCTGTGTAAAAGGGGAGTGCTTTGGCTTACAGTTAATCCTTAATATTACATGTGTGGAAGGTCAAGTAAGGCACTGAACACTTTAGTTTTATTCTCCCAACATTTAGGTACAGCCTATTTTCCCTGAAAAATTTGCCCCACATTCTAGGCTTAACATGCCCAAGAGCCCTGAAATTTGGAGATGTAAAAAACGGAAACCAAATATAGCTCTCTCAAACAATTTAACAACATATGACCATAAGATGGAGGCAGAACACAGTGCCCTTTCTGATTTTTTTCCCTCCCATTAAAGCAAGGATGGGAAGGCTCTTTCGGCCAAAGGGACAAATTCGGTCTCAGATAATTTCTCCAGGGCCGCATTCCAGTAGCTGTAGGTGGAGAAGAAGGAGGTGTGTGAGTTAATGGGAGCGTATCGGGCAACATCCAAAAAAACAACAACCCAAAGACAAAACAATGTAAGCACCATAAGGACTAACTATTACAGTATAATGTGAGCTTTCATGGACATGTCCACTTCATCAGATGAAGTGTATTCCTTTATCCACAAAAGCTCACATTAAAACATGCCAAATGTTGGGGGCAAAACCAAAGGCAAAAGGGAGGTACAGAATTTACTGATACAGTGGTTACTTGTATAAAGGAATTAATTCATTCCAAATGAAATTATGTTAAGCAAATTTTCCTTTATACAAATTTCCCATAGGAATGCATTGAAAACAGAGTGACCCCATTTTTATGTTAAGCAAATTTCCCCTATCTCCGGAATGTTTTATGTTGTACAAATTTTATGTTATACAAACCGTTTGTTATATAAGGGTCCACTGTACATTTTATCGGTAAAGCCCGTACAACTTCTAGCTAAGACTTAGGGGAGGCACCATAACCTTTTAGAAAGAGGGAAATCCAGTACAAAAACTGGGCAGCCGCCAAATCCTGGTGTCCAAGGGAAGGACGGTTGTGCTGTTGGGAAACTCAAGAGGGCCTGATTTAGCCACTGGGGCTGAAGGTTGCTGCTTCTCCTTTTATCGGCACCTCCTCTTGGCTTTTTACGCAGGCCTTTTCCCCCCAGACTGGGATATTGCTATAGCGCCACATATGTGTTACCCATCTGGAAGTTGAGTCATGGCTACTGGACTTCTTTTTTGAGAGATAGAAACTTTTCGCTGTTCATCCAAACAGCTTCATCGGTCTGAATACAGCTAGTGCAAGTACTCCATCTTATAGGCAGCTTTGACCTCTTGTCACCCTGATCTGAATTAGGCTCATAAGATGAACAATGGTATGAATAGGCTCGTTAGGGAGACAATAGTATCCAAAGCCTTAAGGTGAACAATGGCCTAAGGTGCTGAAACCCATCAAGAATGGGTCGTTAGCTATGGCCTTGGTGGTGAAGGCTTTTTTATTTGTCTGGGTACTTTGGAAAGCACAGCCTGATAAGTAGCAGATAGACTATGCTAGAGCCCACCACCTCTGTCAGACTAATATCTGATAGATAGATAGATAGATAGATAGATAGATAGATAGATAGATAGATAGATAGATAGATAGATAGATAGATAGAATGTCTTCCGGATATTTTAGATCACACCTCTGACCTCTCTTGAGTCTCCGACTGTATTAGCAAGCTGGGGCTGATGGGGACTGCCACACAACCCACACACCTTGCACCATCTGGAGAGCAACAAGTTGAGGGGAAGGTTTAGCATCTGCCTGAATGGCACCCCGGATCAAAGCATGCCTATTTGGTAGAGAAGACACACTGCAACATTCTGTAGCAGGTTTGGCCTGTATTATAATAGCTCCCGATACAGCTTTTGACATAGGAACAGGGCAGTCATGCGGCTACAAGGCATGTGGCTGCCCTCTGTCCTCCCAATTTTTTGCCTTTTTTGTTGGGGACAACGACATGTGGCTGCTTTGGCCACCCAAGATGGCCAGAAACTTTGGTCCGTGACCAGCAGCGTTCAGAGTTTCCTGGCCCTGGATGGTTGAACAACGAAACCTCTTGGAAGAAAAGGTCCTCTTGCCACCTCCGCCCTGGGGACACGGGTGAAAATAAAACAGGATTGAATCACTAGGAAAATATATCCTCATTTGGCCAACAGGAAGGACCTCGCAACCTGGCAGGGGTGAGCTTGGTAGACTAGTGCCCACTTGATGGAAAGAACATCTTCATTTCATATTTTGTTGGCAGCTTTGGGCCTTTCCACTTAAATTCGGACCAGAGATCTTGGGGGTTGTTGCTCTTCCTGCGTCCCCACCCATCCGCACTTCCTTGCTCCTGTCTGCGTGAGGGGAGGGAGAAAAAAAGGGACAAAAGAATGCAGGCTCACCTCCGTTTGCCGGTCCAAGCCTCCCCGCCCCGTCGTCGTCCTGATTCCTTCTCTTAAAGGGGCGGGAGGCAAAAAAAAAAAAAACCAAACAGAAGCGAGGAGAGCCTGGCACTCACTCCTTTACATCCGGATCTGGGATTTTTCACCCTCCAAGAGCAGGTACATGAAAAGTGCGCTGGGTCGTGCTTAGGTGGGCGTGGCCGCACTTAATTATCTGTAAACTCCGGAGCTGGTGTGGAAACAATTTTAAGCTCCGGAGCTGGGAGCCATTTGCAGCGGAGTTTAGGGGTCGTGTACAAATACCCTTTGAGAACATCTGAAGGTGTCCTACCCTCAAGGAGGGCTTCCCAAGAAATCTAGGTGCCTGAGGCAAAGCACAAGATGGCGTCCTGTGTCATTCTGTGTCTAAAAAAAACCCAACGGATGGGCACTTAGATCTGTTCCCCTCCACTGGCCTTCAGACACACCCAAGAGCAGCAGGTGTTTTTAAGAACAGAGGGGGCAATCCACACGACCCCCTCTTCCTTCCCTTGCTAGCCCCTCCCAGCCCCTCCCTTCTGAGGTAATTTCCTCAGTTTGTTCAATGGTAGCACCAGTCCTGCTTACTAGAGGCCTTGCCACTAACTTTCCCCAGACTGCCCATACTGTTCGGATGAGTAGCGCAACATTTCGATCTCGCAAGAAAAGAAAGGCCAGTTGCCACGACTCAACTTTCGGATAACCTCACCTGGATGACCGAGAATCTTCACAGACATTACTCCATGTTCCGTTTACTCTGAATTGCAAAGTGCTTGTTCTGGTTTAAGGCAAAACGCCACTGCTTTTGGCATTTCCTGATCATTTTCGGTTATCAGGGAGATGCCGGCATTGACCTTGGGCCTCTCGCCAATGCCTGAGACCAGCACCTTGATCACGGGAGGCGATGCGGTGCCAACATTTTATGAGCTTTCTCTTTGGCAAGCCTAAGTCAGCAGTAAAATTCTCAGCATTTTTTCACAGGCATTTATCAAATTATGCCTTTTTAATGGACGTTTCTAAGAGTATGCATTTCCCCCCCCCATAGGCATTTCCTCCCCGCCACACACACACATTTATGTTGCTGAGGGAAATCCACAGACTTCCAAACACAAAATGCAGACCTGAGCTTGTTTGGTCTTGATCCTGGAGAACAAGGGTCTCAATGGCTATCATTATGGATGCCTAAGGACAACCTCCAGGTTGGAGAGAGAGGCAGGAGATCTCTCAATGCCATTTGCAGGGAATCGTAAGCAGGTGAAGACATCTGCTTGGGAAGACCCTGAAGCCAATGGTGAGCCACTGTGTGAGACAGAAGGCTGGACTGGATGGGCTGTGGCCTCTTCCAGCAAGGCTGTCCTTATATTTCTTATGTTCTTTCCATGTGCTGGACTGCAACCCTCCCCCACCCCTGATCCCCAACCAGGCAGTGGGCAATGGGTGTCGTTGTCCAGTGTGCACTTGGAGGGCTTTCCATGGGAGAAGACAGCAGGTGAAGAGAAAAGGTAGCCTAAAAACCTTAGAAACTGCCTGGTACCTGGTGGAGCAGTTGATCCATCTTGTCTAGTCTTGCCTGTTCTGACAGCAAACAGGGTGGGGAATCCATTGCAACCCAGGGGGGATAAATTCCAGGTAAAAAGCCGTGGGGGTGGCATTCCAGAAGAAGGCAGGTCTAAGGAAAATAAGGCTAGGTCAAAGCAACGTGGGCAGATCCAGATGTAGTTTTTAGGAATGCAGACACTGAGCCTTTTCACAGGGCCCCTAAACTCAGCGGCAAATGGCTCCCAGCTCCGGAGCTTAAAAATGTTTCCCCACCAGCTAGGGAATTTACAGAAAATTAAGTGCGACCACGCCCACCTAAGCACGTCCCAGCGCACTTTTCAGGTACCTGCTCTCCGGAGGTGAAAAATCCCTGATGCGGATCTAACGTAGAGAGTGCCGGGCTCTCCTGGCTTCTGTTTGTTGTTTTTTTGCCCCCCGCCCCTTTAAGAGATCTGAATGCTGCCGGGAACAGAGCTAGACCGGCAGAACGGAGGTAAGCCGGCATTCTTTTCTTTCTTTTATTCTCCCTCCCCTCACGCAGCCAGCAGCCAGGAGTGCGGAGGGGGTGGGAACACAGAAACAGCGACAAACCCCCAAGATCTCTGGTCCGAATTTAAGTGGCCAGCGGATCTTAGGGGTCGTGTGAAAAGGCTCAATTTCCCACCAGGAATACAAAACTGAAGTCAACTCTAGGCATGTCTACTCAGGAGTAAGTCCGTCCGAACAAGATGTAAGATGCCTTCCTGTATCTGTTTATCTTCCGTCACAGCATCATTCAGAGAAGGTGGTGGTGGACACCAGCTCTCAGCCTAGTTGGGGATGGGGAAACTATACGGATTATACAATTTTGGTAGGTCTGGAGACAACATTCAAAGATGAAAAAAAATTCAGATTCGGACGTCAAACTTTGGAGGCAACCAATACAAGAAGGCATTAAAAGGAAGCAAAACACTTGCTCCAAAATCTTGGGGGGGTGGTGGTGGCTGCAAATGCCACTAAAGCATGTAAATATCAGAGTTTCTCCCTTTGGCTATTGCTGAAATGTAGTGGTGAATATGTTCCACCTGATTTCGGCACCACTTTTTATTTAAAAAGGGGGAGGGTTTAAAGATCCCCAAAACAAATGCAACTACAAGGGATGCTGATGGAGTGGCAGGTAGATGGGTGGGTAGGATTCCCAAGCCTTCCTGTAGGGGCCTAGGCAGAAAACAGAAATTTGCCATTCTCCTCTGGGGATTTTTCTTGAAGAGATTTTAGGAATGAAATTTAAGACCTCTCGCTTGCAAAACATGGGCTGCCTTTCTACCTCACTTTGGTGACTGCAGGTGTCCTAAGCAGTTGTCAGGATGCACTTGGAATGAGGATGATGTGATGCAAATCATCATCATCATCGTCATCATCATCATCATCATCATCATCATCATCATCATCATCATCATCATAAGAACAACATAAGAACATAAGATGGGCCACGCTGGATCAGGCCAAAGGCCCGTTGTCGTCGTCGTCGTCGTCGTCATCATCATCATCATCATCATCATCATCATCATCATCATCATCATCATAAGAACAACATAAGAACAACATAAGAACAACATAAGAACATAAGAAGAGCCATGCTGGATCAGACCAAAGGCCCGTCGTCGTCGTCGTCATCATCATCATCATCATCATCATCATCATCATCATCATCATCATCATCATCATCATCATCATCTAACTCTCCTTAAAGCCCCGAGCTATCATCAAAGCAGTTCCTGCGAGGTCCCAACCATCCTTCTGTATGTAGGTACACCTTCATTCTCAACTGGACGAGAATGATGGGACCTCTGTGGTCTTGTCTCTGGACAGCACTTCCCATTGAAGAAAAAATCTACCCTCAGGTAACTCATGGGTGACCTATCTGTGAAAAAGAACAGGCCCCTGAACCTAAGGTTTAGGTTTAAGTTGTGAGAACCTAAGAGATGCAGATGAATACTCATGGAAAGCAATGTGAGTAGCGGCACATGCAGTAATTGCGTGGAGATGGAAGGATGCCTCTAAATCAGTGGTTCTCCACCTGTGGGTCCCCAGATGTTCCTGGACTGCAACTCCCAGAAATCCCTTCCAGCACAGCCAGTAAAGCAAAGCAAAAAGTGTTCTGCTTATATACCGCCCCATACTACTACAAATAGTCTCTGGGCGGTTTACAATTTTAATTACAGTAATACAGGCTACACATTGCCCCCCCCCAGCAAGCTGGGTACTCATTTTACCGACTTCGGAAGGATGGAAGGCTGAGTGAACCTTGAGCCTGCTACCGGGGATTGAACCCCCAGGTCGTGAGCACAGTTTTACCTGCAGTACAGCCATTTAACCCCTGCGCCATGAGGCTCTGAGTTGCAGTCCAAGAACACCTGGGGACCCACAGGTTGAGAACCACTGCGTCTAAATGGACTGAGGAAAATTGGAATATATACACACACACACACACACACACACACACATTGAAGCAATTCAATCAGCTATACTGCTGAGTTTTTTAAAAAAAAGGGTAGATTGGGAAATTACAAGAAATAAAAGTCGTATGGTTATTTCAAACGATTTAAAGAAGAAAAGGTACCTAAAGAAATGTGGGATAAATGTACAAAAAATGATGGTTTGGCCCCATGTATAAACAAAGTAAAGGGGTTTAAGGGGAAGCCATTGATGTATAGGTGGAGCATATGATATGACTTAGTTTGCATGGAGAGTTGAAAAATTGCTTGTTCTTCAGTTCCAGGGGCAGGGAAGGAGTGGGGGAAAGGTGATGGGAAAATGAGGGTCCATAATTACGAATTTGTATGTATGTATTCCGTATTGTACAGTTTTACAAATTAATAAAAATATATTTTTTTTTAAAGGAACAGGACCCTGGAGCCAAAACTTTGCGTGATAGCTAGGGGAACATTACAAGCAGGGACTGTGGGGAGAAAGCTCAGAAGCTGTGCATGACCAATATACCTCTTTTTATTTTTTCCAAGAAGCCTCTACATTTGATTCTCAGCCTGTAAAATCGGGAGTCCTGGCTTGCACCTCCCGTGCAGCTCTCTGGACGCCTTTGGCCTCCACTTCGAAGCCAAGTGTCCTGCCGGGAAAAACTCAGGGCTTGTTTTGCAGTGGAAGGGAAGGAAAGATGATAGGAAGGAAGGAAAAGTTCCCCCCTCCAACACACACACACACACACACACACACCGCCTTGCCTGTGTTTACCGACCCATTTGGCGGTTGCTGGGACAACCAAACATCTGCCTGGTGCCTCCAGATGTTGCTGCATCCAGACGGCCATAGCGATGGGATGAGGCAATGTGCGAAAAGCTCCCTCGATTTAATTGCGATTTAATACGCAGCACATGAAAAAAGAAGAGACAAAAAGGGGGGGGTCGGCCCAAGGGAGGGAAAGCAGGGGGGCACAGAAACAGAACCCCCCCCCCAACATGCCTGTGTCGCCTTCTGGAATGCCAGGCCTCAGAATTTCCATTGTCGCCCCCGCTTCTGTGCGTGATCATCCCAAAGATCCCCGGGGCTGGGGCTTCTCCTGGGGTTTGGGCCTCTTCAGAAGTGACGGTGAGCTGAACATCCTGGAATCTGGGGATGTTACTGTTTACATGCGAAGGAGAGGGAAGAAGGAGGTCAATTGGTGAGGGCCAAAAACTGGAGGTGAGAGATGCCGATCCACCAAGGAGTGGGCTGTGGGTGGGTGGGGAATGAAATCAAGAAGTAGATACACACAGCAGCGTTGTAAACAAAGCCATAAAAGTTACTGGCCTGTCCGAGGAAGGGCAGATGGTGCTGGGGGGGGGGCGAAGAGGAAGGGTAGGGCTTCTGTCCTCCCAGAGTCCTTTTGTTTGGATGATAACATCTTCCCATCACGTCACTTTCGTGTGCAGGAGACAAGGTACACTACTTGTGCTACCCACAGGTATCCTCGAGGTGAGGACAATCCTGAGTTTAATGACCTACCAGAAGCCAGCTCTGCTTTGGAAAGAGTCCTCCATCAGGAGGCCTATCTGGTCTACGTTTAAGTTAGAGATATAGAGTCAGAAGAAGGGGAGCCAGTGAATTTGAAGCTGGCTAGCCTTACCGGGTCCCACCTGGACACAAGACCCAGCAGGTACACAGGCACTAGATCATCGTGGTTCAGTTTACATTCTTAAAGCAGGATTATAACTTGCATCTGTGCCTAAAAATTAGCAATTTGGCAGTGGGATGCTACAAAATTTGTGACTGTATCCATCTCTCAGTGTCCTCTTTCAAGGGCGACAAGGGCGGTTACTTCATATCCCGTTCATCCCTCCTTACTGTCCCGCTGGGGCTGTCTCACTATGGACGTGAATTTTAGTTCACGTCCATAGCGTGACAGCAAAAAGTTGTCTCGATCACGCCCCCCGGAACCGGGAACAGAGCGTGACAAGCCATACCTGCCCCTGGGCTGGGGAATTCTCTTGTCACAGTTAGTTCCCAGTTCCTGTTCCGAGACAAGGGACCTTGGGGTAACAACTGTCACGCAACAACCAGTGTCCACCTACTGGTCAGCGGCTGAAGCAGCATTCAACATTAGTTTCCCTATGGGAAACACCATGCAGTGCAAATGTTTATTAAAGAAAGTACTGAAAATTCTGTAGCATTGACGTGTAAATCTTGGAAGACCAGTAAATCGAAGTATCTAAAAAGTTAATTACGATTTTTTAAAAAAGGGTTAAGAAAGCAAGACAAATTCAGAATTCGTCACGGAACAAGACCGTGAAGTAACAGTTGTCATGAGACAAGAAATAACGCCCATGGGTAAAAGGAAAAAGGGACTAAACAGGGACAAAACCATGTGACCATGAACAACGCTGTCACAGTACAAACGTAATCGCGGAACTAGGTAGGACGTGAAGTAACCACCAAGGATGATCAAGGAGCTGGAACCCAAGCCCTATGAGGAAAAGCTGAAAGAACTGGGCATGTTTAGCCTGGAGAAAAGAAAACTAAAGTGTGATAAAATACAGTAGTACTTTTTCAAATATTTGAAGGGTTTTCATACAAAGGAGGGGAAGGATCTATTCTTGATCATCCCAAAGTACAGGATGAGCAACAACGGGTTCAAGTTAAAGGAATCCAGCATTTGGCTGAATATCAGGAAAAAAACTTCTTAAGTGTTAGAGCAGTACGACAATGGGACAAATAACCTCAAGAGGTGGCGAGGGCTCCGACATTGGAGATATTCAAGAAAAATTTGGACTAGCACCTGGGAGATCTCCTTGGATTTATATTCCTGCATCAAATGGGGGTTTGAACTTGATGGTCTTGAAGGCCCCTTCCAGCTTCACTATTCTAGGACTCTATGGTATCCTTTAGAGATGGGCACGAAACGCCAAAATCGCAATTTGTTTCATTTTTATTGTTTTGTTTTGTTTAGAATGAAACATTTTTTTAAAAAAAATCATTTCATTTGTTTCGGGGTTTTTTTAATGTTACAGTTGACCAACCAGCCCAGCAGGTAGGCACTTTAAAAAAAACTAGCACCGACCAGCTGGCTCATGGGAGGTTGGTGCTTCCCCCCCCTCCACACCAACCAGCTGGCCTGTAACGAAATGAAAAACAAAATGGTTTTTTTCCCATTTCGTGCTCATCTCTTATATTCTTTTTGGTGATGTATGAGTAGTTAAGGTACCCAGTGCGGTGCAGTAAGTAAAGTGGACTAGACGCTGAAAAATAGGGTTCCAATCCTCCAGGAAAACTCACTGGGGAGTGAAAGTGGTAAAATCCCTCCTTAAATATCTCACTTACCCTGTAAGCCTTATTACGGTCATTATAACTCAGTTCCAACTTGATGGCACATAATTAACTAGGGGGTGACCAGCTTCATCCTACAGACTATATGGCATATATGGTATGGCCAACTTCATCCTACAGACCACGTGGCCTACGTGGCCTCCTCCTCCTCCTAGATATGAGAATGGCCAGAGAAGCTTCTTCCATCTGAAGCAGTTGTCTCACTTGGCCTCACAGTAGGACTAACCTACCCACTCCTCCAACCTTTCTCAGAAGTTGCTTCGAATCCCTTACCATCTTTACTAGTCTGTGCTGAAATTATTCTTAAACGGCAATGTCAGGTCTTTCAGGTGAAGAGGCTGTCATTGCTCTGCCCTCAGGCTCTGCCAGCAGCACTGGTCACCTCACTCAGCCTAAGAGCAGGGCTGTCTCAACCCATGTCTTGGTATTGACCAGGTTGACCTTGGGGTTTACAAAGGGCCTTTTCACACGACCCCTAAGATCCGCTGGCCACTTAAATTCAGACCAGAGATCTTGGGGGTTCGTTGCTCTTCCTGCGTCCCCACCCCTCCGCACTTCCTTGCTCCTGTATGCGTGAGGGGAGGGAGAAAAAAGGGACAAAAAATGCAGGCTTACCTCTGTCTGCCGGTCCAAGCCGCCCCATCATCGTCCTGATTCCTTCTCTTAAAGGGGTGGGAGGCAAAAAAAAAAAAAACAGAAGCGAGGAGAGCCCGGCACTCACCAGATTACATCCGGACCCTCCAAGAGCAGGTACATGAAAAGTGCGCTGGGATGCGCTTAGGTGGGCGTGGTCGCACTTAATTTCCTGCAAACTCCGGAGCTGGTGGGGGAACAATTGTAAGCTCCGGGGCTGGCAGCCATTTGCGGCGGAGTTTATGGGTCGTGTACAAATACCCAAAGAAAGAAACAAATCATTCTGCTCCTGAGATCCAGAGAGGATCCGTTTTTCATTCTGTGATCGGGTCCTCTAACCAGGGCAGTGAGAACCGTGGCTTCACCCCAGAGCAGCAGAATTTCAATTGCACCCAAATGTGACTCTATGGGGACGGTTAAGAAAGTGAGCCTTCCCAGCCTTAATCACAGCCCCTTTTCTGAAAGCATAACCTTTCTCTTGGGGGTGGGTAGGATAGTGATGACCCTCGCTGTTCTGCTAACAGCTTGACCAAAGAAATGACAAAAAGACTATGCAGCTTTAATTTAATTGGGGTAGACTGCGCACATTGCAAAACAGATTTCAGGAGTCACTGTGACCCAGGGCTATTTGGGCAGAGAGAATGAGTGGGGGGGAAGAGAGAGAGAGTTTATTCCTCAACATTAATAATTACTCAGATCTCTAAGCACGAAATGAAACAATGGGGCCCCTCCAGAAGGTAGGGGCAAGAATAAGGAGAAACTGGTTGTCCAGCTATTAGCAAAGCTGAAGCTTAGTTTCGGTTGTGGCAGAACTTCGAAAAGAATCAACAGAAAGCAAACTGGGTCATAGTACTTGGTGCAATGAAGGCACCAATATCCTCCCACTCAGTAAGTTATATATAGTAGGACACCACCACCACCACCCACCTCCCAGCAGCAGGGACAGGTTTTAGGCCCTCCTACATATTATTGCCAAAATGCTAAGCATAGCATGGTATCTGTCTCCCTCTAATGGCCAGTCTAAGAATGACTTCATAGAAATGTATTTCTCTAACAAACAAACCCTATACATAGCATGGTCTCTCTGGTGCCTTCGAGTGATCAGTTTTGGTAACTTCAACTTTAGAAATTGATATATTTCTAGGATGTTTCTTGTAATATTTTTAATATTTTCAGGCTGTGGGTAAGTGAAAAGCCTCATGGCGCAGTGGATAAACTGTTGTTGTGTCATTGCAGTCGTGATGACTCTTCATGACCCCATGTCCATGGAGTTTCTTGGCAGGAATACTGGAGTGTCTTGCCAGTTCCTACTCCAGGTGCCTACAGGCACCTGGTATTCCCTGGTGGTCGCCCATTCAAATACTAGCCTGACGCTGCTTAGCTTCCAAGATCAGGTGAGACTGGATGTTCTCAGGGCATCTAGGCAGCTGCTATACTGCAGCTACAATTGTGCTCACAACCTGGGGTTACATTCCAGGTAGCTGGCTCAAGGTTCACTCAGCCTTCCAGCCTTCAGAGGTCAGTAAAATTAGTACCATCTTGCTGGGAGGGAATGTATAACCTGCAAAAATAAATTGTGAACTGCCCAGAGTCTCTATTATGAGCTCAGTTCAGTTCTGGTTCTCAAAATCAGAACCTGGAAACTTTACTTCTTTTTAAATTGTAGATCCCAGAATTTCTGAATCAATGTCCTATAGCAGTGTTTGGCGAACCTATGGCACAGCTGCCAAAGGTGGCACTCGGAGCCCATTCTGTGGGCACCCGACATTGCCCTTTCACAGCCCCCTGGATTCAGGTTAAATTGCTGTATTGGCACTTTGCGAAAAATTAGTGGGTTTTGAATCGCAGTTTGAGCACACTCGGTCTCTAAAAGGCTCTGTCTGCATAGATCCCAGAGTTAAAGTTTGAGAAAAACACACGAGCGTGTGAGTCCCCCAAAGAACAATTCGACGGGTCGTTCGCAGGAGAGAAGGAAGGGACAGCAGATGGCAAGATGGAAAATAAAGAAAAGAAAGAGGGAGAAGAGATATCAGGAAAATTGTTCTTTGGAGATAAGGAACAGGTTATTAAAGAGGTGGGCGAAGAAGGGGGGAAAAGGAAGTTAAGCGAAAGGTTCCAGGAAGGATATTTAGCTATTGCAACGGAAGTGAAATTATGGAAAGATATAAGAATGGGATTAATGGAGATCTGTCAGAATGTAGCGAACAAGGGTGTACAAACAGAAGATGAAGTTAGAGCAATAAGGAAGGGAATAGAGTTTGGTATACAGGTGGGTAGAAGAGAATTTGATGATAAGACAATAGGTACACAAACGGAGTCTATTAAAGGGAAGGAAGTCACATCTCAAGGGATACAAACGGAAGAAAGAGATAAGAAGCCGGTACATAAAGAGAAGGGCATACAGACAGAGACGCGAGGGGGGGGGTGTTGAATGGAGCGAGGAGAGAAAGGAGGGGCACGAAGAGAAGGGGCAGTTGGAGGAATAACGGTTTTGAGGGACAGGGAGACTCAGACTGGGGGAAGAGCAGGCGCAAGGGAAAGACGTGAATCTCCCGCTGCCAATATCCCTGGATGTGCTGGGATTAAATCCTATTGGGAATTATCCTTATATGGGATATCAAAGCAAGAAAATCGATCCTAATCCTTCCGGATGGATTCTAGGTTGGGGATGAGAGCATCCCCTTCGAGCTCCACCCCCCAAGCAAAGGAATCAGAGTGGTGGTTTGGGGAAGAGATATTAAACAAACAAAATGGAATAAGAAATAATCCTTTTGTAGAAGACAGAAGAAATTCTATATCTAGTTCATATCCAAGTTCCAGTATCCCCTTGTTAACCCCACAAGTAACACAAAATGGAAAGAAAGAACAGAACAAACAGATATGTGAGTTATTCAATAAAAATTTATTAGATCTCTCTACAAATCAAGAGTCTCTTCCTTTTCAAGCATTGGAACCTCTAATAGATTTAAACGAACCCCCGTTACAACTTGGCGCCCAACGTGCTGAAACTACATATCGGAATATAGGAGAGGAATCAGCTTGGCTTAGAAGTGCCCTCGACAGACAGGAATGAATGATAGATGCTTTGGTAACTCAAAATAAATTACTGCTGGACCGCATGAATACCGGACCGCCAACGACTACACAGCAAAATGTCCCGCATGTCGCAAGAACACAGACAGACATAAAACTACAGATGAAACTGCAGAAAATGACACAAGAGGACGACATCGATGCCTACATCAATACATTTGAATGCATGGCACTAGCTGCAAACTGGCCAAGAGAACATTGGGCAATTATTTTGACTCCATATCTTACAGCTGACTTGCAAATGGTGATTGACTCGTTGGATCCAAAGGAAGCCCTAGACTACGACATAGTCAAACATAATATTCTCCTCACGTTCGATATTTCAGAGGACACCTACAGAAGGAAATTCAGAGATCTAAAACTACAAACAGGAACACATCCACGGCCATTAGCACAATGCATGAAAGCAACTGCAATAAAATGGCTGCGACCTGATAAGCATACATCGGAGGAAATAATAGAACAAGTAGTAATAGATCAGTTACTGACCACAGCAAGCCTATCTGTCCAAAACTGGATCAAGAAAAACAGCCCGAAAACACTGGAGGAGGTCATAGTTTTACTGGAGAACTGCCACCACAGCGCGGACCGATTCCAAGGGTCTCGCGAGGCTTCAGGAAGCAATGAAAGGCTGCGAGACAAAATGGCGGCGCCTGTGACGAGGAATCTCCAGCGACAGGAAATGACGACAGGGGGCGACAGAGGAAGATCACAGGAAGGACAGAGGAGGAGTTTGCCGACTAAACCAGACAAACCAGCGCAGTGGAATCAAAAGGAGCACCAGGACATGGCGTTCAGTGTGGGAAAATATAAGAAAGCCGTATGTTTCAACTGCAGCTCCCCGCAACATTTCAGACGAAATTGCCCTCATTTAAATTATGCATGGGCGGCAATGGAAAACACCCCGGAGGGGGTGTCGACAGAACAATTTACACAAGGATGGGAAATAGACGTGATAGTAAATAGACAGAGGAAGAAAGCCTTATTAGACACAGGGTGTGGGCAGACGTTGGTTAGGGATTTGGAACACAATAAACCGTCAGAAGATATATTAGTACAATGTATACATGGGGATACGAAGCTATATAAAACGGCATGGGCAGATATAACAATTAACAATAAGACCAACAGACTGAAAGTGGGGATTGTGCCATCACTTGCAAAAGAAATGTTACTGGGCAGGGACTGGCCAGGTGTCAATAGGTTTATGTCATCACAGCAGGCCATGTGTTCCGGAGTAACACCGCCAGATAAACGTCCATGGAGGGAGGTGCCGCGAGACGGGACTGATCTCACGCAGGCCAACAAGAACCGGCAGGCCATGTGTTCCGGAGTAACGCCACCGGATAGACGTCCCTGGAAGGAGATGCCACAAGACTGGACTGATCTGACCCAGGCCAACAAGAACCGGGTGAGATTATGGCAGCAGGAAGACAGCACATTAGAGACTTTGAGGGCACAAGCCAAGATGGAAGGGACTGTTATTAAAGGGACAACAGGGGTGGAATGGAGGGATGGACTTTTGTATTATGTGGATACAAATGACAATGACACTCTGATAGTACCTAAGGGGTGCAGACACCTGGTTCTGACCTTGGCACATGATGTTCCACTATCGGGACATTTGGCGAGCGAAAAAATGCTGGCTAGAATAACTAAGAGGTTTTGGTGGCCCAACATGAACAAGGACGTAGAAAATTATTGTAGAACATGTGCCAAGTGCCAATTGACCCAACCAAGACCAAAAAAAGGGGGGGATTGGTACCTATGCCGCTTATGGATAAGCCTTTTGAAAGGGTTGGGTTAGATATAATTGGTCCATTGAAACGTTCGGCAGGAGGTCATACCCACGTACTCGTACTTATAGACTATGCAACGCGCTACCCGGAAGCAGTTCCCTTACGGTCTACGACAGCAAAAGTGTTGGCAAGGGAATTGTTACAGATATTTACGAGAATGGGGTTCCCTCGAGAAATTTTAACTGATCAAGGCTCCAATTTTATGAGCCAAACCCTTAAGGAGATGTGGAAAATATTGGACATACGACCCCTACGCACTACTGTATACCATCCACAATGTAAAGGTCTAGTAGAGAGGTTTAACAAAACACTAAAGCAAATGTTAAGGAAAGTAATTAATGACACGCCGACCAAATGGCATCTTATGATAGCCCCCTTAATGTTTGCAATTAGGGAAGTTCCCCAATCTTCAACGGGATATTCCCCGTTTGAACTCCTCTATGGCAACAATCCACGGGGAATATTAGATCTGGTAAAGGAGAGGTGGGAAGAAGGAGAGGACACCTCTATTTGCACAGTGCAACATGTCATGGACATGAGGGAAAGGCTGCGATCTGCACAGCTATTGGCCAAGCAGAATTTAAGGGACACACAAAACAGACAGAAGAAGCGCTATGACAGGAATGTACAACTTAGGACATTTACGGAGGGACAGAAGGTTCTCTTGTTACTTCCCACTGAACAGTCCAAATTATTCGCGCAATGGCAAGGACCGTATACCGTCCTGAGGAAATTGAATGATGTAGATTACGAAATAGCGACACCAGATAGGAAGAAAAAGAAAGGGATCTACCATGTTAACTTATTGAAGTTGTGGGTGGCCAGGGAAGCATATTGGGTGCATGCAGCGTCAGATGATTTGGGCCCAGATTGGAACACGGGGAAGACAGGTCTTACTATTTGCCAAACGTTAGACGAAGGGAAGCAAGGCGATATAGAGCTATTGCAAAAGGAATTCGAGGATGTGTTCTCAGACTTACCAGGAAAGACAACTTGGGCAGAACACAAAATAGATACCCCGCCGGGGGTGATCATACGGGACCATGGTAGACAATGGCCTCGGCACCTCGTTCCAATCATCAAAGAGGAGATAGATAAAATGCTCCAATTGGGAGTCATAGAGCCATCAAGTAGCCCGTGGCGTAGCCACCCAGTAGTGGTCCCAAAGCCGGATGGCACTGTACGCTTCTGCATAGATTTCAGGAAAGTGAACAAGGTGTCAAAATTCGACGCCTATCCTATGCCCAGGATAGACGAAGTGTTAGATAAGCTGGGGGAGGCGGAGGTCCTCTCCTCTCTCGACCTCATGAAAGGTTACTGGCAGATACCCTTACGCAAAGAGGACAAGGAGAAAACGGCGTTTGCAACGCCAAATGGATTGTATAATTTTACGTTTATGCCCTTTGGACTACATGGCGCAGGAGCAACGTTCCAATGTCTAATGGATCGGGTGTTGGCTCCTTTTGGAACTTTTGCCGTAGCATATATAGATGATATCATTATTTTTAGTAAAAACTGGGAAGAACATATAGATCATCTACGACTGGTATTGGGACGGTTAAAACAGGCAGGTCTCCGAGTAAACCCTAAAAAATGTAAGATAGCGAGGACAGCTATAGATTTCTTAGGATATAGGGTACAGCGAGGTCAGATATTGCCGCAAGAGGATAAGATAGATAGATTGTCCAAATGGCCGGTCCCACGAACAAAGAAGGATGTACAGAAATTCTTGGGACTGGCAGGATATTATAGACAGTTTATTAAGGACTTCTCAACTATAGCGGCCCCCCTTACTGATCTGACGAAGAAGAACAGGTCCAAACGCATACAGTGGGAAGAAAAGGAACAACATGCCTATGATGTCTTGAAACAGAAGTTATGCTCGTATTCGGTTAGACATGCCCCGGATTTTAGGTATCTGTTTATCCTTCAAACGGATGTGTCAGAGAGGGGCGTTGGGGCCGTCCTGGCACAGAACATCCACGGAGAAGAACACCCAGTCATGTATATTAGTCGAAAACTAAAAGATAAGGAACTACATTATTCAACCATTGAAAAAGAAACTTTAGCTGTAAAATGGGCAATAAACACACTGCAGTATTATCTGCTAGGAAACAAGTTCACCCTGGTAACAGACCATGCGCCTCTAGTTTGGCTGAGCTGTATGAAAAACTGCAATCCGAGGCTTACCCGATGGTACCTAAGCTTGCAGCCTTTCGCATTTGACGTGCAATATCTAAAAGGGAGGGAAAATTCTAATGTGGACTATTTTTCCCGACAGGGCCCCTGGGTAGATGAGACCACCCCGCGAACGAACGACTTGCCGGGGGGGTGAGCCCCCCAAAGAACTATTGGACGGGTTGTTCGCAGGAGAGAAGGAAGGGACAGCAGATGGCAAGATGGAAAATAAAGAAAAGAAAGAGGGAGAAGAGATATCAGGAAAATTGTTCTTTGGAGATAAGGAACAGGTTATTAAAGAGGTGGGCGAAGAAGGGGGAAAAAGGAAGTTAAGCGAAAGGTTCCAGGAAGGATATTTAGCTATTGCAACGGAAGTGAAATTATGGAAAGATATAAGAATGGGATTAATGGAGATCTGTCAGAATGTAGCGAACAAGGGTGTACAAACAGAAGATGAAGTCAGAGCAATAAGGAAGGGAATAGAGTTTGGTATACAGGTGGGTAGAAGAGAATTTGATGATAAGACAATAGGTACACAAACAGAGTCTATTAAAGGGAAGGAAGTCACATCTCAAGGGATACAAACGGAAGAAAGAGATAAGAAGCCGGTACATAAAGAGAAGGGCATACAGACGGAGACGCGAGGTGGGGGGGATAGAATGGAGCGAGGAGAGAAAGGAGGGGCACGAGGAGAAGGGGCAGTTGGAGGAATAACGGTTTTGAGGGACAGGGAGACTCAGACTGGGGGAAGAGCAGGCGCAAGGGAAAGACGTGAATCTCCCGTTGCCAATATCCCTGGATGTGCTGGGATTAAATCCTATTGGGAATTATCCTTATATGGGATATCAAAGCAAG
Organism: Phrynocephalus versicolor; assembly: GCA_023846285.1. NCBI lineage: Eukaryota > Metazoa > Chordata > Lepidosauria > Squamata > Agamidae > Phrynocephalus > Phrynocephalus versicolor. The sequence goes on along the minus strand of JAHTLZ010000003.1, from coordinate 58,142 downwards.
AAAATCGATCCTAATCCTCCCGGATGTATTCTAGGTTAGGGATGAGAGCATCCCCTTTGAGCTCCACCCCCCAAGCAAAGGAATCAGAGTGGTGGTTTGGGGAAGAGATATTAAACAAACAAAATGGAATAAGAAATAATCCTTTTGTAGAAGACAGAAGAAATTCTATATCTAGTTCATATCCAAGTTCCAGTATCCCCTTGTTAACCCCACAAGTAACACAAAATGGAAAGAAAGAACAGAACAAACAGATATGTGAGTTATTCAATAAAAATTTATTACCGACTTCGTGCTTTCTTGCAAAAATAAAGAACTTTTATTTAACATTCTTGTAATTGGCTTGTCTTTCTTTCCATTGTTACATATGGTTTCAACGGGGGATAATACAGGTAGTTCAAAACTTGGAGTGAACACATTTGTTAACAGGATATTTCTATTTTCGGCATTCCCGCCTTCTATTTGGGAGGGACTCTGTGGTACCTCATCGGGACATTTTGAACTTGACCCTCGCAAAGTTGGCGAGATGTTCCTGGGGTTGTGCTCCATCCCCAACCCGGAATCCACCCGATAGGGTTTGGATCAGATTTCCATCCTTTTTCCTCTCCTTCAGGATAATCTTGGCTCGGAGGGAAACGCAATGCAAAATCGGGAGTGGGAAGAGGCAATCCCGTATCTACCTTTCTCCACACGTCCGTTCTTCTAGGTTTCCCGCAAGGCTGACGTCTGCCCCGTCTCCATCTGGGATTTCCCACCCTGAATTTTGCTTATCTCTTAGTTCATCTCAGAGAGAAGGGTTTTTCTAAATTTATGGTATAGTCAGAACTCAGGCACTCCCAAAATTATTTTCTAGTCCTGGAAGGTGCTGATGACATTCTGGAAACAGGTCCACAATGTGATCAATGGGATGAATGAATGATATATGGAATGCAGTTCAGAATCTTTGACTGTGGATTGGTTTGAAAAACGCCGTTGCCAACCAAGATTTAGAGTTAATCGTCCGTTTAATGGCCGCAGCCAAGGCGAAAAAGAAGAATAAATAAATCACCAAATTGTTTCATGATGGGAAAAGACTGGTCCTCCGTTGACAATTAGCTGGCATAAATGAATCTGGCAAAAAGCCTTCACATGACTTAATTAATATTGCTACAAACTTGTCCGGGAGACGTTCCCACCGAATGCAGTTGAACTTTGTCCTGGGACTACGTAGAGCTGATGTGGAAGAAAACTAAACAAAAGGAAGGGAAGTCAGAGGAGATCTAAACAGTCTGTGAAGATTCTCAGTCATCCAGGTGAGTTTATCTGGAAGTTGAGTCATGGCAACTGGCCAGTTTCCATCTGAATGGTGTTGGATATGGTACAGATTCTCTTATTGCTGGGTGACATAATCCCAAATACCTGGATAATATCCAGCCATATTTTTTGCCCTGTGGAACAGAAATTACTAATGTGATGTCATTGTTCAAGCACTGCAGCCCTAAGGCCAGGATCCTATTTGCTGTATTCAGTTTGTAACATGTCATCTCAAAATACAGGGGTAATTACAGTATTTGTTGATTCCAGGCCATTGGCACCTATAGATGATAAAGACAACACTCAATCCAAAAAGACTTGGGCCATCCAAGCTATCTCAAGGATTGTCTCCCTCTCCCTCTCCCTCTCTCTCACTCTCTGTGGGCTTGTTCAGTTCTTAAGGTCATCAAGCCAGGCCATGAGGGATGTTTTGAGCACTTGCAAGTGCTTCCACATTTATGCAACACTTAAAAAAGTAATTAAACAATGAATGAAAAAGGAGTATGGGTGAAGGTAAGAGTCTTTCTGAGCATGCACAGAAGGTAGCAGGCTCAAGGTTCACTCAGCCTTCCATCCTCCCGAGGTCGGTAAAATGAGGACCCAGCTTGCTGGGGGGGCAATGTGTAGCCTGCACACTGTAATTAAATTTGTAAACCGCCCAGAGACTACTTAAAGTGGTATGGGGCGGTATATAAGCAGAACACTTTGCTTTACTCCTCAGAAATCAAACAAACTAGTTCAGTCTGTGGGCCTTCCATCAAAGTAGCAAAAATTCTATATAATGAAACTTCTTGGAATAGGCTATATCTATACATTGCTTTTTCAAGCCATTTCTCCAAAATAAAAGATAAAAAGGGAGCCTTGTTTTGACCAGACCCTCATGACAGAATGGCTGAATATAGCTGTAGTTCTAATAAGGATGCTGGTGCAGTTTCACATTTTTTCCTGAACGGTGTCCAGCCAAAGGGGTATTTCTCAGCAGCTCAGCCCAGATGCCATAATTTTTATAATACAGTTCTGGCTTTCTTTTTGTTGGTTTTGTCCGTTTGCTTTTAATGTTCTTCTTTGTGCTGAAATTGGTGTGTGTGTGTGTGTGTTATTATTAAAAGATGGATCATTTATATATACACCTTGATCTGTGGAATGAAAAAGGTCGTGAAATGATCTTTGGAGATTCCCAGAAAATTTTGAGAAATTATGAGGTGGCGTCCGAGAGCCGGTAATTGCACTGACCTTCAGCGTTCGGGATGAGCCGCCAAAACGGTTCCTTCCGTGGCTTCTGGAATATATATTTTTAATGGAAACGTGCAGAAAGAAGCAGGACACTGGCGCTTAAGAGGTTGGCATCGAACAGGAGGGGTGTGTATTTGTTTTGGAATAAATGAAAAATGTGAGCAAAGGGGCAGCCATTAGGTTCCTGACAGCTACATGATTCTGCCTGTCCCAAATGAGATTGCCCACATGGGGAGGAACAAATAGGTGTTTGTGAACAAGAGTGGGGTTGTGTCCATGAACAAGAGCTGGTTGTGTGCAGAAGAACGGCAAACACAGCCTGGGAAAATTATCTTTGGACCACAATTACCAGAATTGCCAGGACAGCATGACACCCCCAGGCTTGAGGATCGGGGTAACTGGAGTCCAGAAAGGAATTTTTCGAAGCCTTTTGCCATTAGTACCTATAGCTTTAAATCAGTAATTAAGATCTTACCCTTTTCTCTGTCCTTTCTTTCATTGACCCACATAATGGGTGCAATGATGCAGGGGAGTGGTATCAGGAGACAGATATCTAGTCTCATGCACTCCCAGAAGCATTTGGTGGGGCCACTGTGAGATACAGGAAGCTGGACTAGATGGTCCTTTGGCCTGATCCAGCGTGGCTCTTCTTATGTTCTTATAATCTGCTTTGGCTACCTAGCAGTGGTTCCATTAAATGCATGGCAGGCTGATTGAAATGGGGCTGGGCCAAAGATCTCTATCAGTAGCACTCCCAACTTCAACTGTAACTTGGGGGAGCATAAGATTGGGGGGGGGTCACTATGCATTTCGCAGCCTAAAACAGGACTAGATACCCTAAGCACATGCGATCTCGCCCAATTTTGGAAGCTAAGCAGGGTTGGCCCTGGTTAGTACTTGGATGGGTGACCACCAGGGAATACCAGGTGCTGTAGGCGCCTGGAGTAGGAACTGGCAAAACACTCCAGTATTCCTGCAAAGAAAACTCCATGGACATGGAGTCACGAAGAGTCGGTCATGACTATAATGACACAACACACGCACACTATGCATTTCATAGGTAGTATGTGTGTTTTGAGCAGGGCAACCAGGGCTGTTGCCTCGCAACTCGGTCACCAGCTGGCCACCATTTTGAGTTCCTCAGAATATTCTATGACACTGCCCTAGTGAGGCCACATTTGGAACATGGCGTCCAGTTCTGTTCACCACAATACAAGCAAGACACAGAGGCCCTAGAAAATGTGCAAAGAAGAGCAACAAAGTTGATAAGGGGACTGGAGGCTAAATCATATGAAGAACAACTAAAAGAACTGGGTGTGACTAAAGAGGGGAGACATGATCGCAGTCTTCCAACACCTTGAAGGGTTGCCACAGGGAAGAGAGCATTGATTTATTCTCAATTGCACCCAAGGGTATGACAAGAACCAATGGGTGGAAACTCATCAGAGGGAGAGCCAACCCGGAAATAAAATAAGGAGAAATTTCCTGATGGTGAGAGCCATTAAACAGTGGAACAGCTTGCCTCCCAATATTGTAGGTGCCCCATTACTGGGCGTTTTTCAAGAAAAGATTGGACAGCTGTATATCCAGGATAGTCTGAGGTCTCCTGCATTGGGCAGGGGATTGGATTAGATCTCCTCCAAGGTCCCTTCCAATCTTACGATGATTCTATGAACTACAGGCAAACTGCATGTGGCCTTCCATAGGCTTTTACTCCTTCTTTTGACCTACAGGCCATTCCAGTGTGTCCCCTATGAAAAGAAATCCACCCCCAAACACACATATATATAAAATATGTAACATTTTGTATATGTTTACATAGACATGCCTGTTTCCACTCTAGGAGCCGTAGATTGAACAAACCGGAGGCAGCATCTTTCATTGGGCTAACTAACTTAAAACCCCAAAAAGCAAACCCAGAAGCGCCCATCTAGGCATTTCTTCTACTTCTATATAAAAAATGGCTGTTTTCAACCATTTCCAGGCCTCGTATCACCTTTGGTGAGGTCTGGTGAGGTGTGTGTGAATTTTTTTGCCACAGATCTGCAGACAACCCCTACCCACATTTTACAACACTGGTTCCCAACCTTGGGTCCTCTGTGGTTCTTCTTGGACTACCAGTCCCAGAAATCCTGACCAGCACAGTTAGTGGTGAAGGCTTCTAAGAATTTGAGTCCAAGAACATCTGGGGACCCAAGGTGAGGAACCACTGTTCCAGAATGATGCTATTTCATAACAAGTTCAATTGACAGAATGCCATTCCTTTCTCCCACAACACCACTACTACAATCCAGTGCAATGTTATTCTGGAACAATATGAGCTTTCCCCACAATTCTAAACTCCCAAGAAATAGCTTGATATTTCCACACAATATTATGCCTAAATTGCTAGCAGCAAAGGACAGCCTGGATGCTAACAATACGAATGGCAGCAGTCAAAATGGACTAGAGGATACCTTTTTGTGCTCACTACCATTCACAGGTCATATAGTGACACCAAGCAAGGGAAAATCTCAGTAGCCTGACTCCATTTCCCCCCATTACGTAACTACAGTATATCCCACCTAAACATAAAGCAATTGTCAGGGCTGTTTTTCAACAAGTGTGAATGGAAGTGAACACCAGACCCTCTGCTACACCTGGGCCAAAGTTAATGTCAATCTGAAGTCTAGCTTCTAAGGGTGTTTATACACGACCCCTAAACTCTGCCGCAAATGGCTGCAAGCTCTGGAGCTTTAAAATGTTTCCCCACCACCTCCGGAGTTTGCAGACAATTAAGTGCGACCACGCCCACCTAAGCGCATCCCAGCGCACTTTTCTTGTACCTGCTTGAAGAGGGTGAAAATTTTTGATGTGGAGAGTGCCGGCTCTCCTCACTTCTTTTTGTTGTTTTTCTTTTGCCTCCTGCCCCTTTAAGAGGAACCAGGAAATAATCGTGGCTCCCACCAGGCACCGGAGTTTTAAAGGCTTTTTTTCCTCCCTCCCCTCACACAGCCAGCAGCCAGGACGTGCGGAGTGGTGGGGAGGAAGGAAGAGCGACAGACCCCCCGAGATCTCTGGTCCGAATTTAAGGGACCAGCGGATCTTAGGGGTCGTGTAAAAAGGCCCTAAGTTACCATTTGTTGTTTCTTTTTTGGGCTACCTCCATTTTTAGAATTGCCTTGTAGAATGCTGATTTTCTCTGCTGTACAGTAACATAGCTACACTGCCATGTGATGTAACTATAACTGACTGACAGCATTTTGTGAACAGTGCAGAGTTTTGCAGTTGCAATCTGAACAACACCCCACTAACCCAACTCCAGGGAAATCAGAAGAACCTGCCTGAAGCCTTATGTTTTCGTCCTGAAGTGTTCTGGAGTGGCATTTTGACCAGCTGACAAAACTGCTTATAATATTTTCCCTCTGGGCAAGCAATTCCTTCAAAACTACATGCCTGAGAAATCAGGGGGCAAACTACATTCGTTGTTTGTCCCACAATTTATGTCAATAGGGGCACAGATGAATAAAAAATATTCAACGGCTTTGTGACATAAAGCTCAATGCAAGGAAACCTGCTGTGGGATTGTTTTTGAGTTGTCTTTTGTTGTCTTTTGTTGTTGTTGTTGTTGTTGTTTCCCTGGCAGAGGTGGTTTAAATTTATTCCAGTCAGTTTGACAATACTTTTGTCCTCTTTCTGCCCGGTGTGATCACCTGATCCACTGCAAAGGGGATTTCAATTTCGCTCATCCTAGTCTCATGACTTTTTTAAAAAAAGTTTCAGCTCAGCACTGTAGCAGAGTCTCAGTAGGAAACTTAGGAGAGTTAAATAAACAAGAGAGAGTGTGTGTGAAAATTGCCAATTAACACCTTGTTAGCACCTTGCTGAGGCAGCTTTTGATATAACTCTGCCCCTCTTCCTGCTGACTCTTGTGAATTGTGCTCTGGGGAGGCACAACAATTCGCCTAGGCCCTAGGGAAACCCAATTTGCTAGACTGTGAATACACAGCTCTCAAACCATATTTCCCCCTTTCTGTGTATTTGCATACTTTGTGTTTATTTCTGGCTGATCCCCCCCCACACACACACTTGTAAAAGACTGAGGTAAACTTATATTAGGAGAAACAGATGTTGTTTACCAATTAAGAGGCCTCTGCTTCTGATGACAGCTTATTATGTTGTCCAGTATTGCTTTATATTGTCTTGATTATTTCAGCATTATGATCCTCTTATTCTCACTGGGGCTGAAGCAATACTGGGTGACCTCAGACCGCCTAGCATGTTGAGGGAGGCAAGGTTTGAAGTAAAGACTGTGGTGATTCATAGGATGGCCTTTTGAGACTGAAGTACACCATCTCGCTTAGGTCTCTGCTTCTCTCTCTCTTTCCATTTTTCCCTCTCTCTTTTCCCAGAATTTTTTCTTCCCCTTCTTGATCCAGGTAAATCTGGGTCAGGGCATGGAACTCAGATCAGAGCCTGGGATCAGAAAAACAAAACAAAACAAAATCCAGGACAGCAAAAACGCTGCCTCGCTCAGCTTCAAACCCATGGCCGGCTGCAAAAATGTGGACAGTTTTGGGGTGGTGGTGGTTCAGTGGGCTAGAGCACCGAAAACTGTCGGCTTCAATGTCGGCAGCTCAGCGATTCGAATCCCGGGTGCCACACAGCAGAGTAAGCTCTCACTGTTAACCCCAGCTCCTGCCAACCTAGTAGTTCGAAAGCAGGTAAATGCAAGTAGATAAATAGGTACCACCATAAAAAGTGGGAAGTTAAAACAGTGTTTCCTTCAGCCATGCCGGCCACATGGCCACGGACTTGCACAACACTGGCTCTTTGACTTGAATACAGAGTTGAGCACCACCCCTAGAGTCGGACACGACTAGCACGCATGTGCAGGGGGGGAACCTTTACCTTTACCTTTCTGGGATAGGGTGCTGCCCCACATGGCGAGCCCCAAAAGAGGGGGTGCACCTCGAGGCGGGGGGGGGGGAGTAAGAGAAAGAACAAGACTGCAGTTTGTGCTGCGTTGTCCAAGGTGTTGTGTGTTTGAGGAAGGGGACTGTCTTGCGATTAAATGTCATGCCCCTGAAGTGGCAAGGAGTTAGTCCCCCACAGGGAAATGAGATGAGATCAGCATGAGAGACAGTGTTGATGGTGGCTGAAGAG